>OY755240.1:97641367-97960080 GCA_963576725.1 Azorinus chamasolen
CAACTATGTTCTTCTTGCATCTCGGCGGATGAGTCAGTATGATTGATAGGTTATTATGTTCTTAATTGGCGAGAATGGATGAATAAAGTAAATTGACAAAAAGATGAAAGAACCTATCTAATTGGTTACTTGAGTGTCCTTGACGAGGAAATACCATAGTGTCAATTACGTACAGTAAACCCCGGAATTTTAAGAAGAAATAACTTATACCTTTTAAGGCAGATTACTGCTTAATGCAGGTTGAAAGTCACACAGAAAGCTCCAACAGGAGCTTTCTGTATGACTTTCAATCTGCATTAAGCTGGCACCTGTCTGAAAACCAGCACTAGTTCTAATTTCAACGCCCGGTTTAGAAGAGTTTTAATGTATCATTATCGATTTAGACAAGCGACAACTTAATTCAGGATGAAAGTTATGCAGCAAGTTCCTCTGTTAGCTTTCTGTATCACATTCATCCTGCATTAAGCAGTCGCCTGTCTACAAAATGTTCAATTCCTTTTTACTTAAAGTTAGGATTTGTGAGATTTACTGTAGTATTAGTTTCTGACGTTGATCTTGTAAATGCTGCAACAATGTATTTGTTAAGAATGAAGACAATCCATTAATTACTACAATCTGAACAAATACTTAACGATTTGTACTATGGTCCACGAATGTCGGTTATTGACCTGTACGCAGACCTGTCTGTCGAACGTGTATCTTAAAATTGGTCCAGATGATTGTCTATACTGTACATATTGTTTCGTTTAAAACAAAAACAAAAACACCAAGCTAACAAACAATTGTACATGTGATATTTAAAGGTTTTCGGAAGTTGTCTTGAAATATGGCGGTTTGTGTAGAAATGTTTCTCTAACATGCTAAAGCGAATTATGATTAGCTTTAGAGAAGCTTTGGATGGAGATGAGATCTCGATTGTATGTTTGTTGAAAAGTACAATATTTTGTTTTTAGTTTTAGATACGAAACACGTATTTTGAAGTGGCAAAACGTAACTAAGCATATTGAAGGTCTGATATTACCAACCCTGGCTAGTAGTTTATCTGCTCGGGTATGAGAACATGTGTATGGTCCTGCAACAAATAATAACGTCATACATATTTATTTGTTGATGTTTTGTACTGGTATACATTGTATAGACATGCGATGTTTGGGCAATGACAGAAACAGTGGAATCAGATCTGTTAAATACCATAAGCAAACAGAACAGACCCCCGATTAGAGGGATTGTACAGGGTCGCTCTATTAGGTACGGGTCCTTGTAATTAGGTTATAAAAGGTTTCTTATAGTCTCCTTAAAGCAACTACATAAACCTTTAATGCAGGTGAAAAGTAAGGCAGATCCTATGGAATCTTTCTGCCTAACTTTCGTGCTTCATTATGTTTCTACCTTCCATTAAAAACCTAACATTGAACCTATTAATGGTGATTGCTTTAGAAAGATTTTACCGTATTGTAATCCTTTACCTCATAGAAACGCCATAACAAACAGGGCAGACCCAGAACCGATGGGTTCTATACGAGCGGTCGGATCAGGGTCTGCTCGGTTTGCTTATTACATAATATAGATATGTTTCTGTCATGGTAAAATGGTATACTATATAAGCATGTCGATAGTCAGTTATGATACCAAAAGCGCTACTAAACAAGTCGATTGCGAACACAACATTTGGACAATAACACTTTATAGTCATCAACTGAATGGATAGACTGGTCATCACCAGTGTCCGAAACTTTGACAGCAATGTGAAAAGGAACAAATTGAGTGGCGCATGGTGGCGCCGTCATCGAGAAGTCCTGATCAATTGTGACTGGTTTCCGCGCAGACCCTCGCCCCCGGTGAAAACTAATGTCAAACTGAACTGTAAATCGGTTAAACAGAAAACATGTGGCGCTTGGTGATTTGAAAAAAACCCTCACACACAATATTAACCGCATTTCACACATGTGCAAACAGAGCAGACCAAGATCAGAGAGAGTCTGCTTTGTTTCATTATCAAATAATCATACAGTGAAACCCCGCTAATGCGACCACTAAATAAACAGCCACTGATGTCGTTTAAAGCAGGTGGTTGCTTAATGCAGGACGAAAGTTATGCAGAAAGCTCCTATAGGAGCTTTCTGCATAACTTTCGTCCTGCATTAAGCTACCACCTGCCTCTGCCACCCAGAATTATGTCCCTTTTTGGTGGTCGGATTAGCGGGGTTTTACTGTATTTCTAGATCTGATATAATCAAACGTCCCATGCTTCATAATACTACATTAAGCAACCACCTGCTTTAGACGACATCAGCGGCTGTTTATTAAGTGGTCGCATTAGCGGGGTTTCACTGTATTACAAAACAGTAAGATTATTAATATTCATGCAGTCATTAGTTGTTGTTTTTTTCACATGAATATTCATGAAGTTATGGGTTATATGATGCACGTGACCCATTTATATTGTCGTGAACACGTGACCCATTTATGTTGTCGTTAATTAGATGCAATTACAAACAAATTCACAGCAATAATTATGTTCTAGTAGATTCAGGTGTTTATGTTTAAAACAACGTAAGTTTCATTTTAAAGTACAGTAAAACCTCTCTATAACGGCCACTAAATTGTGTTGATAAATTGGTATTTAGGGCAGGTGACTGCTTAAAGCAAGGCCTGTACACGGTCATTCTTTAAAGAATTATAAGAGACAGTATATTAACATATCATAACTCATTGCACAAAATGACATCTATTTACGATAGTAAACCCGTGTGATACTAGCTGATCTCATATTAAATACTGCAATATGGCCGTTTTGTTAAAAACCGATTTGGAAAAAGTATACAAGACGTGTTTCTTTAAAACATGCTTTAACATATCAGTTATTACCTTTGGTCAGATGATAAACTGAATAGATATTAACACGTGGAATAATAAATAAATAAATAGTATGGAAAATAATAAAACCAATAGAAGACATTATTTACATAAAATAGCACTATGTGTGTGTTACAAGATGACTCAAGATCAGTTAGCCCCTTTGATTAGATTAGAGAAGTACCGATTAACATCTGCCACCTGGTAGATATAAATAATGAATATAAATTAAAAACATTGCATGATTATATTAAATTACTTACAAAAATATAACTGACGACGCTGGAGAATATTAAAACAAGCGTTGACACATAGCCTGACTAAAGGCTGACTAGTGAACAACAGTTTAAGTTGCATATCTTTACTCAAGTCTACATAGTTAGTTTCGAGTGATATAGCTTTGGCAAACATATCTGATCTAATGTCAGCATACATTTGACAATCTAAAATAGCATGAATCCCATCCTCAAGTACGCGACAGAATGGGCAGTGGCGTTCATCTAATGTAAGAGTTTCATAACTACCCGTCGCTATACGAATAGGGGCAAACCCACACCTAAATTTACATTATTTGAATTTTTATATTGGTATATGAAAGCGGGAATGTTTGACCATGGCAGAAACTGTAAAATTAAATTTAAACAAAGCATTCCCTGATCAGACGGCTCCTATAGGCGCAAAATGGTGTTTATATCAGGACAACGGTTAAGTGCATATATATATTAGTAGATTCTGGGCGCGTGACTTGCAATTTTCTCAGTACAATTTCTACATCTGACAATCTGTAATATGATGAAGACATGTGTGGTACTCTGGGCACATCCGATTTATTTTGTATTATTTGTCAGTTATCTCTTTGACAACAAGCTTTATCTTTAGTATAAGGACGTTTTAGCGATAAAGACAGGAGACGATACGCAAAATGACCGACACTTGTAAGAGCGAATTGTCGAGAAAAGTAGACTTCTTAGCATCAATGATGTTCGAAGCACTTGTTGTTATGGTTACAAAAAGTCAGATATACCCAATGCAAAATTATTATCCCATTAGTGTTTATTTACTAAACTGTCAAATGAAGGTAATTTCGCTTGTTATGTCACGGGTTATTGCACCGTACTTAGTGCAGTGGCGCCAACGTCAAAAATTGTTAGTCTGTTTCAGAATTGTCAATGTCGTAAGCGGTCCACTTGCAACATATATGTTAGCTATTAGCCCTTAGCATGCTAACCATGACACGAGTCGTATTTGCAAACCGCGTGGAACCAGATGAGACGTCGAGTAACTCAGCATTTCATCTGGATCTACGCTGTTTGCTACTTGGTCAATATTTTCTCAAAAACATGGACAATGACTCTTAGTCTATAGTTTCTCAAAAGCTTGATAGAAATGGAAGTTGTCAAAAATTGCACCGAATCCAAATTTGAGCAGACATAGTTTTTACGGCAGGGTAATAGTTTGTCTTGTAATGTGTTTTAGTGTGTCTGAAAGAAAACTGATGTCGTAAATTTGTCATGGCGCGTAATGAACAATTTAATGTCTGTTTCAATCATTGTTCTGACAATTTAAGCAGAAAATCGATAAACATGAATGTCGTTATGAAAATTTATAGAAGTAAATGTCGGTAACGGTAATTGATATCGGACCATAATGCAAATAGAATGTAAACTACAGTCAGACAAGGTGATTGGAATTTGTCATGATCATTTGTTTGTTTTAATGTCGTCTGTCTGTTGTTACTTTAATGTGAACATAGTAACATTTATGTTAATTGTGCCGCAACTCACGAGCCACTTTCACCAATTCCATTCATGAAAAAAGCAAACTTATTCTATACACGGTTGTACTATGACCCTAAAGTAGAACTCATGTTTATTCATATTGGATCTGATCTCTCTGTCTCATATTTATTCATATTGGGTCTGAATCTAACCTTGTATGTAAGCAAATATTATCTTAACCCTTTAATGCACAGAGACGTCCTTGCAAAACCCAGATCAGACAACCCATGTAGAAGTGGCTAGAGCAGGTCTACTCTGTTTGCTTATGATATGATATGATATGTTATAGATTCTATAGTTTAATCCATGGTCAAAAGTATGTTGAGCATGATGTCATTATAGAATACAGTAGAACCCCGCTAATGCGACCACTTAATGAATAAACATTGGTGCCTTTATAAGCAGGTGGTTGCTTAATGCAGGACAAACTTAATGCAGAAAGCTCCTCTAGGAGCTTTCTGCATTAATTTGGTCCTGCATTAAGCAACCACTTGCATCTAACACCCAGAATTATACCTCTTTTAGGTGGTCGCATTAGCGGAACGTTACTGTATTATGATCAATATCATACATGAAGCATTTCTTACAAATAATATTCACCAGGGAAAATGACCTTTTGTACTGTTCACCCGGATAAAATTCAGCCAAAAACGTCAATATTCCGGGTTTTTTGTTCATATTCTATCATAAACAATTATCTTAATGACAATGTTTCAATTATTTTTGCGTGAATATTCAGGAGATAAAGAGTCATTTGTTTTCGATAGTTCTTCATCACTTGTTTACTTCATTTGTGTTTATTTAGGAATCCATTTGGTGTTTGTGGATTTGTCCGTCCGTACGACCGTATGTTCGTCGTGAAAATATTTGTGTTCAACTCCTCCGAAACCCCTTTACCTGATAGATACGACTTTTCACACTAACACGGTAGACCCTGATAGGCGACTCTTGTAAGAGTCGTCTGATTAGGGTCTGATCAGTTTGCTCATTGAGTAATGCAGATCTGGTTCTAAAGTTTCTGTCATAGTAAAATAAAAATACTCTCTTGTTCATAATGTCATTATGAAATTTCATTCATACAGGCATTATTGTTATTAAATACTCATGGTGTAAAGGTTTACTACTATAATGTTCAAACTTTTACAGTTGGTAAAGCTCGACATGCAGATGAGCACAAAGGAAGGTTGCAGCAACGAAAATGCTTGACAGAATTACGTCCCTTTGTTTATCCAGTACTAGCGGTATATGATATTGCTTGGACTCCTTAACCCTTTCCATCATATAAACACATTTTCACGCATTTGCAAACAGAGTAGACCCAAAGCAGACGACTCCTATAGGTCTGTTATGTTTGCTGTTGAAGTAATAGTAGACCGGACTCCACAGTTTCCATCAATACCAAACAATCCTGTGTATACCGGTATATACAGTAAAACTTCGATTATCCGAACACTAAAATACGTATTATTATCGCTCTTTAAGACAGGTGGCAACTTAATGCATGGTGAAAGTCATGCAGAAAGCTCCTCTAGGAGCTTTCTGCATGACTTTCACCATGCATTAAGCAGTCACCTGCCTAAAAGGGTCCAAATTCTTCTATAACGAAAATTCGAATAATCGAGGTTTTACTGTATACTAGTATAAAAAAGATCAGTCAATAAATGTTCGTATCATTATTTCGTACTTGGATATTAAACATGGAAAGGGTTAATACAACAACATGGATAGAGTCTTTTGTAGATCAATATCAATTTGCCTCTTTAATTGGTTTCTAAGTTTGAATGTATAATCGAAATGCATTTAAAATATTTTGTTCTTGCATATTTCATCACCCTTGATTAAAGATCAAATTTTATTTGGTTGAACATAATTTAGCAGACAATTATATAATTCTGTTCAAACTTTCTTTCTGAGACTCATTCAGTAATCTTTCCATTCAAGACAAAATACACTGCTGTGTCTTTCTACATGGTGTTTTATGTTTTTGTTGCCTCCCTTGTTTGGTGTGACTGGCTCGTGGCACAGACAGGAAACCTGTTAACTTTCACTTCCTGGTGGATGAGTCCTTGCCTTCAAAACTCTTACATCACTGATAGACTTTGTTTATTTAACATGTAAAAATATTGTGACAAATGTCATAAACGCTCTGCTAATAAGAACACGGTTTCCGCGGTTTCCATCACTATAACCTCAGGCATAACAATATTGATCTCATGAATATTCATGTAAAAAATAAAAACATTATGAACAATGATTATTATATGGAGTAAAAGATTAAAACACGAGATCCCCATTATAACTAATAAGCGTGGGTAGAGTAACTTATCAGATCTGACATTTTGCATACATGGTAAACCTTGAACTGACCTCACACCAGAGACATGCTGTCTAATCAGGGTCTATACAATTGGTTAGTTTTATACAGAGGTCCGGATAAGATGCGTGAATTTAAACATTTTCAAGAATAACTCGTTTATTCCTCCACCAAGCCCAGTACTGTGACCACTCTTTAGAATTATCTCTTCGAGACGATGCTACAGAGTGGTCACAGTACTGGGGTTTGGTGGAGAAATGACAATTTTAATATTTGGGTACGCACCTTTATTTGTAGCTGTGAGTTTAGATACATAAACGCAGATGTTGAAAAGTTTGGAAAGTATGAAACATTGTAAAACCATATCAGACGTCGTATATTGAACACAGTGGTGTGTTTATGTAGTCTACTTACGAATAGATCTACCCAACCATTCCAAAACAACGACAACAACAATAACAACAACAACCATGCCATACCCGACCATTTGAAATCTGCTAGTGCGGTTTATCATTACATGTTTTTTCATAAGTTTTATGTAGAGTAATGATTTATCAGAAGACAAAAATCTGAACTTATATCCTCACTGTATGTCAATGGGAGTTCCAACACATACATTTATGCACATTATACATGCATATTGACACAATATTTACAAATGATTCTGTTGATTGGTGGTATTATAGATTTGTTTTTTCATTTGTCTATTCAACATTTTATTTTTAATTAATCAGAAACATTGGTTTATTTCAGTTAACTTTTATTCCGTCTATGAAACGTAAACAATATGCATGTACATTGAAAACGTAAACAATGTGCATGTACATTGAAAACGCAAATAATGTGCATGTACATCGAAAACGCAAACATTCAATGCAAACAATATGCATGTACATTGAAAACGCAAACACTATGCATGTACATTGAAAACGTCCAGCCAAAGCAAGACTTAATATAAATATCCAAGACAGGCGGTAGCTTACAAATGCATATTTTCATTAGTTAACCATAGCCCCTGTAGGAGTTACGAATTATATATATCTGATAATTCTACTGATTAAAATTGACCTAATTACATAAATATTCATGGAGTAAGGGATTAATTAAGTGAACTCTTTAGAGTAGTTCTACGGTGTGTGTATATTGGTTATAGAGGGGGAAATGAATCATCAAGTGTGAATCCCGTTTATCAATGTAGACTGCAGTTTTTATAGATGTATTGCCTGGGACATATGAACCAATATAATTGTTGATCGCCTATTAAGCTGCAGTCTGACATTTGTTATGATTTTCATCACTTATCTTTAGATATTGAATACACGTGGACATACATATACCTCTCATTTATCTGATTAGCCGCTTCTTGACAGTTTAACAATACTGTGAAAATAGTTTTTGTCATCTGTGCTAAAACAATTATTGAAATAAACTGATTAAAACAGAAAAAAATATACTGACACCAATGTGACGGTGACTTATCTGACCCTGATCTATATTTAGATGCAAATCTTTCTTCCCCCGGAGCATGGCGGGTATTAATTCTTATCAACACGTGACATGACTCCATTTGCAAACAGTTTAGATCCAGATCAGATGCCGAGTAATTCGGAATGTCATCAGGATCCAAACTGTTTGCCACTAACTTTCTCCAAGTCAGTAGTTTTTTCAGAAGCTTAAGTTGGAAGGAAGTGAAACTTTCCACATATCAGGGATTTGGCTAACATTGTTTTCAGCAGGACAAGGGGTAATTTGCCGGAAATCAATCATATTCAGGCGCGAGCAATCAAAACAAGTAAACATACGTGGTCGTTATAAAAACAAAACCGTGTCATCTGCAAAAGGTAATGAGTTTGAACGATTTTGTTTACGCTGCCTTTCAAAAGGGTATGAAAATGAGAAATACTGGCAATTTTACTGCTCTGTGTTCGACAGCAGTAAAAGTGTCGATATGTTTGTATGTATTCACTATCTGACGTCTTCTACATGACGTCATCATTGGCAGTCCATGTCATCCATATCTAACCTTTACCCGGCTGAAAAAAATAACATGTGCTCAAAATTGGTGCATTTTCACCCCTTCCTATTTTTAAAATCCTTTAAGAAGCTATTGACCGAGTGTCAAACAGTCTAGATCCTGTTCAGTGGCCGAGTTACTCTGCGACTCATGGTGGTTTTGGGTTGTTTGCAAATTATACGTGTCAGGGCGCGGGTGGTGGGGTAAAGCTCGATATCACATTAAAAATTCTGAAGGGTGGTGATCCCCCGAAAGCAAAAATTGCAACACAAAAAGAGAAAATTGCAGACTCGGTTTTATTGAGTCTGTTCATGAGCAGTAATTGAAAGTGCAACACTGCTCACGCCCCCTAGCACCGGCTTAAGCGGTATTCAATTTTCAGAACAAGAAGTAATGAAATTCATGATCTCGAAGGATCAGAAGGTATAACAACACCGAGAATGAAGTAAATAACATAGACATAGACATAGTTTATTTGGTAACTTATACACATAGTATCTCGTTACATCAGCATATATAAATCAAAATGGATTAAACAGGTCAAATACTATCACGTAACATGCATAATTATTTGTGATATCAACTTAAACCTAAATTTCATAGTTCCTCGAGTAATTTGAGGAGAATGAACACCTTTTACAAAGTGTCCAAACGTTAAAGGAAACTCTAAATGGAAGAATTAAATTAGTGAATAATTACGAATTTGAAAACAAACTAGACTAGTTTAGACCCAATGTCTTTGAATAAATCTACTGAAAAGAGAGAAAAAAATCAGAAATACATAGTCTAGAAACCACTGTGATAAATAGAGCATTTTCTCCTATGGAGCAACTGCTCGAGTAAACGCAATGGTTTCAAAGAATGGCTTTTACAGAGGCGTCAAAATGCGTCAGTAAGAGGGAATGGGTTATTTAAACTGGTTTACATAGATACTTGAACTGCTCTGATTCGACCACTAAGGGCCTTTTTCAAAGAATATCATTATTCTCTTTAATTTTATGGCTGAATGCATGTAACAAAAATGTGACGCGTATTTTGACATGATATTCTTTGAAAAAGGCCCTTAGTGGTCGAAATATTAGATCAGAGCAGTTCAAGTATTTATGTATTATATTAATTCCCTATTTTGGAATATTTTCTTCATTGTAAACTGGTTTAGGTCATCTTTGTTTGTTTTTAAATAAATTGGCGGTCTTGTACCAAAGTTTTGGGGCCTGATTTTCATCTGTTGTGTGCTTTTACACACAAATAAATCAATGACATAGATCTAATGTTAAAACATCCGAGAAAGTTCAGAAACTTATAGGATACAATATCAAAAGAAATTACCCTATACTCTTTGAATATTTATGTAAGAAACAAAAGTGAACAAATAATTATTTGGCCATGACACAGACTATAGAATCAGATCTGAATAATTCTATTAGCAAACAGAGCAGACCCTGATCAGACAGCTCCTACATTAGCCGTCTGATATGAGTCTACATGCACGCTGTCTGCAAAGTCGTACACTGGGTATACAGTAAAACCTCTCTATAACGACTACTAAATTACGTCAAGTACTTTGTGTAAAAGGCACCTGGCTGCTTAAAGCAAGGTGAAAGTAAAACAGAACGCTCCTATAGGAGCGTTCTGTTTTACTTTCACCTTGCTTTAAGCGGCCACCTGCAATAAATACCAAATAATTAACACAATTTAGTGACCGTTATAGAGAGGTTTTACTGTACATGTAAAGGAGTGTGCCATCAAAACAGTTCGTGATTAATATTATTTAATGAAACATGCATTGGGGTTCATTCTAATTGTTTAACCCTTTCCCTCATATAAACGTGTTTTCACGCATTTGCAAACAGAGTAGACCCAGATCAGACGGCTCCTAGAGGAGCCGTCTGATCAGGGTCTGCTCTGTTTGCTAATAGAATTTGATAGATCTGGTTCTTTACTTTCTAAAATGTCTACAATGTTTCACCTTCCATATTTCTTTATATCTGTTCTTTAATGAATATTCAGTAGGTGTTGAAATTTGGAATAAACATAGAACAGGGAAAGGGTTAAAAAAATCAATCAGTTAAGCATACAGTAAATAGGAAGAAAGAAGTCAAGAAGATGTTTTGAAGGTAGGTGGCTGCTTAATGCATGGTGAGCGCCACGCAGAAAGTTCCTTTTGGAGCTGTTTGCTTAACTTTCGTGCTGCATTAAACTGTCAAATGTCTCATGTAGACGACTTTTGACGCCTCTGTAAAAGTCTGTAATTCCCTCATATTGACGACTTTTGACGCCTCTGTAAAAGTCTGTAATTCCCTCATATTGACGACTTTTGACGCCTCTGTAAAAGTCTGTAATTCCCTCATATTGACGACTTTTGACGGCTCTGTAAAAGTCTGTAATTCCCTCATATTGACGACTTTTGACGCCTCTGTAAAAGTCTGTAATTCCCTCATATTGACGACTTTTGACGCCTCTGTAAAAGTCTGTAATTCCCTCATATTGACGACTTTTGACGCCTGTGTAAAAGTCACTTTCTGAAACCATTGCGATAAATAGAACATTTGCTCCTATGGAGCAAATGCTCTATTTATCAAAATGGTTTCAATACTACACAAATATAAAACATTTCCTCTAGTTAATGCTCCTTTTTTGTAGATGCATTCAAAGAGGTGGGATCTAAAATAGCGTATGAGGTAATGGGTTAAGACCGACATTGATAGTCACGTGAAAGTCTAGTTTAGAGAGGTTTTACTGTATAGGTTTACTGTTGTGGTTTGAAGAAAAAATACAAAGAGAATCCGTCTTTTTATAGTATATCTCTTTTAATTCTTTGGGCCTCACATAATTTTCGTCCGCAAACAATGTCGTCTGGATTAAGTCTCAGAATTGGAAAATTCTTTTAGATTCTTCTCTGAAACGTAAGTGGAATGTCAAACAGTTCTGTTTCTGATGAGACTGGATCAAAACTGTTTGAAAAAAAATGATCACACATTCGCTCTTTACAGCAAACCCAGGGAGTCGCTTTACGGCAGATTGCAGATTTCATTAAATATCAGTGATCAACCTTGGGTAAGGTACAACGTGACTTTATCCGATCTTTAATATCTTATTTCAATAGACAATAAATCACAATTAAAGTGAAGCAGCGTTTTTTGTATCTTTCCTTATGAATGCAGCTACTTTTGTTTTCTTTCCTCGTGAAAGCAGCTAGTTTTCACAAGAAAGTTCTAACGAGTCACGGCAGAACTGTATATCCGTACGAATGAGCAATCGCGCACTGGCGCATAAACATGCAGCTGTAGTAATCCTATATCACGTGACAATTCAATGCAGACTCCGCCCATTATGAATATTAATTGAATAATTATATTGTATCGTTATACAATTTAATATAGTAGAACCTCACTATAACGGCCACTAAATTGTGTTAATTAGTTGGTATTTAGGGCAGGTAGCTGCTTAAATCAATGTGAAAGTACAACAGAACGCTATAGGAGCGTTCTGTTTTACTTTCACCTTGCTTTAAGCAACCACCTGCCTTTAACACAAAATACTTAATGTAATTTAGTGGCCGTTATAGAGAAGTTTTACTTACATAGATATAACAAACAGTATAGAATAATATCTAAGAAATTCTGTAAGTAATCCAATAGTGTAGACCATGAGCTGACGTCACTTACAGGAGTCGTCTGACCTAGGTCAACCTGTTTGTAAAAGTATCAAAAGGTTTCTGTATGAAGTAAAGGATTAACTCGAGGCACATTTTACATAATTATCGTCTACACATAATAATTAATTTAGATCTTGAGGAGTCTCTCGGAGTCTTATCTGGGTCCAAAGAAAAGGTTCCTCATCGTTTTGCCCTTAGTGTGCCAACAGTTCAGGCTGGGTGTGAGATGATACACATGATTGTTAAAACACAGCAAGTCCTTTATTTATAGTGGTGTTCTTTTTCAAATTCAGATACAGTAGAACCTGCCTAAAAGTATGTCTAATAATAGGTCTGTAAGGCTTGCGATTGCTTAATGCTGATAATACCATGTATTAAGCAACCACCTGCTTTTTAAGATACATAAATTATGTTCAATAAATGAATGGCCGCTTAGGACAGGCTCTACTGTATTTGAGATATATGGCATTATTATACCAACCCTTTATCTTATACAGGCGCTCTTTACTCCAGGATAGACGGTGTACCTAGCAGAGTTCTACAGTAGCCGTCTGACCAGGGTCTACTCAGTTTGCATATAACATGTAATATGATAATATAAATTTGTTTCTACAGTTTCTGTCAAAGTATCACCCGTGTTCATGACTTCAAACGCCATAATAGAATATGTCGAATGGATATTTAAGATGGCATTATTTCTTACATGAAAAAAGTAAAACCTCTCAGGACCGGGCGTTCAAACTAGTATTAATGCCAGTCTGTAAGACAGGTGGCATCTTTCTGCATGACTTGCACCCTGCATTAAGCAGCCATCTGCCTTAAAAGTATCTATACTCTTTCCTACTAGAATGCCGGTTTGGAGGGGTTTACTGTATTCTCCAGGTAAAGCGTTAATGATCTAAACTGGATCCAGTCCAGACATTTTAATACATACATCTATCCACTTTTACTGCCATCTTGTCATAATCATTCCAGTCACAAATCATTTACGATTTATTGCAAAAATGTAAAACATTAGTTTCTGAATAGGTTACCAAGGCAACATAACAGTGTAATGGGTATTTTTATTGTTACTAATTGACAGCGGAAATGGTTATTTTGTGATTAACAAACAATTAACGATCGGGCCGGTCTGATAGAGGAGAGATTTGATTTCATTTGATCAACATTAACACAGCTATTTACCAACATCATTGTCTGTTACATTAACACGACGTCAGCCTAAAGGTTTGGTCTGTCCACAATTTTTATGAAGAAATGATATAATAACTCCAAAATCATTAATACAAGTACATGCATATATATTCAACTATCAACATTGCTCGTTTCTTATTTTTTCATTACAAAATGCTCTTTGATTTATTTGTTTTTAAGCCTTAAGTGTATGCTTTTGTATATGTCTTATCTATTGTACATTTGTTTGTAGTTTGCTTTTTTAACAAAAAAGAAAAAAAGAAGAGGAAATATACTTTTTTTGTAAACTGACATCGGTAAACAACATGTTCTGTTATGTTGTCAGCTTTACATTTCTTAGGGATTGCCTGTGTTGAGTCTGTTCTACTTGCAAAAGCGTTCAAATGAGTCTATATTAGGTGGAGTTTTAAATGACTACTAAATAAATAAACACACGGGTTTAAAAAACAGGTGGTCGCTTAATTAGGACAAAGTAATACAGAAACCTCCTGATCAGAGTCAGCTATGTTGTTTTTTATGTAGTAATACGTGTATACACGTCGATCAGCTGCTACATTTTCTGCCATGGCAAACCATCCTGCAGTAAAACCTCTCTATAACGGCCACTAAATTACATAAAGTATTTTGTGTTAAAGGCAGGTGGCTGCTTAAAGCAAGGTGAAAATAAAACAGAACGCTCCAATAGGAGCGTTCTGTTTTGCTTTCACCTTGCTTTAAGCTGCCACCTGCCCTAAATACCAACTAATTAACATAATTTAGTGGCCGTTATAGAGAGGTTTTACTGTATGTTAATATGCCATTGCAATAAATCATCTCATTAATATTCATAGACATGAATAACCAAAATGTAAACGATTGATACTAAACGTGTAACACTAAATTCATCAATAGTTTCTCAAAAGCTGAAACGGTTGGGGAAAATGCAATATATATATATATATAGATCAGGTGTTTTTTCAACCCTTTACTTCATAGATACGCATTTTCAACGTCTTTGAAAACAGAATAGATCCAGATCAGAGGACTCCCATGAGAGCCGTCTGATGAGGGTGTGTTCTGTTTACTGATCTGACTACAAATGTTGGAATGGCCAATATTTCCTGTATTCATATACAATTATAAAAACATCGTCTTAATTAATATTGATATATTCAATATTGACTTCATGAATATTCATGAAGTAACGGGTAACGAGATCACGGCTAATACTTTATCAATACTTTACTAATATTTTACTTCTACTTTACTAATACATTTTGGAATGCTCAGTGGTCGGTTTTTAGAAAACTGAAAAAATGGAACAGGTTGCCTTATTTTCTTATGATTTTCGTATGATTTCTGCTAGATTCTAACTGTTCAGATCATATATGTCTTTAGAATAAATAATAAAATAAAGGCTTTGTTGCATTCTTGCTTAAATGACTATAATATATGTACCAGTTGAAATGACTATAATATAATATTATGTACCAGTGAAATGACTACAATATATGTACCAGTTTAAATGGCTACACTATTATATAATGTACCAGTTGAAATGAGTGCAATATATGAACCAATTTAAATAACTACAGTTATTATATGTGTGCCAGTTGAAATGACTACAATTATGTACCAGTTGAAATGACTATATAATATCATAAGTATGTGTACCAGTTGAAATGACTACAATTATGTACCAGTTGAGCGATATTCTTCATGATAATTACTCATTTCAACAGAAAAGCAACAAAGTTCAAATTATTTATTCTGAAAATAGTTACTCACTCAGTGCAAGAATAGCAGATATTTCCTTAATGATTCATCATTTTCTATGTTTATATCTTTATCTCATAAATATTCATGTAAATATAATGACGCCATGAATATGTACCAGCTGATATTTTATAATTGTATACACGTACCCGTATAAACACGTGAACTTTTTGCCATGGCAGAAACTATGGATATAAATGTATATCTATATGATTTATTTCATAAGCAAACAGAACAGACCCTAATCAGGCGGCTACTACAGGATTAATACTTATTATACTATACTTGACCTGGATTAATACTTACTATACTATACGTGACCTGGATTAATACTTACTATACTATACGTGACCTGGATTAATACTTACTATGCTATACGTCACCTGGATTAATACTTACTATGCTATACGTCACCTGGATTAATACTTACTATGCTATACGTGACATGGATTAATACTTACTATGCTATACGTCACCTGGATTAAACTTACTATGCTATACGTGACATGGATTAATACTTATTATACTATACGTGACCTGGATTAATACTTACTATGCTATACGTCACCTGGATTAATACTTACTATGCTATACGTCACCTGGATTAATACTTACTATGCTATACGTGACATGGATTAATACTTATTATACTATACGTGACCTGGATTAATACTTACTATGCTATACGTGACATGGATTAATACTTACTATACATGGATTAATACTTACTATGCTATACGTGACATGGATTAATACTTACTATGCTATACGTGACCTAGGCGACATTTGACAACAATATTAGATCTGAGTCTCATCAAGGTCCAAGCTGTTTGACACTCTGTCAAAACTTGCTTAAAAGCTTCAACGAATTAAAAAAAAAAGTGAATTAAGTAAATTAAATTAAGTGAATTAAGTAAAAAATGTTCCAGATGAAAGTTTGAACCAACATAATGTTCTGCAACATGGCAAGGGCAATCTTTATTTCAACATTTCCCTGTTTAACCATTTCCTTGATATAAACGCCTTTTCATGCATTTTCAAACAGAGTAGATCCAGATCAGATGACTCCTGAATGAGCCATCTGATCAGGGTCTGCTCTGTTTGCTTATGACATGGTATAGATCTGATTCTACAGTTTTTGTCAAATCAAAACAAAATCCCTTGAAAAGTTTATATTATAAAAAATTCAGTTCAAAATTATTCATGCTGTCATTATTCTTATATGAATATTAAACAGGTAATTGATACATATTCATGTAAGAAATAATGGAATAATGAATATTGATAACCTATATTGTAATAATGACATATGTATAATATAAAGGATTGTTTGGTATTGGTAGAAACTGAAGTGTCAGATCTACAGCAACTGTCTGATCTGGAACTTCTGACTGCAAAGGCGTACACAGGGTTGTATGAAAAGGAAAGGCGTAATAACCGGTTTTCTGTAATCCTTGTTATGATATCATATCATTTACGAAAAATGACGGTATTCATTCTCTTGTCTGACATATCAACAAGTGTGAATTGACACGTTTAGAATTATCTGAAATAAAAACTGACCTTCTGGGCAAATTTGAAATAAAATGTTAATTACGAACTTCTTTCAAGTCATTTTTCGCATACAGCAGCTACCGTTTGTCACGACACCTAACACTGATCAAAAGTTGCGAAGTTCAATGTTTGACAATTTTCTTTTCACCGAAAATGTAAGATCATAAGGTTTGAAGCGCCCCCTGCGGCAAAACCGATCACATCCGTATGGAGAGTGGCGCTGCGGTCAGTCTGTGGTCATCCATTACAGCCAGGGCGAGGTGGGACACTTGTTATAATCGTTTCAATCGCCAGTAGTTTAGTCCCTCCCTATTTTTCTCGATTCAGCCCTCGTCATCATTTACCTAATGATAATGTCCACTGACAACGTGTGGATATCTATGGCTTCGGGCTTTCTCGCGAGACTCCTAGACTGCGAGACGGGTCACGTGATGGTAGATGTAACATGGCGCCAGGAACTAAAAACAATTTTGATAAAACTTGTGGCTATATACGGCCGGAGTGCGTCCAGTGGCCGTTAATCTGCCATGTTGAAAGCCCTGGGTTGCCTTTCAGCGCTTACTGTGTGATAAGACAGGTCTAGATCTTTCAGACGATATCTTAACCTTTAAACCGCTATTTCCAACTTGGCTCACAACCTCAAACATCTCAAGTGGGTCCTGAAGAAACGCCAAAGAAATGCCGAGATATTCGGCATCTCATCAGGATCCAAATCGTTTGACACTAGATCAATAGGGTCTCAAATTCTTTACTGAATCGGAAGTATTCCAAATTGCCCCAGGTCCCAATTTGAGCAGCCATTGTTTTTTTCTACAGCGGGATAAGGTTTAAACTTTAACATGCCCAGTAAGTTGTCGTCAACTAACAATGTCGTCAGCTTCATTTGTACAATTCGTTGAGGGTTCTGTATCAACATACCAATCTGATGCAAACAGTTTGGATCCTAATGAGACGTCCAGTAACTAGGCATCTGATCAGGATCCAGACTGGCTGCAATATTATCACGTATGTGTCAGAAGCAGTTTTAAGATTAATACGGTCTGGCTGTCCGAATTCGATTTAGTAAAGTTTCATTGAAATCCAGGCCAAATGAAAGCAAAACGATGGCTTAATTTGATCAGATAACTAAAGCACAATGAAAAATAATCTCAAATAATCTCTGCTATCTCGACTCGATCAAATGAAACAATGGCACAGAACAGAATTAGCAAGAGAGTTCGAATTAGCGAGATCGTTAACAGAAATAATCCAACTATACTATACTCATATCCTGGTCAGAGGGTAGAGACAATATGATCAGAAACAAACCTTTAAAGCCGCTTATCAGACAGAACCAAGTGTTTGGGTTAAACTGAAACGAGCTTTTGTTTCATTACAAGATAAATTTCATATTGTTTCGATGAATACGTTTTCTTCATGTCAGAGAGCATTTGTGTTAACCTTTTCCCTGTTCTGTATTTAGGCCAAATTTCAATACCTACTGAATATTCATTAACAAAATAGTTATATAAAGAAATATGGAAGGTGGAACATTGTAGACATTTTAGAAACTAAAGAAACAGATCTATCAAATTTTATTAGCAAACAGAGCAGACCCTGGTCAGACGGCTCCTCTACGTCTGATCTGGATCTACTCTGTTTGCAAATGCGTGAAAACACGTTTATATGAAGGCTTGTGTTAATACAGCAGAATCTATCTTAAGAGGTCATTCATTTATTGAACATAGGAGTCATAAAGAGCAGGTGGCTGTTTAATGCAGAGCAACAATAATGCAGAAATTTCCTGTAGCAGTTTTCTGCATTACTCTTTACACGCATTAAGCTACCACCTGCCTTGTATACCTAATGTTAGGCTCCTTTTGATGGCCGCTTAAGACAGGTTCTACTGTACATGTATGATATATGAGCCTCTCTATGAGAAAAGGGGTTTGTTGCATTAGAAACAGTGTAGATCAAGACCAGCTCCGATATTGCGTCTGGTCTTGGTCTACACTGTGTGTCCCTCATCAACATGAGTAGATATTTGTTCTCTTTATTTCCATATACCATCAACACAGTTTGCAACTGCAATCAGAGTCAGAGAGATGCTCATATGATCATTTATATAGCAGCCATTTAGTGCACAGAGCATTTTTATTTTTTGCCTTTTTTTAAAAAAAATAATAAAGATGATTGTTTAATGCGGAATGAAAGAAACACAGAAAGCAAGGTGTTGTCTACACGAGACTCGTCCTGTATTCACCAATTTTCATGTAAGATATAACGACACTCATCAGTATTCATGTAATATATAATATATTCATATAAGATATAATATATTCATATAAGATATAATATATATTCATGTAATATATAATATATTCATATAAGATATAATATATTCATCTAAGATATAATATATTCATGTAAGATATACTATATTCATGTTCATGTCAGATATAATATATTCATGTAAGGTATAATATGATTCATGTAAGATATAATGTATTCAAGTAAGATACACTTGAACCATCATGATCAGTCAGGGTTGTAAAGGGTTCCCTCTGAGTTAAACACTGATACCATTCTGATCAGTCAGGGTTGTAAAGGGTTCCCTCTGTCGCTGTCCGTGGGTGAATGTATGATAAGATAGGCAACTAAATATCTCAGTTGGCGTCACATCTGGTACCAAACTGTTTTTATCAAAACAAAAATTCACTAGTAGACTGTTAAATGTTAAACAGGTTTTGCATAATATGATGTATACACGCGTTACAAGAAACAAAGACAACGTGATCACTGCTAGTGAAACTTCTGTATAATACAGTACGAACTTTCTAATTCGACCATTTACTGATTAGACATAGGAGCCTTTAAAAGCAAGTAGTTAATGCAGGGCGAACTTTATACAGAAAAGCTCTTACAGGACCTTTCTACATAACTTTCGTCCTGCATTAAGCTACCTTCTGCCTTTAAGACCCAGAAGTAAACCTCTTTTTAGGCAAGCGCTTCAGCTGGGGTTTACTGTCGTATTGCAAAACATAATCACATTAGCCTAAGTGTACAATAGAACCTGTCTTAAGCGGTCAAAAGAAAGAGGTCTAATTATGGGTATGTAAGGCAGGTGGTAGCTTAATGCAGGTCAAAAGGAATATAATGTTTTATCTGGTGAATATTCATACAACAAATAATGACGTTATGTACACATATATGTATATCAATTAACTTAAATTTTAAATTGGCATATGAAAAAGGTCGTTTTGGCAATGGCAGAAACTATAGAATACAATCTAAATAACCCAATAAGCAAATAGGACAGATCCTGATCAGACAGTTCATACAGGAGCCGTCTGAGTTTACTCTGTTTGAAATGACGTCAAAATGCGTCTTTATTTTGTAATGACTTCAAAATATGCCTCTATTTGAAATAGTACAGGGCTAAGCGTGAGTTGGCTGGCAGTTGTAAATTGCTTGGATGCCGATGAGATGCCGAGTATCTCGACCTCTCATCTGGGTCCAGACTGTTTGCCATTCGGTCGGTAGCTCTGAACAGACATGTTTACACCATGATAAGCGTGGTATTTATATACATGTATTTATTTGAACGAATATTACATCTTACATATACAAGTCGGTCTTACGGAAATTGTGACATTTTATTCTTGTCCATTTTCTTATGTACATGTACATGTAATTTTAACCCTGTATTATACGTCATTAAATTTAATGACATGTGCGTGCTGTTCATTCAGTACAATCCCTTACGAGCGATCGCCCAATCCATAAAGATATATAGATGTATTTAAACGCAGGTGGTAGCTTAATGCAGGATGACATTATAGCAGAAAGCTCCTAGTTGAGCTTCCCGCATAACTTCCATCCAGCATTGACACCACCTGGCTTTCTGACTCATTTGATGATCGCTTTATATATAGGGGTTTGTAATGGTTTGTTTTATAATTATTTATGTACGTCAAATGTCGGTATCTAGGTGAAAACTCTACAGTAAAATCCTCTAAACCGGCATTCTGGTAGAGCAGAATTTAGGCACTTTTAGTCAGGTGGCTGCTTAATGCAGGATGAAAGGCATGCATAAAGATCCTTGAGGAGCTTTCTGCATGACTGTCGACCTGTATTTAGTTACCACCTGTCTCCAAGACCGGTATTTGTACTAAATTTAACGTCCGTTTCATAGAGGTTTTACTATAGCTAGTGAATCGTTTGAGTTTTATAGTGAACCTATGTATCAATCAGTATCCTGAAGAAAACAACGTCAGCTAAAATTTAGATGATGTGTAATGATTACTTAATTCTAATTCGTTCAAACGTTTTGGAAAATTACAGACTGAGTTTCAAACAGCTTGGACCCTGATGAGACACCGAGTTACTCGACGTCTCATCTGGATCCAAGCTGTATGACACTGTCCGTTAGGTCGTACTTAACATTATAAGGGTCAGAATTTATGGTTGAAAAATATTGTAATTGGCAAAACATTAACTAAAAGATGAAACTGCTTCCAGTCTGTGACATATGTGAGTTTAATAGCGCATTTTTGGAATAAATAAATTTCCCGAAAATGCTGAAATGTGCTGAAATGACTGGGTTTTATCAAGCAGTGTCGCCAATGACAATATAATTATACACAGGGAGCCGTATCAAACTGATATATACACAGGTGGCCGTATCAAACTGATATATACACAGGTGGCCGTATCAAACTGATATATACACAGGAGGCCGTATCAAAGTGATATATACACTGGAGGCCGCATCGAACCGATACCACTGTAATCATGTAAAATCGTCTGGTTTACTTCCTATACGCAGTAAAACCTCTCTGATGCGACCACTAACACCAGGAATAAATCTGCGTCTTATATGCAGGTGGTAGCTTAATGAAGGGCGAGACTTATGCCTAAAACTTCCATGGGGCAACTGGTTTTTGTATCAAGCTACCACTTATCCTAAACCCCGTTGATTAGACCTTATAATGATGTTATATATAGTTTTCAAATTTGATGTACAGTAAAATCCCAGTAAAGTGGAACTTTATTACAGAAGATTTATTCAGGCATGCCGGTACCTATGCGACTTTCTGCATGACTTTCATCTTGCATTAGGATACCAACTGTCTTACAAATCGGCAATTATACTAATTTGAACGTTCGATTTAGAGGGGTTTACTGTCTATACATTGAGGCGGGGTCATCATGGTCCAGTGTGATTTAGAGGGTTTACTGTATATACATTGAGGCGGGGGTCATCAGGGTCCTGTGTGATTTAGAGGGTTTACTGTATATGCATTGAGACGGGGGTCATCAGGGTCCAGTGTGATTTAGAGGGTTTACTATCTATGCATTGAGGCGGGGATCATCAGGGTCCAGTGTGATTTCCACGCATTTATATCGGTGGTCCAGATAAGATACATAAATTAAAACATTTTCAATAATTACTTCTTTATTTCTCCACCAAACCCTATGTTGTGATTACTATTCACGGTCGTATCTTCGAAACGATTTAAAAGGCTAGTCGCAACAGATAGAGACATTACGAATTCATTATTTGAATAAACACCTTTTTCTGTTGAACTAATTTATACATGTACTGTAAAATAAAGTTGCTACGACAACCTGTGAAACGTGAAATGTATCATAAATGTATCCATGCTTGTTTTAACCCTTTACGCCATCAGGAAAAACGATAAATTAGATAGATATTTATGCTGGCATTGTAAATATTGGGATAATTTACCTTGGCATAAACTATAGAATGAAACCTAAAAGATTTTCGTAAGAATATAGAGCAGGACATTATTAAGACGATCTCTATAGGAGCGGTCTGATCTGGGTCTACTCTTTTTTGCATCTGCGTTGTATTCGATTTCTATGGATGAAAGTGTTAAGAAAGGGGATGGGGCATTTCTGATAACTATTGTAACTAGCCTGGATCTAGATTTGACGTCAAGTAACATCAGTCAATTAGTTTGACACTTTGATTGTAGTTAAACCTGTCCTTCATACAAACACATTTTCAAACATTTGCAAACAGAGTAGACCCAGACCAGACAGCTCCTATCAGGGTCTGTTCTGTTTGCTTTTGACATAATATAAATCTGAATATGCAGTTAAGCAAATAAAAAACAACCTTAAAAATTTACATGATCAAATTGAAGCTAATAAATGTTCATGCTGTCATTATTTCTTACATTAATATTGAACAGGGAAATGGTTAATTGGAGAAAAAAGAATATTTTTGAGAATTGGGCAAGGCAAAAAATTATTAAGAGTGTTTCAGGTAAACTTCATACAGAAGCCGCTTGGTATAAATGTCAATCATCTTCATTCCAAAACATCGAAAATATGAATCTTTTGTCTAGAAAAAATAGTAAATGCATAAAACAGCCATAAACTGTGATTTATTGCTGGTTCAATGTATGTAGATAAATGTTTTTTCGGTCTTGAATTTCAACAAAGGCTTAAATCTTATCGGCGACATTAATTTGACATTTTATTAACTCTAGCTCTCTTGTAGACTATATTCTCCGACGAATTACAAAATGATAAAAATCAGTTGGCGATAAAGTAATCTCCCTTTATTACATTCGGCTGCTTTTGAATTTTGTCGCTGACAGGTCGCTACCGGCAATTAGTATTAAATTAGAACTCGAGGCTACAAAATTGACAACGTCTTTAGATGTGTTGACGGAAAGTGGCGAACGTCATGTCGTGTTGTAAAGATAGCATATTTACACAATACCTTGGTGATTTAACATTCGGTAAATTAAAGTACAATTAGAACGGGTGTGGTAAAATTGTAGACTATCTGTTATATTACCACAGGCTTAACATTCTACCTGGTATAGGCGCCTTTTAACACCTTTGCAATCAGAGTAGACCTAGACCTAGGTAGGAACCGTCTGATCAGGGTCTGTTCTGTTTGCTTTCATGACTTAGTATAGACCTGGTTGTTTAGTTTCTGTTCTGACTTAACCCTTTCCCTCATGTAAACGTGTTTTCACGCATTTGCAAACAGAGAAGACCCAGATCAGACGGCTCCTAGAGGAGCCGTCTGATCAGGGTCTGCTCTGTTTGCTAATGGAATTTGATAGATCTGTTCCTTTATTTTCTAAAATGGCTACGATGTTCCACCTTCCATATTTCATTAACTATTTTGTCCATGAATATTCAATATGTATAGAAATTTCGAATAAACATAGAACAGGGAAAGGGTTAAGCGTCCTATATTCATATGCATACAATTGTAACAGATAATGTAATAAATATTCATGATTCCATTATTTCTTCTATTAAACACTAAGACGAAGAAACAAAAGCAAAAGTGAATTAATGTAATGAATGAATAAAATAAATGAATGAATGAATGAATAAAATGAATGAGTGAATGAATGAATGAATGAATGAATGAATGTTTTCAAAATAACACCATAAAATGAATGAATGAATGAATGAATGAATGAATGAATGAATAAAATGAATGAATGAATGAATGAATGTTTTCAAAATAACACATATATGGTGTTATAATTGAATTCAGAATTTAGATCTCGTCTGGATCCAACTGGTTTTTTTTACTGACCTTTCTAAGAGAAATGAAGGGGGGGGGGGGTACATAAAGTGGTTGTAGCAGACGACAATGTTTTGCAGACGACAATTACTTAGCACATTCAGTCGACAATTGCCTATAGATAATAGAGAAATCTCCAGTGTCGCCATCACTACCCGAGAACGCTTTCATAAAATCGATTTATTTTATTCTTTCCATACTACACGAAAATTGGTGGTAATCATTGTGTGTAGATTTATATGAGATGCGGAGTAATTCGGATCTGGATCTCAACTGTTCAGACGTACTGATCCTATTTTGAAACGGAAAACAAACAAATATATTATAATTATTATTATACCACATTTATATAGCGCTCTTTTCACACAGGATATGTGCATTCAAAAGCGCTTCACATAAATAATTTGTAAAACTGAGTATATATAACGCTTACAGAATATTTAAAACAAATGAAATTTAAGATAGAGATATCGATAAAAAATATTAAAAATGGAATTAATTTAAGAATCAATGAACAAAAATAAAATCAAAATATGAAATGAAATTGAACGTTTTTGCAGAAAACAGTTTTCGAATGCTCAAAGGAATAATTCACACTTCCTCCTAATCGCCAGGACAATAGTCCACTTTCTAAAGTGTCGTCTGCTAGTTGATAAAGTGGGAGAAAATAGATAAAAACTTAAGTGATAGTGCCTACAATAAACGCACATTTTCAATAACATCCTAACACGTGGTTACATCAATAACATCCTAACACGTGGTAACATCAATAACATCCTAACACGTGGTTACATCAATAACATCCTAACACGTGGTTACATCAATAACATCCTAACACGTGGTTACATCAATAACATCCTAACACGTGGTTACATCAATAACATCCTAACACTAGGTATTTGTTATGTTCAATTATTATTATGAAGAATGTCAATTTGTAATTACGTGTAGAAGCATAATGCTTTGTAATAGACCTGGGAACCTAGTACCCTAGTACTCTTGTTGTCCTATGTATTCGAATTCCCTTTTACCTTTCTCCGCCAGTTTATAAAGCTGAACAAATCCATTTGGCATCATTTTGATAAATTTGAATTAGACCTCGGTTATTCGAATACTCAAATAATTATGTATCATTGTCGGTGTTTAAGATAAGTGACAGCTTACTGCAGGGCTAAAGTCAGACAGGAAGCTCCTCTTGGAGCTTGCTGCATGACCTCCTCCTGCCTTAAGCAGCCATTATGCCTAAAATGGTATCTAATCTTCTGTATAGAAATTTTGAATATTCGTTGTTTTACTGTAAATAAAACTAATTCAATTAGAACTTTGAACAGGATGACAATTATTACGTGTATGAGTTGGTGATTAATATACTTCCAATATAGAAATATGCATATGAAGTCGCATGGAAATACACCGATGCTTGACATAAATCGGACAGTTTTTCTACAAGAGTGCAAATGAACCTGCTACTTATAAATGCACTTTATTTACACATGCACTTTATTGTGGACGAAATAAAACACGACTACGATAGAAATGATCTTAAGCCGTAGTTCATTTATTGAACATATATGTCTTTAAAAGTAGGTGGTTGTTTAATGCTGCGCAAAAATAAGGAAAAAAGCTCATAGGGGAGCTTTTTTGCATTACTTTTCACCTGCATTAAGCTTCCATCAGCCTTACTGACCCATAATTAGACATGTTCTTGATGGTCGCCTACCGGGTTCTATTATACATGCTAAACGGTGCCAGTATTATGTTTAAATCATTTACTCCGTATGTATGTAGTAGTACGCATTGGCGAACAGAGCAGACCCGGACCAGACAGTCACTGCAGGAGCTGTCTGACCATGGTCTGCTCCGTTTGCTTATGAACTGATATATGTCTGAGTCTGAAGTTTTAGCGAGGGTCAAACATTTTCTTGTTTATATGACACTTTACAAATCAGTTTATTAGTTTCAGAAGCCAGTACATGTACATGTATCTGCTGTAAAAATATTCATAAGGTGAAGCGTTAATGCAGAACTGAATATTTCTAAACATTGGTTCGTTTAACCCATTCCTTCACAAAACGTCTTTCCACGACTTTGATAACAGAGTAGACCCAGATCATAAGCTCTTGTATAAGAGCCGTCTGATCAGGGTCTGCTATGTTTGCATATTGAACTAATATAAATGTAGATAAAAGTCTACATGTTCTGCAATGGTAATTAAGATATTTCCTTGGCTATAATGCCGTTACAAAATTCCAGCTAGTTACTATTGATAATACAGTAAAACCTCTCTAACCCGGAAGATCCATTTAGTATAAATATCAGTATTGGAGACAGGTGGCAGCACAATGCAGGGTAAAAGTCATGCAGGAATTTCCTCTAGGAGTTTTCTGCATGACTTTAACCCTGCATTAACCCATTACCTCATAGGCTATTTTTAGATACAACCTCTTTGAATAAATCTACCGAAAAAGGGCATTAATTACAGAAAAGGTTTTTTTTAGAATTTTGTAGTTTGAAACCATTGTGATAAATAGAGCATTTGCTCCTATAGGAGCAAATGCTCTATTTATCACAATGGTTTCACAAAGTGACTTTTACAGAGTCGTCAAAAGTCGTCAATATGAGGTAAGGGGTTAAGCAGCCACCTGCCTAAAGTATCTAACTTCTTCTATGCAAGAATTCTGGGTATACTGTATCCATATGTCTGACTGAATGTTCGCGAGAGAAAGGTTAAAACTGAAAGACATTCCATAAAAGCACGTGAGGACAAAATTAATGTTGAACACCTTCACGGCTTCGAACATTTCGAAACTTAAAATACCTGCTTGATGTAACAGTATGATATTTCATGGGCATTTGATTCAATTACCTAAAGTGCAAACACTGACTTTAGGAATTTATAATGCAATATAAACTGTTTAACTTCAGCAATTCTGGACACGTCTGATATCAGATATTTATTACATGTAGTTCATAAGCAAAATTAGCAGACCAATAACAGACGATTCCTACAATGGCTGTCTGATCGGGGTCTACTCAGTTTTAAAGGTGCGAAAGGGCGCTTATATTAGGGAAAGGGTTGCGGTTGCTAGTCATCATGAGGTTGTTCTCGCAGGGTCACGTGACATTTAAACGGAAGCGAATCACTTTACGTCCTTGACACAGAAAGTTAGAACACCACAGACGAGACTATTTTGACATGTGACTTATCGCGACAATATCTCGCCATTTCTCGTTTTCCTGTGGCGCACTACCAGTTTAAAAGCAACAAACGTTGCAGCTATTTCACTAAACTTTAATCTAGACTCCAGCTTGTCAAGTTGGTACTCGACCTCCGAACCTTCGTGAGCGACCTCTGAAGGAGATGAGGAGTGGCGCCACCTACATCTCTGCTGGTTACGCGAGGGGGCAACCTCTAGACTAAATCAAAAACCCGACTTCGCCAAACAAGACTATTTTGCTGCTTGTTGACAAGTACACTACAAAAAACACAAAAGTACTTCATTTATTCTGGTAAGAATTCCGACTGCTGTTGAGAAGTTTCCCTTGCACTTGAGAGTGTTGGAATGGTAATGCAACGCAACATTTTGGCTCTCGAATTATTTTGAAATTGAGAAATATTTCTACTACCTCAATGATGAATTTCTTCAAATTTATGTTATTAAATGGTGCTTTCAAGTCTCTCTACTGGCTTTCAGAATTTCGTTTCCTGATGTGTTTAAACCCTTGTCATGAACTGTACTGTATCATTGATCTTATGGATTCAACTTACATTCATTGGTGTTATGGTTTAAATCTGAGCTGTGTACACATCAAGGTCGTTTGGCGGCCGACGGGTTAAAGGTTTGAGCCCCTGTCAAGTGTATTACTTCTCCTAGTGGCAGCTTTCCGGCCTCTCGCAGAAAACGGGAGCCAGTGTTTCCTCTGTGTAATTAGAGCGGTCCCGGTCGAAGAAGGCTGTAATACGCGTAATTGTTCAAATATACTTTGTATTTAAACGTGAAAAACATCCTCTTGCACTTCAAATCTCTTAGGGCCCCCTTTGACGTTTGTATTTATAGTCCTGTTAGCTAGAAGCTAACTAAGTATATCGGATCGGATTTTAGCAACCTTTAACTCTTATGTGAAAATATAACGGCTGTTCAAAGTTGAGCCTGGAGCAATTAAAGACACTTCCGACTGGATCAAACTTTTAAGAAACTATCGATCGAGTATCAAACAGCATGGACCCTGATGAGATGCCGAGTTACTCGGCGTCTCAACCTGATCCAAGCTGTTTGCAAATGCGAATCAGGTGGCTAATAGCGGGGCCAATGGTTAACAGTGAGCTGGGATAAAGTGTGAGATATGTACTGGGTTCAATCACAAACACCCAATGTCTTCGTCAGATAATTAAGATACAGTAGCGATCACTCAACAGAAGTACTGTGCCGAGTCCTCGACCCTCTCTAAAGCATCCACCTAAAATAGGCAAATGTGTTGGTCTAAAACGTACGTGGTAGCTTAACACAGGGCGAACATTATATACAGGAGGCCCCTCTAGGAGCTTTCTGGATTACATTGGCCCTGTATTAGCAACCACATGCTTTATTGGGTTATATTGTAACTATTGATTTGAGTATCCGTTATTTAACATATTTGATCAGGATGTACTCTGTTTGCTACCGGAATAATATAGAACGTGTTCTAGAGTTCTGTCACAGCCATCTCTTCTTGTGTTCTTATGCCATTATATAAAACTCAGCTAATAACCAAAATGCCATTGTTTTGCAGGAATATTAACCCATTCCCTCATATTGACGACTTTTGACGACTCTGTAAAAGTCACTTTGTGAAACCATTGTGATAAATAGAGCATTTGCTCCTGTAGGATCCTATAGGAGCAAATGCTCTATTTATCACAATGGTTTCAAACTACACATTCTAAAAGTTTCCTTTTCTCTAGTTAATGCTCCTTTTCGGTAGATTTATTCAAAGAGACTGCATCTAAAAAAAATAGCCTATGAGGTAATGGGTTAATCAAGAAAAAGACTAAAATCCAACACCACAAAATACTTTGGCCATACAACAATAAAGAATGTTTCAAAACCCCAAATAGTCAGCGGAAACTATACAGAATAGCGCGCTCGATGTAGGCAGTAATCATACATTTATGAGCCAGTTCATCATTTAATCATATTTGTCTATCGAAAGACACAAGAGAACAATCTGACCAAACGGTGCACGTTTATTATCAGCGTCTGTTTTCGCTGCTAATTTGTTAAAAGGCTACAAATTTGATTAACATAATACGCATCACTTCGATAATACATTGAAACACAAAATGGCGGCCAGGTTGGCCTATCGAATTCCCAAAATCAGAAATAGGCGCCACTCGGGTCCCTGATACCTCGAGGGGAGCGCTCAGTGTTTTAGACAGAAAAGATTCCATGACCCAAAGCCTCGTTAAAAAGTAAATCTGGCATTCGTTTGTCGCTTTCAAATCATTTCCATCATGAACTTTCACGGATAGATATTAGATTTGTGGTTTACCCTCCGGACTTAGCATCACGCCGAAACCCAAACCCCGTAATTGTCTTTTAACCTGTTCGCTTATAAAAAAAAAACACGTCTTTGCAAACAGAGTAGACCCAGATCGGATGGCTCCTGTTTGCTTATAGCATGATATAGTTATTTATTTTGTGGTCGCTTTAGAGAGGTTCCAGAATACAGTCCACTGCTATTGTTAGAGCTTTGCCATTGCTATTGTTATTGCTATGCCACTGCTATTTGTTATTGCTATGCCATTGCTATTGTTATTGCTATGTTACTGCTGTTGTTATAGCTATGTCACAGCTATTTGTTATTGCTATGCCACAGCTATTTGTTATTGCTATGCCACTGCTATTGTTATTGCTATGCCACTGCTATTGTTATTGCTATGTCACTGCTCTTGTTATTGCTATGCTACTGCTATTGTTATTGCTATGTTACTGCTATTGTTATTGCTATGTCACTGCTATTGTTATTGCTATGCTACTGCTATTGTTATTGCTATGTCACAGCTATTTGTTATTGCTATGTCACTGCTATTGTTATTGCTATGTCACAGCTATTTGTTATTGCTATGCCACAGCTATTTGTTATTGCTATGCCACAGCTATTTGTTATTGCTATGTCACTGCTATTGTTATTGCTATGTCACAGCTATTTGTTATTGCTTTGTTACAGCTATTTGTTATGCTATGTCACTGCTATTGTTATTGCTATGTTACTGCTATTGTTATTGCTATGTTACTGCTATTGTTATTGCTATGTCACAACTATTTGTTATTGCTATGCCACAGCTATTTGTTATTGCTACGTCACAGCTATTGTTATTGCTATGTTACAGCTATTTGTTATTGCTATGTCACAGCTATTTGTTATTGCTATGTTACAGCTATTTGTTATTGCTATGTTACAGCTATTTGTTATTGTTATGTCACGCTATTGTTATTGCTATGTTACAGCTATTTGTTATTGCTATGTCACAGCTATTTGTTATTGCTATGTCACAGCTATTTGTTATTGCTATGTCACAGCTATTTGTTATTGCTATGCCACTGCTATTGTTATTGCTAATGTACGATTTTGACACTAAAGTCCATAGATAATACTTTACATTATGTTATACGAACTCGGTGTCTTTGAGTGTCTTGATGTAGATTAGTCGTTTGACTCATTGAGTCACGCTGGTTAATAAAGACTTTTTTCATTTTATTCGTCATTTTGTTGTTGCCTTATGTTTGCTTTGTTCGATGTCGTTGTTGTTTGTTGTTGTTTTGGGGCTTATTTTAATTCAGTTTTCCATGCTGACGTTTCGAGTACACAATCATTTGTGCATGGTCACATTAAATCAGGACAAATTCATGTTCATTAAATTAATCAATCGTGCAGATTCAAATGAGATGAACTTACTCACTGGAGCCAAGATAGACATATAATTTCCTACATTATTTCAAATCATTTAGCTACTGCGCGGGAAGATAAATTTGTTGGGTTTTAATGGATCTTTTTTTAAAAAAAACCTTGATAATGATATCTTGTTGGTTCATCTCACACCCACTCTCACCCCCACCCCACACCATATCCATTACAACGTTTGAAAATTCATTGGACAGGTGGTTGCTTAATGCATAATGAAAGACATCGAGAAAGCCCCCTTTGGAACATTCTGACCGACGTTCACTCTCCCTGCATTAAACAGCCACATGCTTGAAAGATCGACATTGGCAGTGAATCGTATTGAAAGTCCGGCTTCGAGACATTTGCTGTAAATGAAAGGTTAGACATGCTTGTAATGTTTATTGAATGGTGTATTGGTGTCGTATGATCATGTACATATCAGTCTATACATGTACAGTAGAACATGTAACGTTTATTGAATGGTGAATTGGTGTCGTATAATCATGTACATGTCAGTCTATACATGTACAGTAGAACATGTAACGTTTATTGAATGGTGAATTGGTGTCGTATAATCATGTACATGTCAGTCTATACATGTACAGTAGAACATGTAATGTTTATTAAATAGTGAATTGGTGTCGTATAATCATGTACAGGGCCTGCTGAATGCAGGTCAAAAGTCATTTATTGAACATAGGAGTCTTATAAAGCAGGTGGTTGCTTAATACAGGGACACGTTGGTTAATACAGGGCAAAAGGGATGCAGAAAGCTCCTATAGGAGCTGTCTGCATTACTTTTGACCTGCATTCAGCTACCACCAGTCTTACAGACCCATAATCAGACCTATCGTTGGTGGCCGCTTAACCCATTACCTCATAGGCTATTTTTAGACCTAACCTCTTTGATTAAATCTACCAAAAAGGAGCATTAACTGGAGAAAAGGAAATTTTCAGAATTGTGTAGTTTTGAAACCATTGTGATAAATAGAGCATTTGCTCCTGTGGAGCAAATGCTCTATTTACCACAATGGTTTCAAAATGTGACTTTTACAGAGACGCCAAAATGCGTCACTAGGAGTGAATGTGTTAAGACATGAGCTGGCTCGAAAGAGCTCGACACAAGAAAAAGGAATGCAAGCGTCTTGAACGTAGAGGAAATGCGTAATTCGCCACGTGATCACATATCGTATGCAGCCAAAAAATGGAAAGACAAAACGCTTATCTGAGCGGGGTGATTAGAATTTAAATTCTAAAATGGCGCTCTAGAGATTATGTAATAAGCTTACTGAAATACCCAGGGCGCCTCGCCACACAGTTGTTTTGATAAAAAGATAACATTCGGTATCAATACAAAACTATCCTTTCTATTGCGGGAGCATGCCGCCTGCCATCCAAATAACAGCTGGTCAAAATTTCAAAATTGTTGAAAACTTCATTTAGAATGAATAAACCCGGAGCATTCAATACAATTGGTTCTAACAATGTTTTGAGTCTCTGCGACTCTGGTCATACCTACATGTGCACGCTTTATCCTTGTCATGTTGTGGAAAGTCTCGTCTTCTCGCGGCTGCTGGTTTTTTACATTTTTTTTTCTCGATTTGCTAGGTTATTGTCTTAACCCATTCCTTCATATAAACCCTTTTCACATATCTGCAAACAGAATAGACCCAGATCAGAGGCTCTTGTAGGGGACATCTGATCAAGTGTCTCCTCTATTTCTAATAGTTTTATAACAGATCTGCTATCATTGACGTCACTCGTATAAAAGATCCGCTATCCTTGACGCCACTCGTATAACAGATCCGCTATCCTTGACGTATCATTGACGTCACTCGTATAACAGATCCGCTATCATTGACGTCACTCGTATAACAGATCCGCTATCCTTGACGTCACTCGTATACCAGATTCGCTATCCTTGACGTATCCTTGACGCCACTCGTATTAACAGATCCGATATCCTTGACGTCACTCGTATAACAGATCCGCTATCCTTGACGTCACTAGTATAACAGATCCGCTATACTTGACGTCACTCGTATTTGCAAACAACTTGGACCCAGATGAGTATCCGATAACCCAACGTCTCGTCATGATCCAAGATGTCTGACACTCGGTCGATAGTCTTGTAACCCTTTAATGACGTCATGAATATTAATTAGGTTAATTGTTATAATTGCAAATAGACACAAGAACTTTTGGCCATGGCAGAGGCTTTAGAATCATATCTATATTACACCATAAGCATACAGAGCAGACCCTGACCAGACGGCTCCTATAGGAGCTGTCTGATCTTGGTCTAGTCTGTTTGCAAATGCCTGAAAACACATTTATATGAAGGAAAGAGTTAAAGGCTTCATCGAATCGTAAGTAGTCGAACTTGCTCTACATCCAAATATGGGCAGACATTTTTGTTTTCTCAAGGCATGATTATCATTGATAAAGCGATCGGTTTCCAACATACAGTAAAACCTCTCTAAACCAGACGTTAAATTAGTATAAATATCGGTCTTTAATACGGCTGGCAGCTTAGTGCAGGGTGAACGTCAGGCAGAAAGCTCCTCTAGGAGCATTAAGCAGCCACCTGCCTAAAAGTATCTAAATTCTTCTCTATTAGAATTCCGGTTTAGATGGGTTTACTGTAGTCTAACAGGCGCATTATTGCATACAAACAACAGAGGCAGACGAAAATCGTAAAACGGTTAAACCTCGTGCTGAGTGGATCAAAACTTAAAAGTCACTGGTAAAGCACGCGGATTGTTTTGTCAGTAATGTCCTACACGAAGGGCGATAACTGTTGATGTATATCTCGTTAGATGATTCGGTTCACGTGACTTCCTGGCGTGACATCGGGGCTCTGGTATTCCGATATCATATGGGTATCGAATTCTGGTTTTTATTCTGGAATTGAATACCTGGTTTTTAATCTGTAGATTGAATAGAAAAAGAAATTTTATTACGGACTAGAAAATTCACAGATACGGTGCGTTTGTAAAAGATATTCTCGGGTAGGTAAAAATCTGATTATGTTGCAAGAGGCTTAAGAGACAGATTTAACGGAATTATGTGCTAAGAAAGCGAATTCCAGTGCACAATAAAACTCTGCAATTGTTAAAAAACAAACTTAACACCGCACAGATAGCAGTGAGCTGATGTTATATTTTCTGCAGTAAAACCTCTCAATAGCGACCCCAAACAGATGTCTATTTTTGGCTGTTAAAGGCAGGTTGTAGCTTAATACAGAGAGGAAGGTGGGCAAAGCTTTCGCTCTGTATTAATACTTTACTTATGAATATCCATGTAAGAAGTAATTATATCATGAATATTAATTTAATTGTCATACTTGCATACGAACACAAGGAAGTTTGGCCATGGTAAAGAGGATATTACGTGAGTTTGATTTTTGCAAAAAAACTGTTGACTAAAATGTTATGACAGGAGGCTTGTCGCGTGCCATATATATTTTAATCAATGAGTTTGGTTAAAATCAATTGTAAATGAAAAAGTCGTGTAAAACTATTTTTATCACATGATACAAAAATACGCAAGAAAACCAAGCACTTTATTTCCTAAATGCTGACGTCATTTCGACGTACAACCCGATTCAAAGAAACACTACGTCATTCGAATGTTAACTAGTTACATGTGTACAGTGTTAACAAGTTACATTAACTAAACTTACATACAAAAAATGACTAACTAGTTATATTAACTTGGATGCATGATAACTATGTTATATTCAAGCGCATTAGTACATTGAGAAGGCCAAGTTATACATGCTGCTTATAGTTTACCTTATGAAGATGTATGTTGGCAGAGATAGCATCATGAATATGAGTTAGCTATAAATAGCATCGTGAATATGAGTTAGCTATAAATAGCATCATGAATATGAGTTAGCTATAAATAGCATCATGAATATGAATTAGTTATAAATAGCATCATGAATATGAGTTAGCTATAAATAGCATCATGAATATGAGTTAGCTATATGTTTATGATAGCAAATAAACACCGGACATTTTGAACATTCCACAAACTGTAGAATCAGGAGGCGTCTGATCTGTGTCTACTCTGTTTGGAACGCCTTCAAAGGGCACTAGTATCTGATAAAGGGCTATAGTTTGCTTTTGTATTTGGTGAATCGAAATTCTTTTTCTAGAACTTGGATCCACGAATTTGTTTCAAATAAAACCTTATTTTGATAATAATCTCACCTATTTGCAGACTAGCGGAGAACTTGTCATTATATAATTATGCACACAGTGTGTATCTAGATGACAACACGGATAACTGGATGTCACACCTGGGTCCATGCTTATAAAGCTTTTTTGTTGAGTCTGAGTTCGTTCTCAAGCGTTTGATTGGTCAGATTTGAGTTCTCAAGCTCAAATCTGACCAATCAAAAACTTGAGAACGAACTCAGACTCAACTAAAAGTTTTATAAGCATGGATACAGGATCCAACGTGTGTTACACTCACAATACAGTTTTAAGAACAATGTAGGAAACATTGACTTTCAGATTTGCACCAGACAAGATTTCTAGAAGACAATTACTTAGCGTAGTATGTTTATGGAATATTCCTATACTTAATTTAATCTTGTATTAACAGTATAAAATCCTACCTAAGCTGTCTGACCCGGGTCTACTCTGTTTGAATAGAAGTAAAATGGCGGGATTGCGAAATAAAGTGTTTAGTTGTACATGTATATGAACTCTTCTAACATGACCCTTTCATGTTAGTAATATACGGCTTCTTTTGATCCCAGTCGCCATAAAATAAAAGATAAGTGTCGAGTCCTAGAAACGAAATAAAATGGCACCAAAACTAACGCTCGGAGTCCCATTTCTCACACTTTCTGAGTTTTTATCCATTTAATCGCAATAATGTCTCACTTGAAGGACATCACCGCTACAACACATCTATCATCATTATCCATTTACCCCATAGAGAAGGCTTTTAATGCATTTGCAAACAGAGCAGACACCGGTCCTCTAGGAGACGTCTGATCAGGGTCTGCTCTGTTTGTTTATGGAGTAATATAGATCTGATTCTACAACTTTCGCCATAGCCAGACTCCATGTGTTCATAATTATGCCATCATGATAATAAAAAAACCAGTTAATGAATATTCATGATGTCTTGAATTCTTGTATAAATATTTATGGAGTACTGTAAATGGTTTATAAAAGATTAAGCAAACATCTCCTGTTATAGACGGGTGAGTGTATTTATTAACCAATTACTTCATGAATATTCAAATCACAATTTATGACAATATGAATATGCATTAACTGAAAGTGTATAATGACCGATGAACAAATGATTGCTTAGTCACGGCAGAAACTGAAGAATCATATCTACATTATTTCACAAGCGCACGGATCAGATCCTGGCCAACCACCAGACCTCGGTCTACTCCGTTTGCAAAGACGTTCAATGCTTGCAAAGGTGTGTCTATCAGGGGGATGGTAAACACTGGCTATATGTATATACATGTAGTAGGCTATATAGACGTCTTGTAGTACCTAGGGACAGCAAGGTAGAACCGACCAGCTCTACACTACAAGTTACAATCTGAGAAAAAAAACTTAAAAAACGTGACACGAGACACGTGGTACGAGACACGTGATACGAGACGTCTATGTTTAAACCATTATCGTGCTGATTATAATGCTTCCTCAAACGTCGACTTGCTACAGGTCTTACTGTCCTAAGCGGTCATTCATTTATAGAACATAGGGGTGGTCGCTTAATACAGGGCAAAAGTAATACAGAATGATCCCATAGGAGCTTTCTGTATTACATATGACCTGCCTTAAGCAACCACCTGTCTAACAGACCCATAATAACACCTGTCTAACAGACCCATAATAACACCTGTCTAACAGACCCATAATAACACCTGCCTAACAGACCCATAATAACACCTGTCTAACAGACCCATAATAACACCTGGCTAACATACCCATAATAACACCTGCCTAACAGACCCATGATAACACCTGTCTAACACACCCATAACACCTACCTAACACACCCATAATAACACCTGTCTAACAGAGCCATAATAACACCTGTCTAACAGACCCATAATAACACCTGTCTAACAGACCCATAATAACACCTGTCTAACAGACCCATAATAACACCTGTCTAACAGACCCATAATAACACCTAGTTTTGATGACACGTTTTACGTATTCTATTATTTCACGCTTTTGATAAACTATTTTAACATTTTTCAAATAGCTTGTTATCTGATGAAACGCCGAGACACTTTCTGTAAAAGCAAAAAACACAATTAGTGATACGACTGATCGTAATTATCGTGGCGCACGAGATCTGTACACGTGGTACGTGCGACCACAGACGCGGTTCTTGTTATTCGTTCTGATATGTACTGTGCAGAACACAACAGTTGAAATGCTGTCCAGGTATTACATGGAATACTGTGTGTGGCGAGATAACATGTTCATGTGAGTAGATTTGTGGTGCAGCTCTTTTTTCAAAACCAAACTATCATAATTTCATATGTAACAAATTTACTTTTAAAACGTTGAATGTGTAAATGGTTTGAAGTAAAATTAAAACCACGAAGCGCACGTGCTAGCATGTCTATAAGCCCTCTCTGTGTCAGCATTGTCATCTGCTGGACACATTTTCGTCCACTTCAAGTTTTGGAATGGGCGTTTCTTTGATTTATTTATAAAAAGAGTGTCAATCAATTTGGATCCTGATGTGAGGCGAGCATAACTTTCGTCCTGCATTATGCAACCACCTGATAGAAAACCACAATTATTATTCATTAAATTTTGGTTGTCGCTATATAGGGTTGCTATTCGTACAAACACATTCATTTGGTGGTTGCTATAAAGGGGTTGCTACTGTAAAAGCACATTCATTTGTTGGTCGCTATATAGGGGTGTTACTGTACGAACACATTCATTTTGTGGGCGTTATAAAGGGGTATTACTGTACGAACACATTCATTTGGTGGACGTTATATATGCTGTATTACTGCACGAACACATTCATTTGGTGGTCGTTATATATGCGGTATTATTGTACGACCACATTCATTTGGTGGTCGTTATATAGGGGTATTACTGTACAAACACATTCATTTGGTGGACGTTATATAGGGATATTACTGTACGAGTACATTCATTTGGTGGACGTTATATAGGGATATTACTGTACGAACACATTCATTTTGGTGGACGTTATATATGCTATGTTACTGTACGAACACATTCATTTGGTGCTCGTTATATACGGGTATTACTGACGAACATATTTCTACAGGTTTGGCCTTTACATCATTTTACGTTATAGCTACGCCTTTCAATGTATGTGCAACCAGAGTAGACCAAGATCAGGCAGCTCCTAAAGGAGCCGTCTGATCAGGGTCTGCTACGTTTGCATATGGAATAATATAGATTTGTTTCTACAATTTCTACCATGGCAAAAACATTCCACTACAAAAATCAGTTATGTTCATGGTGTCATATTTCTTTCATGAATATTCAGGAAGTAAAGGGTTAACCCTGTATTTGCAAACAGTGTAGACCCAGATCAGCCCCAGCTCCTTTATGATCCATCTGATGAGGGTCTGCTATGTTTGCTGATGATATAATGTAGATATGTTTGTACAGTATCGGACATGGTCAAAACGTACTGTGTGCTGTTAGTAAAGGTACCCTCATTAATATTCATGATGAATACGGTATACGGTATCAGTTGTTGTTATAATCTTCAATGCACAACGCATTTTTATTCTGAATCTTGCTAAAAGATAATCATTATATGCAAACTAAATGTGTTTGCAATACCTGACTATTGCTTGTGTTTATATTATTATCTGATTATGATACATATTATACTAAATTCAGTCGTATCATACATGTACTAAGGGTTCGCCCAAAATAATCAGTATACGCTTAAATGACATTCATAGTTCTAACTCATCCGTATATTACAACAAAATCGGTTGTTATATTTTACCTTCCTTTTTCGATCTGTGTTATATAGCACCAGTGTTAAATGTGAAATGCACACATCTAGCATGAAATAAAAAAAAATATAGAGCAGAACTAGCGTTTAATTCTGGACCAATCATCAACACAGGATGGCTGGTCAGGATCTAAACTGCTATGCAAGATTGCCTCAACGGACCAATGGAATATAATGGTCGTTTCATGTAGTAAAAGTTCTATACGATTTCAATCTTTACAATACCTCACTGACACAACATATTTTGATTTACTTTATGCATGTATATTACTTGATGCTTTTGCTGTTCATAAAATTTGTGAACCAAAGCGTGAATAAAATTGAGTTGAGTTGAGTTGGAAGTAAAGGGTTAAATATGTTAAAAAGTTAAAACACCTGGAATGGGAAAATGTTTTACCAGCACTGAATGGCCGGTGACATAGAGAATGACCTCTTGTTAAAACGTCACTAATCACCTTAGTAAGGACGTTTTGGGAGTAGCTTCTTTTGATTCGTTGACATCTTCCCTTGACTTCTATTAAAACAATGATAATAAATGTAGAAATTAATACTTTTCACTCATCGCACCTATTGTCTGTTAAATGGTCATCACTCGAGCTTTTCGAAAGTTTTAAGACAGTCGCTAACGAGGGTGTTGTTTTTGTAGACCATTCAAAGGGCGGTAGATGTCACCATGGCCTTTGAACTAGCACTATCGTGTCACATACTCATGACATTTACACTGACACATTTAACAGTTTTAAATAATTTCAAAGATGCGTTTTTCTCGTAAAAAGTGCTTCCTTTTCAAGAGCTGCTAGAATATACAATAAAACGCATCTAAAACGAAATTCTAGTGGATAATAATTTAGATACTTTTAGGCAGGTGGCTGCTTGATACAGGATGAGAGTCATGCAGAAAGCTCCAAGAGGAGCTTTCTGCATGACTTTCATCCTGCATTAAGCTGCCACCTGTCTCCAAGACTGATATTTATACTACATTTAACGTCTGATTTAGACGAGGTCTACTGTACTCCCTCTGACATAGCGGTAGTGAGCTGACATAATTAATAACAATCATGAAGAAACAAATAAATGTCACCCAGCCACTCACAGACATGTTAATTGGGTAACTGCATGCACTAAGACAGAACTGTAAATAGAAAACTTACTGATCTACCAATATTTCTCTTTTCTTGTCTAAACTCTATCTTATTGATATACTTTAGGGTCCGATACAATTCTAATAAGTAGCTGCTGCTACGCAGCAATAATGGGTTGAGTTTGGTTTTCGTAGAAATAAGGAAAATGTAAAAGTGAGCGACTAAAAATATAGAAAAATAAATACATGCATATAAGAAAGAGACAAGAGGATTGCAGAAAGACAGAGGGTGATAGTGTGACATAAATAAGGAAAGAGTGAGCTTTGGAATATAAAGACAAAACCACAGCAGAAAATAAATAGGGTTGTTTATAGCCTGAACGTTGCAAAGAAGAAAGAAAGAAAGAAGAAATAAAGAAAGGAGGGATAAAGAAAGGAGGAATAAAGAATTGGTTACATGTATATCATGTTTTCATAAAAGGCGTCAAAACGGAAAAGAAGAAACTGGTCAACAGAATTTGTGAGGAGTAAACATGTGCCTGTCAACGTAATTATGTCGAGAAGTTTCTAAATAAACCAGGCCTTTGATTTAAAACAAATAAAATAAATCCAGACATCCACCTTTGATAACATCTTCAATGTGCAAACTGCAAATCCTCCTCCATTATCAAAGATTGTCTCGTTTTCTCCCATCACAAATCAGAAAGTCAAAGTATTTGGATCCTGATGAGGCATCGAGACGAATGAAACCTTTCATCTGGATCCAAACTGTTTACAAACGTAACGAGATTGGTCCGTAGCATGCTAAAGGGTTAAAGGCAAATATAGATTGTTGGTTTGACGGAAATCATCATAAAATCCCTGGCGGTCCCCTTGAAACACCTCATAATTACGCAAATTACGAAATCATACAGACACATAAAAAATCTTGCTAAGTAATCGTCGGACTGGTTATCTCTGGTCAAAGTATCCGAAATTCGACTTGGCACCTTTCTTGGCGTCTAAAATAGCCATAACCTTCTATCAATTAATCAGGTCGTTAGGCCCAGCGGTCATTTAATGCTCATATACAACTAGTTACGTGCACCATACGCTTGTCGGTTTCACATTGATGGTCGTTAATTGATGTGCCCCGAGGGGCGTGGCTAATCTACCTGGTACTCAAATATGTAAATAGATTTATTCACAATTGGTTGATTGATTGGACACAGACTAGCTGCTAAGAATGCAGAACTTTTATACGTTACTGTTACCCAAGATGATGAGCGCTAACATGTACTATAAGAGTCCTTTCTGAAAGTACAATAAAACTCCTCTAAATCGGAATCTTAATAAAAGCAAAAAAAGGGAGGTGACTGCTTAATGCATGGTGAAAGTCACGCAGAAAAGCTCCTTTGGGAGCTTTCTGTGTGACTATCAATCTTGATTAAGCTGCCACTTGTCTAAAAGATCGGCACTCATAGGTTTTTTAACGTCCGGTTTAGGGTTGTTTTACTGTATACAGGAAAAACTGCCAACAACCAAACGAGGTGTTAGTTTGGGTCTTAAATCTGAATCTTAATCTGATGACTATGCATGTCCGATATGATGACTATGTGATTATTAATTAGCTAAAGCATTGCAACTGCTTCATTAACAAGGGATTTTGTCACTATGACAGAAACAACTGTTCCATAAGCCAACAGAGAAGACCTAGATCAGACGGTTCCAACAGGAGTGGTCTATTCTAGGTCTAATGTGTTTGCACAGGCGTTAAAGGGGTATCTATGGAGTACTGGGTGTAGCTGATAAAATACCAACAGGACACACTGACAGTAACCTCACAATAATGATCCAACTCTGCGCTGGTATACAGTAGAACCTATACTAAGCGGTCATTCATTTATTGCTTGTGTATGTTTATGTTATTTTGCTCTAAGCATACACAATTTATGTATGTTTTACGCAATAAAGAATTGAATTGAATTGAATATTGAGCATAGGAAAAGAGCAGGCGGTTGCTTAATGCATGACAAAAGTAATGCAGAAAGCTCCTATAGGAACTTTCTGTATTACTTTTGACCTGCATTAACAGAACAGAACAGAACATATTTTTATTCAGACTTGTACATAGTACATCGTCTATTATACATGTATTTTTTAACAATGTCAACGACGTGAGTTATATATATATAAACTACATAGTATGTAATGTAGAAGGTGTTTGTCGGAGGAAAACAGGTAAACCAAGTGGGGTGATTGGGGGGTTAAAAAGAGGAAGTTGCACATACGAAAAAGTGCATTAAGCTACCACCTGCCGTACAGAAACATAATTAGCCATCTTTTGGATGGTCTCTTAAGACAGGTTCTTATGTAAACCAGTGCATTAGAACAGGTTCTTATGTTTACCCGTGCATTAGAACAGGTTCTTATGTATACCCGTGCATTAGAACAGGTTCTGTTGTATACCAGTGCATTAGAACAGGTTCTTATGTATACCCGTGCATTAGAACAGGTTCTTATGTATACCCGTGCATTAGAACAGGTTCTTATGTATACCAGTGCATTAGAACAGGTTCTTATGTTTACCCGTGCATTAGAACAGGTTCTTATGTATACCAGTGCATTAGAACAGGTTCTTATGTTTACCCGTGCATTAGAACAGGTTCTTATGTATACCAGTGCATTAGAACAGGTTCTTATGTTTACCCGTGCATTAGAACAGGTTCTTATGTATACCAGTGCATTAGAACAGGTTCTTATGTTTACCCGTGCATTAGAACAGGTTCTTATGTATACCAGTGCACTAGAACAGGTTCTTATGTTTACCCGTGCATTAGAACAGGTTCTTATGTATACCCGTGCATTAGAACAGGTTCTTATGTATACCAGTGCATTAGAACAGGTTCTTATGTTTACCAGTGCATTAGAACAGGTTCTTATGTATACCCGTGCATTAGAACAGGTTCTTATGTTTACCAGTGCATTAGAACAGGTTCTTATGTTTACCCGTGCATTAGAACAGGTTCTTATGTAAACCAGTGCATTAGAACAGGTTCTTATGTTTACCCGTGCATTAGAACAGGTTCTTATGTTTACCAGTGCATTAGAACAGGTTCTTATGTATACCCGTGCATTAGAACAGGTTCTTATGTATACCAGTGCATTAGAACAGGTTCTTATGTTTACCCGTGCATTAGAACAGGTTCTTATGTATACCAGTGCACTAGAACAGGTTCTTATGTTTACCCGTGCATTAGAACAGGTTCTTATGTATACCCGTGCATTAGAACAGGTTCTTATGTTTACCAGTGCATTAGAACAGGTTCTTATGTATACCAGTGCATTAGAACAGGTTCTGTTGTATACCCGTGCACTAAAACAGGTTATGTTGTATACCCGTGCATTAGAACAGGTTCTTATGTAAACCAGTGCATTAGAACAGGTTCTGTTGTATACCCGTGCACTAAAACAGGTTATGTTGTATACCCGTGCATTAGAACAGGTTCTGTTGTATACCCGTGCATTAGAACAGGTTCTTATGTATACCCGTGCATTAGAACAGGTTCTTATGTATACCCGTGCATTAGAACAGGTTCTTATGTATACCAGTGCACTAGAACAGGTTCTTATGTCTGTTTTAAAGCCACTCATATATAAGCCGTGTTCTGGGAAAAGAATATTTGTGCATTGCAAACAGTGTAGATCCAGTTCAGATATTATGTCTGTGCTAAGGTATCTAAGTTTTATTGAATAATAGATTCTGATGAGTGATTAATAGTATGTTGTGTCTGGCCTGTGTCTACGCTGTAATACATTAAGACCCTGTTCCCAGAGAGTGTCTCAAATAATTAAATACGGGTGGTGACTTTAATTGGCAAAATGTCCATTCCTTATCACAGTAGTAATCAACATGGATTCTTATGAGTCGCCGATCTGAAAGTTTGGGTAAATGAGTTAGTGAGTGAATGAGTGAGTGAATGAGTGAGTGTGATAGTGAGAGAAGAGAGAAAGAGAGAGGAGGGTACATAAATGCAGTCAATGTGGTGTTTTATACCGACACGAATATTAAAGAATGCAGTATTTTGGAGATTAATTTAATCCTGTACTTGATAATCCGTCGTTTAAACGACTTTGCAAACCTAGTAGACCCAATGCCCAATTAAGACAGTTCACAAGAGCTCACAAGAGCTGTCTACATTGTAATTATAGTCTGATCGTTTTGCTAATAGTTTATAAATAGTTGCCGTTTGCCATAGCAGGTAAATGCTGTATTTAATACGTTTAATGCAAGCCAGAACAAACTTACAAATGTCTGTATTCATAGTGGGCGTGGTCTCGCATTAATATTCACCCAGTAAATGGCTTATAACCCTTTACTCGATATAAACGCATTTACACGCTTTTGCAAACAGAGATTACCAAGATCAGCAGGCTCCTGCAGGAGCCATTTGATTCGGGTCGGTTCTGTTTGCTTATGAAATAATATAGTTCTGACTTTATATTTCTGAAAACCCTTGTCCACGATGGTATTATAAAAAAAAGATCTTATTAATATTCATGATATCATATTTTTTACATGAAAATATTAGGCACATGGTCAACACGACGTAATTGGAGCATGTTATTTGGAACAGTACTACTTTACTCTCCCTAGGTACAATATGACTAATTACATATGAGGGTCACTGTGGTTCGACACTGACCACTTGTGGTCAGTCTTGTGGTCATAAGGTAATTATCGGCAAGCTGGCGTCAGTGGTTGGTAAATGAGCCAAGAACCTGACTAGATTGTAACTCTCCTTTCGAAATATCGCATAGAAAGTGCAATAAAACTACAGTAGGTTATATCTTAAGCGATCACTGTCTGACTACGCATTGGTGTTTTTCAATGCAAGTGGTTGCTTAATGCAGGACGAAAGTGATGCAGAAAGCTCCTGTAGGAGCTTTCTGCATCACTTTCGTCTTGCATTAAGCTACCGCCTGTCTTTGAGACTCAGAATTAGATCTGTTTTCGGTGGTCATTTTTGAGGGTTTTTTACTGTATATCGTTGTCGGGAAATATTACACGGTCACTTTGCCTTTTCACCAGGTTCTCATAATATTGACAGAAAAACTTTTCGCTGGGATTATTTTTGATATTTTACCGCGATAAAAATCGAGATAAGATCTGCGATTTTACAGTTTTCCATTGACAGTTTATACCTTGGGCGGTATTAGATTTAGCCGGCTGTACGATAAACTGTCCGAAAGGAAGCCACGTGGTTTCATTGGCGTCAGTCGACGATCTTTCCTGACGCCATCTTATTCACAGCTAAGCTCTAAAGGAAAAACACATTACTGTGCTTGTGTATTATAAAACGGCTTTAATCTTTCGGAGATCATGTATTTCTAACTGGTGGTCACTGTGTCCTGTTGGTATTTTATCAGCTATAGCCAGACGAGCTGGCTTTTCCGGCGCGAAATCCAATTAAAATTCAGACGACCTTGCATTGATGAGCGAGAATGTTTCGTCTACTGGGGCAAATTGAAAGCCACCCGTGAGAGGTTTGGACAAGCAAGATTGAAAAAGAATTTGAGTCACAATATAATCCTTAACATCATGAACAGTCACGTGAATGATACAAGCTTCTGAATATTAACACATTCCCTCCTAGACTAATTTTAAACTCTACCTCTTTAAATAAGTCTACTGAAAAGGTGCATTTACTGGAAAGAAAAAAGAGAAAGTTTTAGAATTGTATACTTCTGAAACCAATGTGGAGCAAATGTTCTATTTTTCACAACGGTTTCAAAAATTACTTTTACAGAGGCGATAAACGGCGTCAATAGGAGGGAACTGGTTAATTAATTAAGTGAGATTTATTAAACAAGAGAAGTTTCTGTTGTGCAAAGGAAGATCGTGTAGAATTTGATCTCTCATACCATTTCACCCATTACTCCATCAATACGTCTTTTACATATTTACAGAGTAGACCCAGATCAGACGGCTCCTGTAAGATACATCTGATCAAGGTTCGCTGTGTTTTCTTATGGAACGAAATAATATAAATCTGATTCCAGTTTCTGGCCAAACATTTTTGTTTTCATATGCCATCATATATATTCAGTTGATAAATATTCATACACAGGGCAGATCATGATCAGACACTGTGTTAAGTTCCATCTAAAATACAGTAAAACCTCTCTATAACGACCACTAAATTATGTTAATTAGTTGGTATTTAGGGCAGGTGGCTCCTAATTAGTTGGCATTTAGGGCAGGTGGCTCCTATAGGAGCGTTCTGTTTTACTTCCACCTTGCTTTAAGCAGCCACCTGTCTTAACACAAAACATTTGATGTAATTTAGTGGCCGTTATAGAGAGGTTTTACTGTATGTTCTAAACCATTCTGGACATTTTCTTATACTCTCATAGGCTAGTTTAGACCATACCTCTTTGAATAAATCTATCGAAAAGGAACATTTACTGCAGGAAAGGAACATTTACTGCAGGAAAGGAACATTTTAGAAGTGTGTAGTGTTGAAACCTTCGTGATAAATAGAGCATTTGTTCCTATGGAGCAAATGCTCTATCACAATGGTTTCAAAAAGTGACTTTTACAGAGGCGTCAAAATGCGTCAATATGAGGGAATGGGTTAAGCAATGACGTAACTCATTTATATTTCAGTCTCAATTAATATTTCCTTCCCCGTAGTTATTCATAAAGACAAATAGGTTATTACAGAAATATGGCAATGTATTTGATTTAGGTAAACACTTGATGAGAATTGTTTTAAATGTTTAGTATTTTGCGAAGAATTAAGGATTAATATTTGTGGGAATCTGCAGCTTCTGTCTTCGAATACAAATAATTATTTCGCAAATAAATTTTCATTTAGTCATGTGGACTTTCAATTAAGACACAGATATGATTAAAAATGCCACTGTTGCTGAAACAACACAGGGAAGATATTAAATTTCCTGCAGTAGTTTTCGAAACTGATTCCCTTTTTCTGATTAAATATCGACTTACTAGACAAATGCCTCATCTTCGTTAAGCGTCCATATTTCTTCGTAAAATGATCGTATCTATTGCTGGAAAATAAACTGTCTAATTATAGCAACAAAAGCGCGTGGTGCTGTCCATAGCAACGGAGTTTTGTCTGGAGACTACCATGAGAAAATGACAAGGTTGTGCACATGTGCGCCAGAAATGTCGATTACAGTCACAAAGACGGGTTTAAGTGACGTTTCTAACAATTAAAGAGTCTGTGCAACAGATTTTGCGTGCTCGAGTTGTTGATATGACGCCCCGGTAACGACAGTTTTTTATTGTGCCCCTAAAATCTGTCTAATGACCGTTAATTTCAATATTCTGAATGCACACTACTGATAATAAACACCATATCACTAGATTAATTGGATGACACTCAATTCTGTGTTTGTCCAACTGGACAGTTGTATTCCGTTGTAGCCAGCAAATTATCTCCGACAAGACGTGCAAATTGGTGACAATGTCGCTTACCGTTTTTGTTCTTTTTGTGAAACGTTAACAGTGTCCAAAGAGGTTTCGTTCAAGAACTGGGTCATAACAATATCGTAGAATAATTTAAATTCCTACGGGTGGTGTTATTTAACTCTTTGCTCGTTATTTGTCAGCAAAATTTGAGCCGATAGTATTTTTTCACCGCTGTAAAGGTTTGTATTCCAATTAACGGTCACTTATAGTGGGACACACTAGTGACGTCAGAACGCGTCTGTTGATCATGATCTGAACATAATGCAACTGTGTCTGAGAAGAGAATTCTGGCCCCGATGTTATTAATCTTCTGAGTCTTAGTTCCCAAGTATCTGATTCGTCAGAGTTTGAGCTAGCTCAGAGGCTTTAGAATGAATTCAGACTCTATGGGGACGTTCTATTAACTAAGATGTTGCTCTGGAACACGACGTATTGTCGGTTTCTGTATTGATTGCAAAACCAGTTGACATGCTGACCAAAGTGTTCTTCATTCGAAACTGTTATCTAACGTCGACGAAACCTTGCTTTCATTTCTTGTACAAAACAGAACGAAATCAAACTAATCAAAATGTTCTGATTCGGATGAGTCGCTGAGTTACTCGGCTTCTCGACTGGCTGAGTTACTCGGCTCCTCGGCTGGCTGAGTTACTCGGCTTCTCGGCTGGGCCCAAACTCCCTAGACACTGTAGAACTTGCCTGTAGTGACTATACAATGAATAACTATGGGTATGTATCTGAGTATCACACATAGATACAGTAACTGGGGTATCACACATAGATACAGTAACTGGGGTATCACACATAGATACAGTAACTGGGGTAACACACATAGATACAGTAACTGGGTATTACACATAGATACAGATACAGTAACTGGGTATCACACATAGATACAGTAACTGGGGTATCACACATAGATACAGTAACTGGGGTAACACACATATACAGTATCTGAGTATCACACATATATACAGTAACTGGGGTATCACACATAGATACAGTAACTGGGGTATCACACATAGATACAGTAACTGGGGTAACACACATAGATACAGTATCTGAGTATCGCACATAGATACAGTAACTGGGGTATCACACATAGATACAGTATCTGAGTATCACACATAGATACAGTAACTGGGGTATCACACACAGATACAGTAACTGGGGTATCACACATAGATACAGTAACTGGGGTATCACACATAGATACAGTAACTGGGGTTACTGGGGGTATCACACATAGATACAGTAACTGGGGTATCACACATAGATACAGTAAGTGAGTATCACACACAGATAAAGTAACTGAGTAACACCCACATAGATACAGTATCTGAGTATCAAACATAGATAAAGTAACTATGGGTATGTATCTGAGTATCACACATAGATACAGTAACTGAGTATTACACATAGATTCAGTAACTGAGTATCACACATAGATACTGTATCTGAGTATCACACATAGATACAGTAACTATGGGTATGTATCTGAGTACCACGCATAGATACAATGAGTATCACACATCGATACAGTAACTATGGATATGTATCTGAGTATCACACATAGATACAGTGAGTATCACACATAGATACAGTGAAACATTGCTGAATCATTTACTTCGTAAATATTTATATAAGAAATCCTGACTATTGGTTATATTATGTTTGTAATGGTATATGAACATAGAATTATTTTGACCATGGTCAGAAACCGTAGAATCAGTTCTGTATTATTTCATTAGCAAGCAGGGCAGACCCTGATCTGACAGCTTCTGTGATCCACTAATCGCTATACACTGGCTTTATTGTATGAGATTTTTAGCTTTGGGAATGTTACATATAAAGTCCGAGATATTCCGAATATGGTGTTCTCGTTATTTCCCGACAGTTGTCGCTGTTCGTTAGTGAGAAGGAAATTAAATTCTTGAAATAAATTTGATTTATTTATGAAGTTTGTTCTATTTTTTACCTGAAATATTTCAAAAGTTTCTGTAGTTAGCTATTTAACGAGCACACAATGACAATGTGGTTCTGTTTCATCTCCTTCGTTATTCCTTGATTTGCTTGAATAGTTTGCCGACTGTTTTAAAATACTTTCTCTGAAAATAATTCAATATAAAAATCCCAATTTTTAAGTAAGCTAAAAGAATAGACGAGTGTATATTTCATTGTTACTTTCTATTTATTGGGTGTATTATATTCCTGGAAATGTTCTATTCGAAATAAAATTGACTGGATGAGGAGTAGCATAAAGGTTAATGAATCACCTTCAACGACTAAATAGGATTTCATAACGCATGAAAGCGGATAAATCTTAACCCTTGTCTTGTCGTAAAACCTAATGTCGGCTAAATCTCCGAGTTGGAACTTTTTTTCATATTCGCGCAAGATTTTAAAAATCTACTGACCAATGGTCAAACAGTGTAGATGGCGATGAGACGTCGAGTTAGTCTGTGTATCATCCTGGTCTGCACTGTAATCAGGGGTGATCTCTTAGTAGCCACTGGTAGCCAGGAGTTAACCATTTAAATGATGTCATTTGCCAACAGTTTAGACCCAGATAAGTGCTGACTCCTTAAAGATTTTTCCGATGAAGCCCTGCATTGTTTGTCAAACTTCTCTCGCAAAATATACCCTTCCATACAGAATGGACTTGTCGTTTTAAACAGTTATGGACAATTTCTATTTGAAAATGCAGCATTCAAAGGGGTTAAATCACGCAGAGTTTTTCTTCCTGTGCATGTTGAGAGACGAGCGGCGTATCGTTATAATTGCGAAGATTTATTGTCAAAAAACACACTTCCTCCGTTTTTACGACATGTTTTCGGTTCGAAGTCGTTATCACGTGCTAGCTCGAGACTTTACGAGACCTGCGCCATGTTCCACGGTCGGGCATTCGGTGCGATGTCAATTTTGGGGTTCGTCGCCGCAAATCAAATTTCAAAAGATCCATGTTTTTTATCCAATGTGTCTCTGTAACGGATTCGACTAGCGTCTCTGTATATCTATACGATTATTTACGTGTCTGCACCGTATGAAATCTTGTTAGAAAAGTAAAACTCACATGTTTCTGAATGGTAAATATCTCGCTCGCACGTCAACATACCAAGCACCCCGTGAAGTCTGACGTCAGAGCGTATGCCGTCTGCTTCAACATTGTCCGTAGCCGAAATGTTTAAAATCAGTACAGATTGGTCGTACTTAATTAATGTAACAGATTTGTTTTAAATTATGCTCTGGTTTGTTCGTCTGTTTGTCTACTTGCTTTTCTTTTAACTACATGTATCTAATATGTGTTCACCAAATCTTTAATCTTTGTCCTGAAATCGACGTATTACTTCAGAACTTAAAACTTCAAAACTGACCCGTTTACTTCGTGAAAATGTATACAAATATATAGGATTTAATGACATCGTCCGTATTACTTTGATGAAATGTTGACCGATTCGGTCCCATCAGCAAACCGAGCAGACCCTGATCAGACGACTTCTACACGTGACTCCTACAGGAGTCGTCTCAACGGGGTTTCCTGTTAACGACGAATTGTTGAACTATTTGATGTTATATTCATGACGTCATTATTCCCTATATGAATATTCATGGTGTACACCTGGCTGCAGCCCAATGTTTACGCTTAACCTTTTACTCCATGAATATTTATGAAAGAAATAATGACGTCATGAATATTTATGAGCTGTAGTTTCATAACGGTATATGAACAAGGCATGTTTTACAGACAGAAACTTTAGAATGAGATATATTTTATTATATTTTACTATGACAGACATTTTAGAATGAGATATTTATTATTCATAAGCAAACAGAGCTGATCCTTATCGAACGGCTCTTACAAGTCTGATCTGGGTCTAATATGTTTACAAAGGCGTCAAACGACTCAATCTATCATGTCAACGTGACATGATTTGCATATGCAAACAGTTCGGAATCAGGCAGGATACGCAGAGTATGTTAACCTTTAACAGATAGGATACGCAGAGTATTTAACCCTTAACAGATAGGATACGCAGAGTATGTTAACCCTTAGCAGATATGATACGCAGAGTATTTTAACCCTTAGCAGATAGGATACGCAGAGTATTTTAACCCTTAGCAGATAGGATACGCAGAGTATGTTAACCCTTAACAGATAGGATACGCAGAGTATCTAACCCTTAACAGATAGGATACGCAGAGTATTTTAACCCTTAATAGATAAGATACGCAGAGTATTTTAACCCTTAACAGATAGGATACGCAGAGTATTTTAACCCTTAGCAGATAGGATACGCAGAGTATTTTAACCCTTAACAGATAGGATACGCAGAGTATTTTAACCCTTAATTGATAGGATACGCAGAGTATTTTAACCCTTAATAGATAGGATACGCAGAGTATTTTAACCCTTAATAGATAGGATACGCAGAGTATTTTTAACCCTAAATAGATAGGATACGCAGAGTATTTTAACCCTTAATAGATAGGATACGCAGAGTATTTTAACCCTTAATAGATAGGATACGCAGAGTATTTTAACCCTTAATAGATAAGATACGCAGAGTATTTTAACCCTTAACAGATAGGATACGCAGAGTATTTTAACCCTTAATAGATAGGATACGCAGAGTATTTTAACCCTTAATAGATAGGATACGCAGAGTATTTTAACCCTAAACAGATAGGATACGCAGAGTATTTTAACCCTAAATAGATAGGATACGCAGAGTATTTTAACCCTTAATAGATAGGATACGCAGAGTATTTTAACCCTTAATAGATAGGATACGCAGAGTATTTAACCCTTAATAGATAGGATACGCAGAGTATTTTAACCCTTAATAGATAGGATACGCAGAGTATTTTAACCCTTAACAGATAGGATACGCAGAGTATTTTAACCCTTAATAGATAGGATACGCAGAGTATTTTAACCCTTAATAGATAGGATACGCAGAGTATTTTAACCCTTAATAGATAGGATACGCAGAGTATTTTAACCCTTAACAGATAGGATACGCAGAGTATTTAACCCTAAATAGATAGGATACGCAGAGTATTTTAACCATTAACAGATAGGATACGCAGAGTATTTTAACCCTTAATAGATTGGATACGCAGAGTATTTTAACCCCTATCAGATATAATACGCAGAGTATTTTAACCCTTTACTCCAGAAATATTCAAGTAAGAAATAATGGCAGCATGAATAGTATCTAGATTATTTTTATCATGGGGCATATACTAAGGATGTTTTAATCATGGCATAAACTGTAAATTCATAAATACATTATTTCAAAGCAAACTGAACAGACCCTGATCTGGATCTACACTGTTTGCAATGGCACAGGAATGTGTTTGTATGGAGTTAACACTAGGTCTATAGCTTCTTGAAAGCGAATCGCAAGTACAATTGCTACAACTTTGAGTTTAAACAGGTTTTTGTTTACCAGCAGACTCAGGGTCGTTGATTGAAATGTTTGCTCATTTGCTCATTTGCTCAATGACCACGTCGACATGTGTATGTATGTACAAATACATCTGTCTGATGTTAACCCTTTGAGAGTGCATAGCGAGTATATTGGCATTACAAACAGTATAGACCCAGGTCAGAGGGGTCCTAAAGTAGTCCTCTCCTCAGGGTCTGCACAGTTTGTCATTCAAAACTCTCTAGTAGAGTATACCCTATCAAACTGAACATGTTCTATCGTTAATCCCTAATCCAAACCCTGACCATTCCACTTTGAAAAATGACCACTCAAAAGGTTAAATGTTCATAAAACAAACCAAAACAAAGAGTTCATTGGTCAATATGGTAACAAAAACACTCAACAGCAATAAAATGATAGCATTAACACTGACAAACATCTATACCTGCGAGTTTTTGCTCATTTTCCAGAGATTGTACAAGAATCACTGTTCGTTTTATTTGGTGAATGATAATATTAACCATAAAGATGAGCCATAAACATCGAGAACATAAGACTCGCTTTTTTCTTTTTTTTTTCCTTTTTGGCACAATTCAACGAAAGTTGTGACCAGGCTTTGCCATATAGGGAATCGTCTCTTCCAGAAGGTTCTAAAGCATGATCCTAAAGCATGGTCAAAACATAGTGTATCATTTCTTCGAGACGATTCTAAACCGTGATCACAACATGCGGTTTGGTTGAGCAATGATGCATTCTATATTCTAAGTACTTTATCACTATTTTTAGTATATATTGCTCTGAATTGCTGTGTTATCCTTTTACCTGATAAAAACGCATTCTGATGCATTTGCAAACGTACTAGATCCAGATCAGACGGCTCATATAGGATTCTGGTCTTCGTCTTGTAAAGAAAAAAAATGAATCGGTGTCTTTTTATAGTTCCGAACCGAATGTTTCTTACCAAAATGAAATTTAACTGAAGTACGGTAAAGATATCAGCGCCACCTAGGGTGTGTAAATTTATAGTAAAACCCATGTAAGCTTGATATAGTAGAATTTAGATTTTTGAGGCAGTAGAATTTAGATCTTTTTAGACAGAAAGATACTTAATGCAGGATGAAGTCACGCAGAAAGCTCCTTTAGGAGCATCCTGTATGATGTTCATCCTGCATCAAGCAGCCACCTGTCGGTTTTAGTGCTGATTTGAAAGTCCAGTTAACCCATTACCTCATAGGCTATTTTTAGATCCAACCACTTTGAATAAATCTACCGAAAAGGAGCATTAACTAGAGAAATGGAAATTTTTTGAATTTTGTAGTTTGAAACCAATGGTTTCAACAGGTGTTTTTTACAGAGGCGTCAAAAGGCGTCAATATGAGGGGATGGGTTAAGAGCGATGTTTTACTGTACTAATATTTAATTATTTACCTCATTGGTTCCACCGAATGTTTTCACTCGCTTTGTGTATATAGAACAAAACAGTCGATTGACATTTCAATAGAAGGTGAAACTTCTCATTTGAAAGCTAAGCCCCAGATTGCATTACAAAGTTCATTTATTTTCCATTCTATGTATATTGTTTTCTTAATATGAACGTGTTCCTTTTTTATTCTGTTTTTTTTTTTATCTTCCTAGTGTTCCATTTAGTATGTACGTACTTTAACCCTTTCCTCCATAACTACGTCGGTCTACTTTTCAATGAGACGATTATCTAGAGTGCCAGTTAGTTTTAATTCTGATTAGTCACCGGGTTCTCATTCAAATTCCGCCCTCGAAAGGTTGAATACAAACGTTTACACATACAGTAACGACACACTCAAATAAATATCAGTGTCGGTCTTTATAATATTAAAACAGGTTGTTGCTTAGTGCATGGTGAAAACCAAGCAGGAAGCTCCTCGGGGGCATTCTGTGTGATTTTCACCATGCATTAAGAAGCCACCTGCCTCAAAATACAGTAAAACCTCTCTATAACGGCCACAAAATTACATAATATATTTTGTGTTTAAGGCAGGTGGCTGCCTAAAGCAAGGTGAAAGTAAAACAGAACGCTCCTATATACCCCTAAATACCAACTAATTAACACAATTTAGTGGCCGTTATAGAGAGGTTTTACTGTATGTCAGTTCTGATTTAGTACTAGTTCGGATTCGCGATGTCTTACTGTGTGTTTCAACGCAGTATACCGGTATGCCACTGACACTATTAGAACGGAAATCTACACGTGTCTCATAGACATTCTACAATTTGCTTGGTGCATGAAAACGGAAGTTAACTGGGGCGGGTAGGAGGAGGACCAGTGACACGTTTATTGTTCTGTGATATGACATTTTTACTTACTGGTGACAATCGGGTAGATGGACTCGTGTCACTCTTGCATTCATATACTGGAATAATTCTATAATTCCGCTACCTCCTCCCATTCTGTTGGTTCATTCACTGTTGTTGTTTGTTTTTGCAAAATGAATGAATTTTGTAAAAGTGGTCAAAATAAACGATAAGCTCTAGTGAGTTTCTGCAGTTATTTGTATCATAATTGTTATACATATCCTTGTTATTTCGAATTTTTAATAGTTCTAGTTTTGACAGTTTGCATGCACGAAGAATTACAATTTTAATTACAACATAATGTCTACAGTTTCTTTCTTTCTTCGTTTCTTGTTCTTTCTTTCTTTCTCTTTATCCTTTCTTCAATTTTATATCTATCTATCGGTCTCTTTTTGCTTGCTATTTCTGTTGTTTGTAGAGGTAGCGGAGAGTGCTGAGATTCGTTGGGTGTTGTTTTCACTTTGCCATTCAAGTTATATAATTAAAGGTTTATGTCGCGATCACAAGTTGTGCAAGTTTCGAAACCCCTTGATACTTCGCTAAAGAACTGTCACTTATTGATCACACTGGTGATTATTCCTTTATCATTTCATACAAAAATAATACTTTTTATAATGTATGTTGATGCATCCAAAGCGTGAAGCATTCTTTGTATTTATTACACTCAGGTTGTAACCATTCGAGGTTTTCACCAGAATAAGAATCTTAACATTTTGGTATTTTATTCAACAACATTCGATTGGATCATGCTAATACTCGCTTTATATCATGAGATCTTTCAAATGAAAAAAATATATTTATATCAAAATCATATTTCACAATAAATCTTATTCCAGTGTCTAACTACATTGCCTAAATACTGGCTAAAACTGATGCTAATCTTTATTGCAGAATAAAGGTTGATACGTCTATTGTATTGTGTTAAACATTTCAAACAGCTAATTATCTCATTATTACCTACTTATAGGGTATCACAGTACTATTAGGCAGCACAACACAACTGTCGCGTTTGGCATGTTTCTAGAATTCTGCACTAACACGCAAAATAGTTTGCATCTAATATTAACCCATAGCTTAAAGGCATATTTTGATACCTTTGCAAACAGAGTAGACCCATAGCATACAGGCCTAAAAGAAGTTGTCTGATCAGGGTCTACTCTGTTTGTGAAGGGTATTCGATAGATGCGTTGCTACAGCTCCATCTCTGGTTCAAACAAACTTTCATGTCCATGTTTCATTATAAAATTCGGTCAATAATTCATAAAACACTGCAATCTTGTATAATGTTCAAGCGGGAAAGGGTTAAGTAAAATTTGTAAACGCTATAAGTCATAGTTTAACAGGTTATATTGACTTGAATACATGTATATAGAGTTTGTTACAATACAACATTACCATGCACTTTGACATGTATATACAGTAAAACCCCGCTAATGCGACCACCAAAAAGGGGCATAATTCTGGGTGGCAGAGGCAGGTGGTAGCTTAATGCAGGACGAAAGTTATGCAGAAAGCTCCTATAGGAGCTTTCTGCATAACTTTCGTCCTGCATTAAGCAACCACCTGCTTTAGACGACATCAGTGGCTGTTTATTAAGTGGTCGCATTAGCGGGGTTTCACTGTAGTATAACCCCTCTAAACTGGACGTTCAATTCTGTATAAATATCAGTTTTGAAAGACGGGGTGGGTGAAATTAAGGCAGAAAGGTCCTATAGGAGCTTTCTGCATGACATTCACCCTGCATTAAGCAGCCACCTACCCAAAAGTATCTAAATTCTTCTCTACCAGAATTCCGGTTTAGATGGGGGTTTAGTGTACAGTTCAGAGGGGTTATACTTTATGTGGGTGAATATTCTAATAATTACTCGTACCCGTATATTGTTTTGTGTTTGGGGATATTGTAAGAGTTACTCGTACCCGTATACATTTTTGTGGTTGGGTATTCTAAGAATTACTCGTACCCGTATACTCTTTTATGATTGGGTATTCTAAGAATTACTCGTACCTGTATACTCTTTTTGTGGTTGGACATTTTAAGAATATCGTACCCATGTATTACTTTTGTGGTTGGATATTTTTTCTGGTGCCGAAAAAACATTTTTTACAACACAGCAAACCGCTCTAAACCGAACGTTCATATGCGTATCAGTGTCAGTCTGTAAGACACGTGGTAGCTTATTGCAGGATGATAGTCATACAGGAATCTTCCAAAGGAGCCTTATACGTGACGTTCATACTGCATTTAGCAGCCATCTACCAGAAAATCAAAAATCTTCTTTACTTAAATTCCGGTTTAGATTAGTTTTACTGTATTCTAAATTTGAACATAAATCTAAAACTATCAAAAAGTAATAATTACAGCATTAAAATGTCCATAACGCATTCACCCGCTCTGTTTATAGATACTTATCCTCTTTGGCATATGAAATAAATGTAGTCAAACTACATCATGGGACTTTAGAAATACATGTACTTCGGACAGTGTCGCCGGTTACAGGTTTAGAATACAAACTACATGTCACTCACATTACCGTTTTGAAAATCAAGCAAAAGGGCAGCGAAAAACAAAACTGAATTGTTCATGGTTTGTTTAATGCAGACATATATCTTACAGGACACCGGTAGGATTAACCCTTTGCCGTTTGGCACCTGTGAAAACAGAGCAGACTCAGACCAGACAGTTCTTATAGGAGTCGTCTGATCAGGGTCTACTCTGTTTGCTTTTTTAAATAATTGTATGTTAGTATAAAAAATAATTTAATAAACATTCATGATGCCGTTATTTTTTCTGATATGAATATTCACGGAGTAAAGGGTTAAGTGTCGATTTATAACACTTTTGTAGGGTAATAATGAAATTGACATGCGCCTAGTGTTGAGAGAAACACCAAATTTACCTGTCAATATACAGTCTAACATGTCAAAGACGGTCGACATATTTCATCTTGGATTCTATGACCGCCAATTAGAACGTCGACATTTTCACAATTTATGTAATTTCCGTATTGTGAAACCAAAGTTTGGTTGTGTTGTTCTCGGGTCGTGAGAAGTCAAGATTCACGCAAAGTCTCGCGGACGCGAGAAACTTTAATGAGATAAGAAAAGAAATCATGACAGGTCGTTTGTGTGATACATAAATGGCATAAACACGTTTGTTAAGAAATTGTCAAAATTGGAAAGCAATTAACTAATTTATTGGTTTGTACTGGCTGGATATTAATACACTCTCTACAATCATTATTAACTTGATGGAACTGTTTCCCTTGTAGTTGATGCTTCTCAACTTTCTATAAATTCTTTAACCTTAAGCATGTCAATCAAAACTCGTCGATAGACGTAATAGAAACTCAAACAGTTTAGATCCTGATGAGGGGCCGGTGCACTCTGTGGCGCATCTAGATCTAAACTTCTAGCATAAGCGCTGATTCATCCGCAACACGCAGCAGATTAACACATTCCCTCATAGGCTATATTTAGATACAACCTCTTTGAATAAATCTACCGAAAAGGAGCATTAACAAGAGAAAAGGAAAATTTCAGAATTGTGTAGTTCTACATTTGCCCTGCATTAAGCAATCATCTGTTTTTAAGACTACAGTGCTCAATAAATGAATGACCGCTTAAAATAGGTTCTACTTTATTGATAAAGAACTGAAACTCACCATTATTCCATCAAAATCTTATGCTGTGACCACTCTTTAAAATGTCACGAAGATACTATTCTAAAGAGAGATCACAGCATGTGGTTTTGTGGAGATCGTATGAGACCCAGGCTTTTTTTTTTGGGGGGGGGGGGGGGGGGTGGGGGGTCGCTTTAGCTGAACTTATTACATACAAAGTCTTTTGAAATCGAAAAAACAAAACACGACAGTCAGTAGAAGGGCTGTATAGGGGTTTGTAAATTAGAGGTTTAACTGTTTGACATTCAACAGACTGACAAACTTATTGAATAAAGTAAAACCTCTCTATAACGGACACTAAATTACATCAAGTATTTTGAGTTAAAGGCTGGTGGCTGTTTAAAGCAAGGTGAAAGTAAAACAGAACGTTCCTATAGGAGCGTTCTGTTTTCTTTCACCTTGCTTTAAACAGCCACCTGCCATAAATACCAACTAATTAACACAATTTAGCGGCCGTTATAGAGAGGTTTTACTGAAGTTGAAAATGATACAGTTACGTCAGATGACATTGTTTCATTATCGTGAAGAAACAAACCGCTGTAGGTGATAGCATATGCTTTATATTATACAGTAAACCCCTCTAAAACGACCACCAATTCACGTATAATTCTAGGTCATACAGGCAGGTGGTAATGTAATGCAGGGCCAAGGTTATGCAAATGATCCTTACAGGAGAGTTTGGTATAACTTCTGCACTGCATTAAGCAAGCATCTGCCTTTAAAGACCAAAGTAGATATACATTTAGTGGTCTCTATACATGCAGAAACATTCTAATGTACATTTGTTGCACGGGCTTGTCCATATGAGGAGTACATGTATGTGTGAAGATATGTACTTTCAGTTTCGTCACAATAATAATGAGATGAATTAACATTATAATTTTTGGAGTTTGAAGTTTAACCTTTTTCATGTGTCATTTCCTAATTTCCTGTCTGACCTCTGCTCTATTTTACTCTACAAATATTCATGTAAAATAATAACATTATGAATATTCATTAGATGATAAGTCTATTAGGAAACTGAGCAGACTGTGTGTGTGCAGACGGCATCAACCGGAGCTATATGATCTAAGTTTACCCTGTCTGTAAAGTTTGTCTATGACAAGGTATGTGATCAAGATGTATTGGAAGATAATCTGAAATAGCATTAAAATCTCATGTTCATTGGATTCTATAAAAGCTCAGTCAATGAATATTCACGAAGTTCTGAATTCTTTGTAAAACTATTTATGAGACAAAGAATCTTTAGTTACTTTGTAATCAACAGTCATTCCAAATACATTTCAGCAATATCATATGATCAACTGATACAGTTGTTTTATTGGCCTCCGATGTCTTTAGAACTACAGTAGTACCTGTCTTAAGCGACTTTGAATTGACTGAGCCCAGAAATCTTAAACAGGTGGTTGCTTAATGCAGGGTAAAAGTAATGCAGAACGCTCCTACATTAGCTTATTGCATTACTTTATACCTGCACTGAGCTACCACCTGCCCGACAGATGCATTCTACCTCTTTTGTACGGTCGCTTAAGACTGGTTCTATTGTATTAAATCTATTCCCATGACGCAGAGAAAAAAAATGCAGCGAAACCAGAAATAGAGTGCAATGACGTCATAATTGTCATGGATCAAAGGAGCCATTTACCTGATAGGGACGTATTGTGACGCTTTTGCAAACAGAGTAGACCAAGAGTAGACTGGTCGGCATCCGCTCTATTTACTTATCAAAAATATCAATCTGATTCTGTTCTAGACATATACATGTATGTATGTATGTGTCTCTGTTCTGTTCATTATGTCTTTTGTTCATAATTCCGTTATAAAGTTCAACTAATTAATACCCATGGCGTCATGGTTTATCATTTTACGTGGATATTCATTAGAGTAATGGTTAATTGCATAAGCTATTTTTTGGCAATTACAGTGGGGTTATATATAGTATTTTAGAATACTTGCAAACAATATTTCATAATGCAGACGACATTCGCCGCGCGCTGTGCGCTGACAGCAGATTAACAGTGAAGTGGCCATTTTATCATCGTTTCTTAATAGAACTGGGCGGATGAATCTGATTCCTTGTCCGATTCCATCACTTAAATCACGCGATGTTTTTTTATTCTATCTTCGTCTTCTCTTCTTGATACAACAGTCTTTAGATCTCGCGAGTTCTCGCAGCATTAACCCTTGAAACGCTCAACAAATTGTCGTCTGCTATTATTTTCGCCTGGTTCTGTTGTTTTAATGAAGAATCTTAGGACAATTACCTTCTGAACAAAACTAATTTGACCTGTATATCAAACACTTTCGAGTAGTTCAGTATTTCAATTGGATCCACAAAGCGAATTCTATTTCGGTATTGTCAGTAAATGTTTAAGATTAAGTGAGAGCTTTAGACGTGTGGTTATTTTCAACCGAAATTACTTTGGAAAAACAGAGTTTCCGAACCAACTCATTACGACAACTAATGCGAAGGAAAGAGGAGACGATGATGATGAAAATGAGAGGGAATTAGACCCTTTCATCAGTTTGTTAATGGAACGTATGTGATTATATAGCAAAATCAAATCTATTTTATGTCGGTTTGACGAGCACGTGAACGTCTTGAGGTGGTCATAGACAGTGAGACAGGCACGATTTGGCGGGGAATGAAACAAAGAAAGTGAAAGTAATGAATAGAATGTGCTGCCTGTGTCATGTAGACAATTTTGATATATTTAGTGTCTCGTTGTAAACTCCATACACGCTAGTTACACAGTTACACAGATCTCGCCAAGATCCAAACTGTTCGTCACTCTGTATTCCTGATGAAAAAACACAAGAAAAACAACTTGGCGAATTGTAGCAGACAACACATTTTAGATTCTAGCAGACGACAATAACTTAGCGAACGAAGAGTTTTAAAAAAAGGTCGACATGTCAGATCAACATGCACTCAGGAATAAAATGGAAATAGAACACATTTTTCCAAATCGCTCCCCAGTTCCTTCCCACCTTGTCGTTGTTCTGGGACTGGATTGTCACAAGGTATGGTGGTTTTTCTTATGCCCCCAAGATATGATCTGGGGGCATATTGTTTTTGCCCTGTCTGTCTGTGTGTTTGTCAGCAACTTTAACATTGGTCATAACGTTTGAGCCAGTACAGATAGAGACTTGATATTTGGCATGTATAGGGCCTATGTATCTCATAAAGCCGCATATTGTAGCATGTCATGGTCAAGGTCATCCTTCAAGGTCAGAGGTCAAATATATAGATCAAATCACCGACTTTAACATTGGCCATAACTTTTGAACCAGCAGAGATAGAAACTTGATATTTGGCATGCATGTGTATCTCATGAAGCTGCACCATTTGAGGTCACATGGCAAGGTCATCCTTCAGGGTCAAAGGTCAAATTGGGCGGGGGCATAGTGTTTCACAAACACATCTTGTTTGGGGTGTTGTTGTTTTTTTTGTTTGTTTTTTTGTTTTTTTGTGTTTTTTTTTTTTTGGGGGGGGGGGTGTTGTTTTTTGGGGGTGGGGTGGGGGAGAGAGATTATCCTCACTGCCAAGAACTAAAAGTGATGCAGGTCGGTGTTAAGCGAATGAGATTAGCCGAACTCATCTTCCTGAAACCATCCCTCCCTCATCATCATGTCATCTCATCATTCATCGGCGCCCTGTGACCTATTCAGTTCCGCAGTGCCGTATGACCCAACTCACTCCAAATCGCGCTATATTATTTTTTGTCGACATAGCGTGGTTGTCCACACGTGTAAAGATCACGGTCAGTTTGATACCGCTACCTGTGGTTGGAAGACATTGGTCCTTACCCTTTGATGTATTTGCAAACAGAGAGGACCCAGACCAGATAGCTCCTGCAGCAGATGTCTGGTCAGGGTCTGCCCCGTCTGCTCCGTGTGGTTATGGAATTATATATTTTATATACCTGAGTCTAAAGTGTCTACAAAGACACTTCACCTTCACCCTTATTAGTGTCTACCATAGCCAATACATGTACATGCATATTGCATGAGCCCATGTACCATTATATAACACAATCAGCTAATACGTATTCGTGATGCCATTAATTTCTTACATGAATATTCATCAGGTAAAGGGTTAACAAGAACCACAGCAAAGGTCAGCAAGGTGTGCCATTTGCTTACATGCCATTACTGAGCATCTGTGTACTTCTGAAATGATATTGGCATACAAGTTGGTCACTGACCACTGACCGGCCCTTCGGCAACCCAAATACCTAGTTCGCCTTATTGTCTAGTCTCAACCCACTTCGTAGTGATGACCTTTTGCATCTATATTTAGATATCACGTGTTTAACCTTTTGTCTGATGAATATTCATATAAGAAATAGACATCATGAATATTGATTAGATGAATTTTTTAAAATGGCAGAATCAGATATTCATCATGTCAAACAATCAGGGCAGACCCTGATCAGGTGGCTCCCATAGGAGCCGTCTTATCTTGGTCTACTCTGTTAGCGAAGGCATGGACATGCGTGTTTATCAAGGAAACGGTTAAATACTCACGTATGTTTACATTGTTGTATTAATCAGCTGGTTGCAAAACCAACAGCAGACGACCATTTTCTGATATTTCCCCAAAGTGCGAAGCAAATTAACTTGAATCTGTCATCAGCTATTGTCCATTAACGCCATCAGGGGGGCCGTAGAGAAAGTAAACACTTCAGGTCATTTTCGCCATTTCTTTACAACCTCTTAATCGTTTTCGCGAACTTTGGTGAAAATTGCGGGGCGAATTAGCATGGCTTCGACTATCATTGACGTCGAAACGCACCCAAACTCTTAATTTGGTGTAAATTTCGCACGTTTGTGGTAAATGGCAAAACTACCAAATTTCTGGATATGAAACTTTCTTCTAATATTAGCTGTTAATTGCATTCAGTTTTCTCGCAGTATTTTCACTCAAATGCGCGTATTGTCTCTGGAACTTTTACAGTAGCTGATTAAATATGATGAAAGGAAATGCTTCTTACCCCATCAAAAAGATGCAACGACCTTGACCTGATGACACGTTTAAGGACCTTGGCGCAAAATATATTTCGTTTGTTTAGATTATCATCTACGTCAGGTTTCAAAGTGGCATTTTCTTCACTTTCTTTACAAAAATGTAATCAATGTAAACCAGTTTAGATCCTGATGAGACGCCCAATTACTCGACCTTGTCTCTGGATCCAAACTGTCTGCAAAGCTTATCACGGAGTCGCCTATGGCGGCAGAAGAGTTTGGCGATAATAACTCGTCACCTGTTACCCAGTGTGTCTGTGATACATGGTAGTTAACCGGAAACTGTTTTAGTCAAACAGTGTAGCTACATGTATATACTGTAAACCCTCTCTAACCAACAGTGTAGCTACATGTATATACTGTAAACCCTCTCTAACCAACAGTGTAGCTACATGTATATACTGTAAACCCTCTCTAACTAACAGTGTAGCTACATGTATATACTGTAAACCCTCTCTAACCAACAGTGTAGCTACATGTATATACTGTAAACCCTCTCTAACCAACAGTGTAGCTACATGTATATACTGTAAACCCTTTCTAACCATTTTCCTGTTGAATATTCATATACAAATTAATGACAGACTGTTAAACAGTTCTCGGCAGCATTTTTATAATTACATACATGTACATGTATATACACAAGATGTTTTGATATTAGTATTAACTGTAGTTAGATATTCTATCATTTCATAAGCAAACAGAGCAGACCCTGATCAGACGGTCCCTATATGAGCTTTCTGCATTACTTTTGCCCTGCATTAAGCAACCACCTGTTTGTTTCTTCATATGTTCAATAAATGAATGGCCGATTAGGACAGGCTCTATTGTTAACGTTTAAGACAGGTTCTGCTGTTAATGGTTAGGTGTCAATGGTTAAGCAAATTTAGGACAGGTTCTGCTGTTAATGGTTAAGCAAGTATTAGGACAGGTTCTGCTGTTAATGGTTAAGCAAGTATTAGGACAGGTTCTGCTGTTAATGGTTTAGCAACTATTAGGACAGGTTCTAGTGTTAATGGTTAAGCAACTATTAGGACAGGTTCTAGTGTTAATGGTTAAAACTGGTTCTAGTGTTAATGGTTAAGCATTCGGGGAAATAAACTGCTTAATGCTTTACCTGATAGAGACGTTTTTAACGCATTTGCAACACAAATAGACCCAGATCAGGTGGAGAATGTAACAGCCGTCTTGTCAGGGTCATATAGACCCAGATCAGGTGGAGAATGTAACAGCTGTCTTGTCAGGGTCAAATAGACCCAGATCAGATGGAGAATGTAACAGCTGTCTTGTCAGGGTCAAATAGACCCAGATCAGGTGGAGAATGTAATAGCCGTCTGGTCAGGGTCTGCTCTGTTTGCTCATGGAATAATATAGATCTGATTCTATAGTTTCTGTCATGATACAGAATTTCCTTGGCCATTGTGTCATTACTAAAGTTAACAGATACTACCCCATACACTAGTACATGTACATGTATTATATGAATCGTCATGAGGTGAGTGGTTAATGCTGAGTAGATGATCTTATCACGGTCCACAATGTTGGAAACTGTGAAATGTGTTAGGATACAAAATAGCAGAACGTCTGCTTTCAAATGTGCATGCATGTGACGTTTGACCCAATGCGTTTAAAGGGTCGTCGTCTTTTATTTTTATAATTACGCCTGACATATTTCAAAGTTTTTGTTTGCTGTGGAGTCAGACAGCCCCCAGCCAAATTTTCTCTATGATGGTGCTAAATAGAATATACATCTAATAAAACAGGCTCATTGGATACAAAAAATCAAACGAAACGGGATTATGGTCATACTGCGAAGTATATAGACATTGGGGACGCAATAAGTCCAAACATCCGAAAAGTAAAGGCATAAATTACGACATCTCTGTTATTTTTACGACATCAACAAAACTGGCTCTCAACATTGCGTAATCGTGCCGCCATCTTAATTGCATACGCCTTAATTTCACATAAACTTTGTCGGAAACTTTATCAGATAATTTTCATTTAATAAAATAAACCATCAGGCCTGGATTGCAATTACAATAGCCTCGGTAAGAATAATGTTTACCCGCAGTCTATGGTACCACTCGAGTCGCAGCAGTCTCGCGAAGCAATCACGTGACGACACTGCACATCTCGTCTGCAAGCAGGACACACACGTATATTAGGCGCGTAAACAAACAAGCTATACAACAGTCGACGTTGTTTTAGCGCTAATCCCTATGATTGGGGTACCGATGTCAAACTCCGGGCAAAGCCCTTAAAATTTGTCTGGGTTTCGAGAAAAAGGCCAAAGCTACATTGCAAACAGTGACGACACGGATCGGTCGCAGCTTTTGATACAAGTGCCACGTCATATTTTCAGTGACACATCATTATGTTCGATGTTTATCGTCACTTTTAAGCCTTTTCTTGATGCATATACATGTATGTTCGAAATAATAAAAGCATGAATATTAATTGGCTGATTTTTGTAATGGTATACCAACATTGGACATTTTGGCCAGAGCAAAAATGATAGAATTATATCTATATTATCCGTAAGCAAACAAAGCAGACCCTGATAAGACCGTATCCACAGTAATAGTCTGATCTGGGTGTGGCGTGTAAAATTGTTTCTGTGATATAATGGTTAAATGTGTATCTGTGTGATAATGGTTAAAGGTGTTTCTGTGTGATAATGGTTAAAGGTGTTTCTGCGTAATAATGGTTAAATGTGGTTTTTTTTGTGTGATAATGGTTAAATGTGTCTCTCTGTGTGATAATGGTTAAATGTATTTCTGTCTGATAATGGTTAAATGTTGGGGGGGGGTTCTGTGTGATAATGGTTAAAGGTGTTTTCTGTGTGGTAATGGTTAAAGGCGTTTCTGTGTCATAATGGTTAACCATTATATACTATGAACAGAATACCGTCTGCACAAATTTGGATATGGAATAATTGTAACTTCTTCCGTTTCGATCGAGCATTAAAAAAACAAAACTTTTGACCAAGTGTCAAACAGCTTGGATCCTGTTGAAAATCCAGGTAAACTGATTAAGATTAGACGCCAAGTTACTCGGATTTTTATAAATATCCAAATGCGTATCGAAGAACTGAGGCAGACACCGTCTTATGATTAAATTAATTAGCTTGCAAAGAGTTAATTCTACAAGTTTGATGTACATGTATTGCTTTGATCAATTTTATTTGTGTATATTTATGTGATGTATATTTTGACCCAAGGTATTTTATATACAAGTATAGACAGACCTATGTGTTACAGTTTTTATTTTATATGAAATGCTTTTGGTTGAGGACCGAAAGGTAGATTAGTCATTATGTTGAACTATCCTTGTTAAATAGAGTTTCATTCATTCATTCATTCATTCATTCATTCATTCATTCATTCATTCATTCATTCATTCATTCATTCATTCATTCATTCATTCATTCATTCATTCATTCATTCATTCATTCATTCATTCATTCATTCATTCATTCATTCATTCGTTCGTTCGTTCGTTCGTTCGTTCGTTCGTTCGTTCGTTCGTTCGTTCGTTCGTTCGTTCGTTCTCATCCATTCACTCATTAATTAATTCATTAATTAATTAATTAATTCATTAATTCATTCATTAATTAATTAATTAATTAATTAATTCATTAATTCATTAATTCATTCATTCATTCATTCATTCATTCATTCATTCATTCATTCATTCATTCATTCATTCATTAATTAATTAATTAATTAATTAATTCATTCATTCATTCATTCATTCATTCATTCATTCATTCATTCATTCATTCATTCATTCATTCATTCATTCATTCGTTCGTTCGTTCATCCATTCACTCATTAATTCATTCATTCATCTCAGCGTCTCATATGTATCCATACTTATATGTATCCATGCTCTTTGCAAATGCGAATCGGATGGCGATTAAAGAAAGATTACATAGCCAGTTGTATTTAGTCTGTGTCTACATTATTTGCATATCTACAAAAGGACAATATCTTTGGGCTTGTTTTATACATGAATTTTTATCACAACGCGTATATTTTTTTTCAAGGGAGTCGAATTTCAAAGAGAAAAGTCTGTGGTATTAGATTTTATGACTGCGAAAAAAATTCTGCTTTTAAAACTTTACCGTTGAAAACCTTTCATCCTAACACTTAACCCTTTCCTTCATATGAACGCATTTTCACGCATTTGCAAACAGAGTAGACCCATGTCAGAAGGCTCCCGTCGGAGGCGTATGATCAGGGTCTGCTATGTTTGCTAATGGAATTTGAAAAATATATAAATATGCTTCTTTAGTTTCTAAAATGGCTAAAATGGCTAAAAGGTTCTACCTTCCATATTTCATTGTAACTTTTTTGTTCATGAATATTCAGTAAGTGTTGAAATTTGTAATAAATATAGAACAGGGAAAAGGTTAAAGCGTAGGAACCGAGCATACAGGGCCTTTGTGACCAGTGTAGACCCTAATTAGATACAACCTCTTTGAATAAATCTACCGAAAAGGAGTATTAACTAGAGAAAAGGAAAAATTAAGAATTTTGTAGTTTGAAACCATTGTGATAAATAGAGCATTTGCTCCTATAGGAGCAAATGCTCTATTTATCACAAAGGTTTCACAAAGTGACTTTTACAGAGTCGTCAAAAGTCGTCAATATGAGGGAATGGGTTAACCCGTGCCATCATACTGACGTCATTTGACGTCTCGGTAAACGTTTTTGAATACATTTTGATAAATAGAGCATTTGCTCTTTGTCGTCTGCTTCATTTGTCGTCTGCGTCATAACAATCTACTTCATTTTTAGTCTGCTTCATTTGTCTTCTGCAAGCGTCTACTCCTCTCATTCGTATAGACATATACATGTATGTCTATGTCTCTGATTCGTATGCTTACTTTGTAACTGTTGCGCAAACCAAGATATCCATTGATAAATATACCAAATAGAGCCCATCTAACCGTTAGAAAGACCTAAATAGAGCCCATTTAACCGTTAGAAAGACCTAAATAGAGCCCATCTAACCGTTAGAAAGACCTAAATAGAGACCTATAACCGCTAGAAAGATCCCATCTAACCGTTAGAAAGACCTAAATAGAGACCTATAACCGCTAGAAAGATCCCATCTAACCGTTAGAAAGACTTAAATAGAGCCCATCTAACCGTTAGAAAGACCTAAATAATGGATTGCGAAAGCACCTTTGATTTTGTGTTCAGTAAAAAGGAAAGAATTAAAAGATAATCTATCGGTCCGGTTTCAAGCAACGATTTTATTAACTTTTAACTATTTATATACGTGAACCAAGTAGGCGAGAACTTTACAGATACTGTACACCATGATCAAAAGGATTCTAAGGGAACCATTTCACTTTGTTAACGTCTTTAAAACAGAAATTGAATAGAATCGACTTCGAAACGCGTGTGTCAGCATACCAAACAACTTAATAGGTGTCCGCATGTCTAACGAAAGATCGTACGGTTGAACTGATCGTAAATTCTAACAAACGACGATCGCAACTTTCAGTAACTTACGATAACTTCCGTCGTAAATTGTTCCATGTTAGAATTTTCGTCTAATTTCGGCTATGCAACGATGGTCGCAAATTAAGACTTATGATATTTTTTGGTCGCATGAATTTTCGTAAGATGTGGCTCTGATTGCAGGTTGGTCTGGCGGAATGACGTGGACAGTGTCGACGGAAAGTGCTGGGCGGTGAAATTGGAATAAATACTGCACTGACGCAATTCCGTTATACAGTAAACAATGGTCTTTATAAAAAGAAATCCAATTCTGGCAGGTGGTAGCTTAACACGGGTTGAACTTTATACAGGAAGCTTCCGTATCAGCTTTTAGCAATATTTATGTTCTGCATTAAGCTGCCACCTGCGTTTAAAGCTCTGCACGTTTATTCACTGAGCAGTCGTTTACACGAGGTTGCACTGTACATGTAATAGACGGCTGTTTGCAGTAATTATTACCTGGTCCACGTATAAATAAGCGTATAGTCTGATGTGAACCGATTAATAATTACTTATGTAAATAGTTTGGATCCAGATGAGACGCCGAGTAACTCGGCATTTCGTCACGATACACAATGTTCGACACCCTGACTGCATGCTTGTAAACAAACTGGTTATATTAATAGCTTGAATTTTGAAAATGTAGTGGATAAACAATTGTATAAAAACAATTTGCCCAGCAGGCTAAAACTTAAATATAGTAAAAAGCCTTGGAATTTATTGTAAGTTTTCGAGAGATCAGTTGCCAATGCAGTCATTTACCGTTTGCACTCTGAGCAGACGTCGTCTGCAAATTTTGTCGTCTGCTTCAATTATACAAGGACAGTTTTCTTCCTTTGCTTTTCAAAAAAAGTGTAAAAATCTCATCTGGATTGAAACTGTTTGCAAAGTTTACCCCTATGTTATTATACTAGAGTACTGAAAGTTAATTGTCCTAACCTTTATCAAGCGAAATAATTTGTATTTTATTAATAGTCTGGTCTGTTCCTTTTTAAAATGCGAGCGTCAGACGTACATGTATTTGCGAAATATTTATCCATCGTTTCAAACAGTTTTGTTCCTAATGACAGGAACCAGGTGTGAATATTTCGATCCAAAATAGTTCCAAAAATGGAATGGCCAATTTAAGCAAATGACATTTTAAAGGTTATTCTCGAGAATGTGGGGAAGTTTACTACTGTTCTTTACGGCTGGCCTTTTGCGAACAAACTCATAAACTTTATATCCAATCTGTTGTTTCTGCATCAAACGGTATAACAACAGACATAAGTAAACACTTGGTTGCATCTAAAACACGAAATCAAAGAAAGAACGAAACATATTTTATTGTAAAATGTATAAAACCCCGTGTTACACCCGCACCTTGAATGGGTAAACAGTTGAGGAAGGGATTTTTGTGTAAACAAACACGGCATGATATTTTATAGACGTCCCTGGTGGCTCAGCATTAACCTTTATGCACTCACGGCAAAAAAAGGGTTATCCATTTCATTTCTCTAATGTGTAGATTTTCTTCATATTAAATTCCAGTCACATGACTGGAGAATGGAATAGTTTGCATTCTGATGAGACTAAGTTTTTCGGTATCTCATCCGGGTCTCAAATGTTTGTAGGTGTCATCATGATCGTCTAGAAGATTGCTAAAGGTTTAAATGAGGCTGACGTACATTCGTAAAATACAATATCCTTTGTGCGAATAGTGTACAATTTCCTGAAAGTGCCATCTGCTGAGGATTCAACATAAACTGGTTTGAAATGTCCAGTGTTCTTTGTAACTCCTCTATAAAAAATAATGTTTACTCAGATTTGGAGCTGGTGCAAGTGTAATTTCTCCCGTTACGATCATGCTTTTCAGACAATATTAACAGGGTGCACTCATAGGCTATTTTTAGATCCAATCTCTTTGAATAAATCTACCGAAAAGGAGCATTTACTAAACGAAATGATTTTTTTTAACTGTGTAGTGATGCAACCATTGTGATAAATAGAGCATTTGCTCTTAAGGAGCAAATAAAAAAGTACCTAGTTATAGTCTACTTTCAGTTCGAAACACCGCTCAACCGACTGTACATTTACTCCCCTGGTCATTGAGCCATTCGCCTACAATATTAAGCACTGCTAACATATGGTGCAATCATGCAGCCGCAGTACCGGCGTGTGACCCTCACATGTACCCATTTTAACTCCTGGGTGGAGAGGAGGTGCGACTGGCAGACACTGAAAAGCGTCTCTGAAATTTCCGGGAGGGACCGGAATTTGAACCTCGGACCTCCGGATTCGTAGTCAAGCGCATTACCAATATACCACCGCACAACAGCAAAATTGAATGTTCTAATTGTCACAATGGTTTCAGAAAGTATTAGCCGGTATATGAGGTAATGGGTTAACCGAGTGTCAAATAACTTGGATTCTGATCAGATGCCGAGTTATTCGACGTCTCATCTGGATACAAGATGTTAGCAAAATGCCAGTGAGGTCATGAATAGTGAGAGAAGAGTTAATACCATATCTCCACCAGATACTACCATATCTCCACCAGATACTACCATATCTCCACCAGATATATAGAGACAGTATATAGAGAGAACAAGCTTTTAAACCCTGCATTTGCCATACAGTAAAATCCCTCTAAATTGGAATTCGGGTAGAGAAGAATTAAGATATACTTTTAGTCAGGTGGTTCCTTAATGCAGGGTGAAATCCATGCAGAAAGCGCCAAGAGGAATTTCACCCTGCATTAAGCTGCCGCCTGTTTAAACACCGATATTTATACTAAATTGAACGTCCGGTTTAGAGGGATTTTACTGTATTTTAAAAGTTTTAGTTGCATGTTATGCATGTCTATTAATGTGTACGTGTGTACATGTATTTATATGTTCGTGTTAAGAGAGAATTGCAACCATTGATCATAGAGTGGAACTGCTCCAGCTACTACAGTAAAACCTCTCCAAACCAGACGTTAAATTAAGTATAAATATCGGTCTTAGAGACAGGTGGCAGCTTAAAGCAGGGTGAAAGTCACGCAGAAAGTTCCAAGAGGAGTTTTCTGCATGACTTTCCTTCTGCATTAATCTGCCACCTGCCCAGAAGTATATAATTTTTTCTCTACTAGAATTCACGTTTAGAGAGGTTTTACTGTAAGTGCTGAATTAACATGTGTACCTTTTAACCCTTTCCCTCATATAAACGTGTTTTCACACATTTGCAAACAGAGTAGACCCAGATCAGATGGCTCCTAGAGGAGCCGTCTGATCAGGGTCTACTCTGTTTGCTAATAGAATTTGATAGATATGTTTCTTTACTTTCTTAAATGGCTACAATGTTCCAACTTCCATATTTCTTTATAACTACATGTATTTTGTTAATGAATATTCAGTAGGTATTTAGATTTGGCCTAAATACAGAACAGGGAACCAGGGTTAAAGCAAGTGCCCGATAAATCCTTTACCTCATGAATATTAATGAAAGAAATAATGACGTCATTAACATCAATAAGATGATACTTTATAATAGCATATAAACAGGGAATATTTCTAATAAGACCGGTTTATGTAATCAGTTTAGTCAGATTTATGGAAGTTTTAGCGTATACGTTTTATATAACAAATATTACAACTTCTTCCTGTGTCATCACTCAATGACGTGAAAGATTCGGTTTGCTCTGATTTATACAGTTTTACACTAATCCGTTTTACACAGACGACATTTTCGAGTGATCACTTCACTATAATGTTTTGCAAATCGCTTGATTAGTTAGGTTCGACTGTCGTCTGCGGCAAGCCGTTTCCGTCTGCTGATAATACAGATTTTACCTCTGCTTACAGAAAACATGACGCCAAATCTGAGAAGGTATAAATAAACACAGGTCTAATATTGATCGACACTGTCTGATAACAAATAGTATGGGTTTTTTTTTAATAAAAACAGTGAAATAATTATAACAAGTTGTTTATAAATGTAGCAGATGTCTCTTTTGCATAAATATATGTATCAATGACAAGCCTACACTTTTAGCCGACGACAGCGTCCTTGAGACATATCGTCTGGTGCCGGTGGGTTTGAAAATGAATCTTTGATTTTATAATCAGATTATTTGTTACACCCTTGCCCAATCTATATCGCGACACATGTCATTTATATGGATTTCTCTCGATGATTATCAAATCACAACAGTTTGATTTTAATCATTGACACCATTACAGCATTGTAGTTGTATAGCCCTCCTCCATGTCAGATATTAATTCTTACAGAGATGTAAACATTTGGATCTGTTCAACCGGACTACATCCATTTCGATTAACCTTTACTCCATGAATATTCATGAAAGAATAATGACATCAATAATATTATATGTAATTTCATTTATTTTTCAAGGCGACATATTAATCCTTTCCCTCATATAAACGTGTTTTCACGTATTTGCAAACAGACTAGACCCAGATCAGACGGCTCCTAGAGGAGCCGTCTGATCAGGGTCTGCTCTGTTTGCTGATAGAATTTGATAGATCTGTTTCGTTGCCTTCTAAAATGTCTACAATGTTGCACCTTCCATATTTCTTTATAACTATTTTGTTAATGAATAGTCAGGAGGTATTGAAAATTGGAATATAAATAGAATAGGGAAAGGGTTAACACATCAATATTTTTCCAAAGCAGAAACTGTTAACCCAGATCTATATTATCAGTGTATAAGCTAACCGAGCAGACCCTGACCAGACGGCTCCTATAGGAGCTCTTTCTACTCTATTTGCAAAGGCGTAGAAAAGAGGGTTTATGGAGTAAATGATTAAGCTTTATGACGTCATAAACAAGAGATGTTTTCCCAAGGCAGAAGCTATAGAATAAGATATGTGCTATTTCAAAACACAAACAGAGCAGACCGTGTCGTCGAGATCAATTCTTTATGCTTAGTTTTGCTAACATTTCCCTTTCAACTTGCTTTTATTATATTGACTAGATGGTGAATTTGAATTTAGTTTAATGACACAGTAAAGTATGCTTATAATGACCACTCAAACCAAAGACCTATGATATGTGTTATCATAGGTCTTTGCTCAAACGAAGTATAATTCTGGATTTTTAAAAAACACCGGTGGTGAACAAAAATGATACAGAAAGCTCTTGTAGGTGACCTATGATCAGGGTCTGCTCTATTTGCTAATGCAATAATATAGATCTTCTCAGACAGTTTTTGTCATACAAAAAAAAAATCCTTTTAATTTTTTACATTGTATAAAAATTAAGTTCATGAATATTAATGAAGTGACCAATTCACGCATAAATGAACATTAGGGAAATGGTTAAAAAGAAAATTAATATACAGAAGTTCGGCCTGTTTACAGTAATCGCTTTATAGAGACCCTACTGCTCTCGAGTTTGCATAACTGTTTACTGGGTTTCCTTGGTTGGTATTTGCTGAATATATTATGTGTGCACTGTACAAATGACGTAATCAGTATCATGACACTGCATGTGATATTATTTTCATCAGTTTTGAAAACTGCAACCCTCTACCTGATAGAGACCCCCCCAATGAAACATTTGCACATAAAGTAGACCCAGACCAGACTGCTCCTGTACGAACTGCCTGATCAGGTTCTACTATGTTCACTTATTAAATAATATCAATCGGATTCGTATACATGTTCTGCCGTTGCCAAAAAGTCCTGCTTTCACAAGCAAAAATTGTATTTAAAAATCATCTAATTAATATTCATAAAGTCTGTATCATCTTCATTTGCATTTTATCAATATATTTTTTTCTGTTCACGATAAAAATACAAATACAAATTATTTATTGTTTTATTATAAAACGATTCGCGGTATTCTGTGGAGCTTTACTTGATAGAAAAGTTATATGTCGCCTTGCAAACACCCAGATCAAGGTTTGCGTTGTTTACTTATAAAAATATCTTACATCAACTTCTGTACTATTTGACACAGCAATTTATTAATCTAGTTTCATGAATTTATATAAAAGATACATGTTTAACATAATTAATGCTCAAAATATCATGGAGTCTGTCATGAATACCCATCTCCTCCTAAATTCCTGTTTACACCAGCTGACACCTATTGGGCTTATCAGTTTCACCATCTCGCTGCCTTGAAAGAAATAAAACAATTAATTGTAGATGAAATTCGACACTCATATAACACGAGATGTGCCACTCGATATGAATCAGGTGATTACGTAACCTGGAGGGGGCGAATACTTTTTGACGTTTTTTGAAAATATCAGGCGTCTATCTATATATCATTGACAGCTAATTACAGCGTAAGATTCAATGTGTTGAAAGCTCCATTACTTTTAACTTACAGATCAACAGGTTTTTCTGTCAACGACAAGGTGTTCACACTGTGTAAAAGCAGACCAATTATAAACGAATTAATAATGTTACCAGCGTTTGGCCTCACTTCTTAACTCTATTACCACTAAACAACTGCCTTATACATGTGTACCGTGCTTATTCATATTCATTAAATCGTTTAATCATAAATGAATATTCATGGTGTAAATATTTAGTCTGGTCAGAGTCTGCTCTGTTTGTTTATGAAATGATATAGATTTGAAGATCATGTTTCTGTCATAGTCAAAGCTCTCCTTGTTGATGTGTTACATTGTACATGTATTTATAAAAATTAAGTCCATGAATATTTATGCAGTAAACTATTCTTATATTGATATTCATAGGGGGGAAATGGTTAACCACTGATCAGTATATATTTATATTAGGTTTTTGACATCTCTATTCTAAATAATCAACTTGACTTAAAGTATTGCATATGCAACTGTTGTGAACAGAAGTTTTTGAATGGTATATTTACTGGATGTTTTGTTGGGGGCTTTTTATTTAACTGGAGGTTGGACGACGTGGTGTGACAATATGTGTAATTTATGATTTTTCTTTATTTTGGCGAACAATCGAAATATTACATATCAATGTTAAACACAAATGTTTGGAATATTTACACATTTTTGCATTCCTGATGACACGTGGCTATCACATACACAAACAAGTGCATGTGTTAGTTTTTGACCAGGGCAATCAGTGCTTTTCTTCTCCCAATAATAGATCGTGCATATAAGAATTACTAGATTATGAAATAATCAAAATAGTCCCCAATATTATGCCACTTTTCTCTGCTATCAAGAAACGTCTGTGTTAACGATCTCCAATTATACATGGATTACACGCTGATTTTCTAAGTTGTCATTTCATCAGTTCGATTTCGGCTAATCCTAACACCGACACGAATTAATCCGTCGGGTCGGGACGCGCTAACAATCGTTGTTCGGCGCCAGCGGACTCGCCGGTGTTTTCACTACGAAAATCATTGCACAATGAAAACGCCACATTAGACCGAAATTATCGAGTATTTATTAATCATTTTCACTCTGGAAGGGTCACTGGTGGTAATGCCGCATTGTTATACCTGTAAGAGTGTTTGATCATTTCTGATCAAACATCGATGATCAGTCTGATAAAGGGATCAGCTCCCTTTTCTGTGAAGGGTGGGGGTAAATCACGCACCCGAAGATACATCGTTATCACAACAACGCCCCTGGGACGGCATATGCTACCCTGAACGAAAACATCATTCATCAACGTGATTCGTCACAAGCTGAATGTGTCGTAACTATTGATGCACTCCGGGTGTATTTACTTTACAAATTTGCTCCGCATGGGCAAATGATGCCAAAACAAATACGCGGCGAACAAAAGAAAACGCCGAATTTGAATCTGCGGCCAATCCATCATGTTTACGCTCTTAAGTATTTTAACCATGTTCCTCCCAGATACGCCTTTGCAAACAGAGTAGACCCAGCTCCTGTAGAAGCTGTCTGATCAGGGTCTGCTGTGTTTGCTTGTGAAATTATAATAGATATGATTATACATTTTCTACCAATACCAAACAACCATGTTCACACAAGCCATTATAAAAATTCCATTAATAAAGATCCGTGATGGTTATCATTTCTTGCATGAATTTTCAACAGGGAAAGGGTACCACATAGATAGGCATTTACAACAAGAGTAAAACTCAGATCAGGTGGCCGCCCCTTATTGCTTATGGAATTACGTAGATCTGATTGTACAGTCTGTCATAACCAAAACCCCATCAGTTCATATGGCATTACAATAAAACCCCTCTAAACCGGACATAAAATTTAGTATAAATACTGGTCTTGGAGACAGGTGGCAGCTTAATGCAGGGTGAAAGTCATGCAGAAAGCTCCTCTAGGAGCTTTCTGAATGACTTTCACCCTGCATTAAGCAGCCACCTGCATAAAAGTATCTAAATTCTTCTGTACTGGAATTCCGGTTTAGAGAGGTTTTACTGTATTACAGTTTATTTGATGAACATTCGTGATGTCATTATTTCGTATATGAATATTTATGAGGCAATGAGTTTGAACTTCTTTCCTCCATGACCGTATACTTAAAATTGTCTGCAATAAGTAGTTGTGTAATACGAAAATATGAAGTCGATAGAATGGTATGTTTTGGTTTTTTTTTTGTTTCCTTTGGACAACATACACACATATATGTATTTGCAAGAGAGTATCATTTGTATGTTAACAATATACTTATTGAATGAATTTCAAATGTCTCAAGCTACAGTAAATCTTTATATATAACTGTTCAATTGTACAATTACACAAGAACTTGTCTTAAACGGCCATCAAAAATATGTTTAATTATGGGACTGTAAGGCAGGTGGTTGCTTAATACGGGTCAAAAGTAATGCAGAAAGTTCTGCATTATTTTTGCACTGCATTACGCAATCACCTGCTTCAATAAATGGTTGGCCGTTTTGGAGAGGTTCTACTGTATACTAAATGGTTGGCCGTTTAGGAGAGGTTCTACTATATAATAAATGGTTGGCCGTTTAGGAGAGGTTCTGGTGTATAATAAATGGTTGGCCGTTTTGGAGAGGTTCTACTGTGTGATAAATGGTTGGCCGTTTGGAAGATATTCTATTGTATACAATGTTACAAATGTTTATTGGTTTATTTGGTCTGGTGTAAATATCAAACAAGTTAAAATGTACTTTGATATATATTATTAATGTATTTTTGATGTTCTTATACACATGTCACAATAATAAACAAATTCCCTAGACCTATTTAAGTGAACGTATCGTGCATTCTGAACCCGTTACCTGATAGTGACGTCATTTCACGTCTTTGCAAACGGAGTAGACCCAGATAAGGCGACTTCCGTAGGAGAAGTCTGGTGAGGGTCTGCATATGGAATAATAAAGCTCGTATGCTACAGTTTCAGTCATGGTCGACATTTCTCTTGTTTAAAATCCCAGTACAATGTATAACAATCGGCTAATCAATATTCGGGATGTCTAGATTTCTTACTTGAATATTCACAAGAGGAATGGTTAATTCCACCTGTAATATGCCTACGTGTACAAAATCATAGAAAAACCATACAGGTACAAAAACAATATACGTTATGTAAATACAATATACATTATGTAAATACAATTATTATATCTATGTTTGATGAGCAGAGCTATAGCTTATCTTCCGATTGTTCAAGTTTATGAGAATCTATTCACAGCGTGTAAAACAGGTTGAAATGAAGACAAGGGTTTATAATATCAAGGGTCATACAGAACTTGCTTGTCTAATATTTGATACATAAAATAATATAAATACAATTATATTAACCATTTACATGATGAATAGTCATATAAGACTCCGCCCATTTTAAAAATTGATTAAACTGAATTTTGATAAAATAAAAAAATTATTGTATAGCAAACAGGAGGACAATCTGTAACATATAAAAACAGACGATCCTGATCATCCTCACGCGCGCCATCTGATCTGTGTCTACTCTGTTTGCATAAGAGTTTAAAGCGGTATCTACGGAGCAAATAATTCACTTTCATTAATAAAGCTCGTGCGTCAATTACATGTTCATGGTTCTAGACAATTTAAATAGACATTAAATCAAAGTAAAATTAAATAACAGTCAAAAATGTTAAGGAATTGTATTTGTGTGTACATGTACCTTTCTTCAATGTAACCCCTTACTCCATAAATAAAAATTTGAACGCATGTGCAAACAGGGTAGACTCATATCAGACGGTTCCTATAGGAGCCGTCTGATCAGGGTCTGCTCTGTTTGCTTATGAAAAAATAAAGAAATGCTTCTACAACACTGCTGCCAGACCAAATCGCCTGTGTTTATGTATTTATTTCTTACATGAATATTTAAAAGGGATCAACGGTTCGGTATTTTATATCAGATGTTTATCTTAATTTCGATACATTTTTAATAAGATTAATGTCTGCAATATTTTGGTCACCCGTTACAGGTGTAATTCAATCCTGACTTTGATTTAATATGAAATTTCCTGTAAACGTTGTCTTGTTTCAATTGGCTATATTTGGAATTTTCTCTCTAAGATTAAATCCCATTATTTACAAACAGTTCCACAAACAAGAATGCATCACTAGTTAGTATTCCCCCAACACTGTAATTAGTTACACTCATACTGAAGTCTGTATAAGTCGAAGTATATGAATATTTCATTTATTTTATTCGGTCTGTGTTTCTATATGAGACTTGTTGCAATCTGGCAGTGGGTTGAACACTGCATGTCAAAACCATTAATTTGACCTATCCTGATTTGGCCCTGTCGGTCCGAGTTTTAGCCTGAGTCTACTCTGGCGCCACTCGGAGTTGCTTGTTTCAATCAGCCGGTAGTCGTGAAACACCGATTGTGACATATACCGCCTCGGTGTCTGAACACTTGTTCTAAATGTTCTCCAAGTTCCGCCCACCTAATCGAGTCACCGTGTACCATAGTTATATGCAGCGATACTTATTAGCCAACTGACTTTCTGTCTCAAATTTAGGGAGTCAAATTAGATGTAATAATTTTGTGCATACCAATTAGCAATGTTATGACCGCAGTAACTGACCAAATACCGAGGATTATTACCAGATATCGAATGTGTTTATCTTCATCAAAGAAATAACTACGTACATTAAATTGTAATAAATTATTGTATCAGGATTACTCAGAACGTTCTGGATTATGTTTGACATGGATTGGTAAGTTGTTACTAAAGCATTCTGTAGCATGAAATGTAATTTTGCGTGTAAAATATTAAAGATTTTTTCGTCTTTGAGATTGTACAAGGTAATGCTTTAAATGATTAAATGTTTAAACAGAATAATGGGCCGTGTATGTATATGCATCAGATGATTATTAGTAAAAAAAAAAAACCCATACAAAAACCTCAAATTTATTGTGACTTGTAGAATTATAATTAAACAACACATATAGAATATATATATATATGGAAAATATATGTATGTATGATATTCAGGAGAATTGCATTTGACATTTCAAATGGTGATATTTGTATAAAGAATCGAATGGCAAATTGTTTGGTCGTTCAAAAAGTTATTGGACTGACATTTCCGAAATTTCTGTATTGATACTTCACTGTGTATCAAGTATCTATCAGTTACATGCGTGGAAAAGTCTTGTAACTGAACCGCACGTATTGTGTTTGCAGTATCGGCTTTTCCTCCGGTGCGCTATGGGTCCCGCCTACCTCGTTTCCCATTCGCTAATGGCTCCAATTCGATGACAGCTTGTCATGCTTTACGTCTACTTGACACTTGTATATCGCGAGTCGGAACAACTGTGTGATTGATCACACTAGTCGATTTACATACGCCACGCCTATTGTTCACGCGGATTGGTCGACCATCGCCTTTCAGCCAATCAGCTGTCGACCAATTAGTATTGAATTACGAGCAAAAATAATATGCTAATCACAAGGCGAGTTAGAACCGCTGGAACGAATAACGCAAATTTATCTAGTCTCTTTCAAGACGTACATGCTTTGTTGAATTCTCGACTGCATATATGATAGTTGGAATGTTTAATGTGACTGGACTAGCTCTTTGAAACAAGGAATGATTCTACTTCCAGTTTAACTCAAATAACAACATCGTGTGATTAAGACATTGCAGTGGTCTATCTACTAGAGTATTAAATAAGTGTTAAGGATTGTAAAACAAAACAATAATTTGTGGAGTGGACTTAAGAAAAATACAATAAACAGTGCTTCATATAAAAGTTATAACTTCGTTGGAAGACTTTAATTAATTGATTCCCTTATGAGTTTGTGCAAATGATCTTCCCTGGTTCAAACCCGGAAGCCAGCCACATGGCTTATAATCCATTTCTCCTCCACAGGCCTTCGGACTATACGAACATGAACGGATTTCTGGCCGCGCAGGCGAATTACCTGCCGGGGTTGGCTGCGAGTTTCCAGCACCCAGGACTGGTAAATTCGATCCTTCCGAAGCTTCAGCAACAAATGAGTCGGGGTCCCTTAACCCCTGCGGATTTACTTGGATACCAACACCTACGGCCAATAAGGAGCTTAGAACCCCCTGAACAGGAAGTCCAAGACGACCCTAAAGTGGAACTCGAGGGCAAGGACCTGTGGGAGCAGTTCAACTCCTTGGGAACAGAAATGGTCATCACAAAGTCGGGCAGGTAGGCATATTGTCCTAAGACTATATATATATATATCTATAAAAACGTAATTATTTACTGACGGATTTATTTTTAAATAAAAACATACCATCCTCTTCTTTATACAAATGTAAAACTATGCACTAAAAAGAAACAAATCATTTTCTACAAATTTTTGTAATGAATATGCTAAAACTCCAATGTCACACAGAAGTCAATCAATGATTGTATTCTGTTGATCAGAATCCAACATGAATTGTTTTAGCCTTGGAGTATAAACGTCTGTTCTATTTCATTTACCTCGAAACTTTCCAGTGTGACTATGCATGTAAGAAATAATCACAGCATTAATAATAATTTATCAATAATAATAATAATAATAATAATAATAATATTGGCATGTGAACACAGACAATGTTGGTAGAAACATTTTAATTAAACCTATACCATTCCATAAGCATACGGAGCAGACCCTGATCAGTCGGCTCCTGAAGTAGCTATCTGATCTGGGTCTACTCTATTTGCGAAGGTGCTACAAGTCGCCTATATGAGGGAAAGAGTTACGATTCAGGAAAGCATGTGGTCCAAGTCTCCTGTATGTCTGGAGCTCAGCCAGTGTCGGTGTTCATGTAAATAAACAGCTATATATAACTTGATATATATACTCACTGTTTAGCACTTGTCTCTAAGATGCGAACAGTTTTTAAAGTTTAATTTTCTATTCATGTTTGATAAGAATATTCTTCAAATTCTTGGCTATGTAGGTGAGTAAATAAGATTTTCGCAGATATATAGACAGGGCACTAGGAATAGTCGTTTCTCCACCACACCCTAAGTCATGTGCACTCTGTATAGTCGTCTCTTTGAGAGTGGTCCTAACATAGGGTTTGGTGGAGAAATGATGAACCTGTATTTATTATATGGAACAACGGTTTAATATACACATTAGATCTCTGTATCTACATTCAGATCCTACCCTTATAAAGAGCTGTAAATTGTATATGACGCAAATAATAATTATGCATGTTGATATAAAAGCAAAATCAATAACAGATACACATTTTTATTAATATAAAATAGATACATAAAGGTGTGTCTCCCTACAATTATTCTTCGTTTAACATTCTCTTATATACATATCTATACACTTAATTAACTGAAGCAATGTGATTTGTTTAGGATAATAATATTCATTGAAAATCTGTGTGGTTTAGTTAACTTAAAGGGACCGTTTCGGACTTAACCTAATGCCATCACAGAAGAGTATGATAATAATAATTATCGAAGTGTGGCAAAACATAGGACAGTACAACTTAAATCTGTGTTTACAATTTGAGAAAAAAAATCTGCTAGAGATAAAGTATGTAAGATTCAAACTATAAAACCAAGCTTCTGAAAATATCTTACTTGGAAGCCATCTAGCATATAAGTAAAAAAAACAGCCTCTAAACCGGACGTTAAACTTTAATAGTATGAATATCGGTCTTGAAGACAGGTGGCAGCTTAATGCAGGGTGAAAGTCATGCAGAAAGCTTCTCTAGAAGCTTTCTGCATGACTTTCACCCTGCATAAAGCAGCCATCTGCCTGAAAGTAAGTAAATTATTCTTTAATGTAATTCCGATTAATGCACACCTACTGTTTTTAAAGGAAACCTTCCTTATATATTACGAGAATGTGATCATTATTTCCATTCAGTCCAATCAGTTAATTTATAAGAATTTATTCTAATGAGTCATCGTTATTTTGTCAAAATATAAATGCACCATCACACTAAAATGAGTTTAAAAAATCAGAACAATGCATTTTGAGTGTTAATGTACCAATGTAAAACAGCTAATAAATATATACACACACATATATATATTATCATTGCTACTTCCATGAGCATTCATGAAGTTAAGGGTTAAATATCTTTATTTATTTTTTTTGTTCATGTGTTTGCTCCCATTTGCATCATTACTTTTTAATCAACTATTATCCAGTAACACACCTATTTGCTGAGAAATGTCTTACGATGCAATGCTAAATTAATTTTGTCATTGGGTTTATCTACGAGTTAGACGACCACCGAAGAAGCAGAGCCCAACAGTTTCCACTCTGTCTGATAGTCGCCTGATAAGCCCCGCTCGCTCACAATTTCACACACCCGCCGAAAGGGTCTTACAAATCCCCAACTAACCAGTGGTACCAATCTTCCGCCTGAAAAGATAATAGCCTAGCGCCGTCTCCAGAAACTTCACACCTCTATGCTGATATTCTGCTTTTAATGTTTTATATGATTTAATCTCAAGCCATCAAAATATACATATCTGAATTAAAAACATATTTACGTTATCGCGAGGCTGCTTAGCTGAACCGCCGGTCTGTCGGAAATGGCAGAGATTGTCTTAGGCTCCGCGCCGGCGTATCTCAGGATATCTTGTTAAGTCGATGGGAAACATTAGCATCAATTTAAAAACACTAACCCTCTGCTGAGTTGGGTCTATTTTTCAAAGTTATAAAGAAGAGGAGAAAATTAATAAAATAGGATTTGGTGGAACCAGTGGGAATCAGGAGAGAAGCTTACACTATGGGGTGGGACGGTGTTACTTGTGGCAGCTAGAGGCGATACGCATTTTAACATACATGTATATGCAAACAGAGTAAACCCAGATCAGACAGACCATGTAGGATCCGTCTGATGAGGATTTGCTCTATTAGAGTGTGAAACTGTTAAAGGTGTAGATCTGGTTCTACAGTTTGTGTCACTGCCGAAAACTCTCTTGTCCATATGCAATTACATGTATAGATATTTTAAGCTATTAATATTCACAGTCTTTGTTTTATACATGAATATTCATTAACAAAGGGTTAACTATTTGGAGTTTCGTTCGCAGTAAATGTCGTTTACCTTATTCTAAATAAGGGGTTTCTATCAATTGCTATACATAGGACCAGAGAATCAGATTGCTTCAGTTTGAAACGAGATGTGACGTCATGTAACACCAGTATCCAACTCACTCGCAGAAATGTAAACAAACGCAACCATTTACTCAATGAATTTTCATGACATCATGAATATTAATTAGATTAGTTTTTATAATTGCACATGGACACATTAATGTTTGGCCTTGACAGAATCTGTAGTCTCTTATATCTACATTATTTCATAAGCAAACAGAGCATACCCTGATCATACGTTCCATATAGGAGCCGTCTGATCTGGGTGTACTCAGTTTGCAAAGGTGTATAAAGGCGTATTTATGAGGACAAGGTTAAACATGAAGTAGTTATATCACATACGTCATGGTTATATGATTTGTGAGACACTATAATCTTTTACATGTTAGAGACGCCTGTTGATTGCCTTTGCAAAAAGTGTAGATCCAGATCAGACGGTTCTGTTTGCCTATGGAATAATACAGGTCTGATTCCACAGTTTCTGCTATGGCCAAATGTTTCTGTTTTCATTTACCATCATAAAAATGTCATGTGATTTATATTTTTATTTCCTTTTCTTTTACTTGCATTTTCATAAGGTAATTGGTTAAGCTCGTGCCCATCCTGTTTGAGGAATATTTCTAGCTGATAACAATTGTGATCTAACAGCATATAGCATGCTACACCATGCTGTGTCATATACTGGACGAAATGTTATGTCTTGTAATTTTTCAAGACCTGCTTTAAATATATTTGATATATACTCAGAAAATAATACCTAAATATGTAAACGTATAGATAGTCTAGAAACATTAAATTGCACAGCTTTGTGATCCAGTTTTGCATCTAAGCTGTTATTCAGATGGTCATGAATTTCTCACAATTAATAATTAGGAGTCAATTTAATGTATACATGTACATTAATTGTACATCTGCTACATTTCTAAAACAATTGATTGGAATAATTCTATACAAAAACATGGTGGCCATAAGTTTTGAAAATCGAGATAGCATGCAAGTGCAATAATTTCTGTGATATAAAACTATCAGATGGGATGCAATGTGGCATTACTTTAAAAGCGCTGAAAAGATCAAACAGTTATCCGCGTCGTAATCAAACCAAAACAATCACGCACAGAAAGGATATAATTTGCGATGCAAATAAAACAACCACCAAACAATAATCCAGATTAATATCACCATCATAATCACCATCATCATCTACAGTGATAATCATTTTCATAATGTTCTCCAACAACGAAAAGGGGTCCGGGCCCAGCACCCTATCCGATCAGATAAGGAGCTCAACCCTTTCTTATTTCTCTCTAAAGTTCTCATCATTCAGCACCGATAAAGCCCTGATTGCGAATTTACGCAATTTCAAAAGTATCTTGGCCAGAATCAGAAGCCGATCTGCACTGGCTCCAAGATAACATCAGATTTATTCCGTGTTCACACCTTACTTTAATGTATTCATTTCTGTAATTAGCATTGTAAGTGGGACCAGTCTTGTCGCCTGCTGCGGTTAAACGAGCGTTTGACTCCTGAACCAGTCTGGCGGATTTTCGTCCTTTTCATCACATTTTGCCTTTAATCACTTTGCGTAATTTTTTTTCTCCATCACCACCAAACGGGTTCCAAGTAAATCCTCCTGAAATTACCCCTTACTATGACTCAAGTAGAGCTTTGTATCAAATAATTTCGGAATTATAAACTTTACTCCCCTCTAGGTTTCTCCCGAATTCTGAACTTTATTTTTAGTACATCACAGTTTTAATTCCAACGAAATGCCGAATGAGTAACGGTATAGAATTCGTCGTTTGTCATTTTATTTCATAGTTACACTTTTGTCATTATTTTTACATCAAATCATCCCGCTCAGGATAAAAGTTGCACTAACCAGATCACTTGCAGCAAACACGCAAAAACTTCCCAGCATCATGTCTAAGCGTGGAAATGAGCAAACAGAATGAGTCGATCAGTTTTATTAACCCATTACCATATGAATATTCATATAAGAATTAATGGCCATGAATAATAATTAGCTGAAATTTTATAATAACATTATGAACTCCTCTTTTTTACCATGGTAAAAATGGCAGAAAATATAGAATCAGATCTGTATTATTTCATAAGCAAACAGAGCAGATCCGACAGAAGTCATCTGATTTGAATCTACTGTTTAAAAATGTGTCAAAAGAGGTGTCTATGAGATAAAGGATTAAATCGAGAGGAATAGCCATCAGTTCACACCAGGCACAGTGAAAATACAAACATACAAATTTGATTTCATTTGTCGAATATTAGTTTGAAGAATGCGAGTTTTTACATGTTGGATTTACTTGTCTGTAATGAGTAATTGGCGTGAACTTTGTTTTTTGAGGTAGTGAATATATTTACATTCAATGTCATTTCTGAATGTGATACAAGGGACAGTAGAATTGCAAACCATATTGTAACTATTGTTGTACTATCGTAACATGTACATTCCTTAGCTCTTTACCTGCTTAAAATGATTTATGCTCAAACTCTCATTTGCTAGCTTTATTTTACTTTCGACCTGATCAAACTTCTAAGAAACAATTGACCGAGTGTCAAATATCCGGGACCCTGACGACATGCAAACGATTGACAATATCTTGGGGTGTTCAGGAGATCATTTCGTATCCCTCTAACTCTTTTACCGCCGAAGTCGTCGGAATGATTGCATCTGTGATTACCTTTGCAAACAATTTGGATCCAGATGAGACGCCGTGTAACTCGGCGTCTCATCAGGTTCCAAACTGTTTGACACACCACGTACGATTCATAGAAGAAATTGAAGGAAAGTCTACTGTGAAACTTCCAGCAGACGACATTGTTTGCAGACGAAAATGATTTGGCGTCAAAATAGCTAAACCCCCGATTAGTACAGCTAATAAGCGAGGTATACCCCGCCAGTGTTTCCACTGAGTTTAACACCAGGCGTCAACTCAGCTTTGTTCGGCAAAATTTACGCAAGAATTGAAAAGAGATTGTGACATTGTTTTTATTAGCAATTAGATTGTCGTATTAACCCTTAAAGCGGCAGGGAAACTCAGATTATGAAAAAGTTCTCTTAATCTGGACTCAAGCAAGACCACTAAGATTGTTGTTTGGTGTCTAATATGGACTTTGAGTTATAAACTTTTTCACGCTGCTCTGAATAGTTATTCGATTTGGAATTATTTTTGAAATAGTTAAGTTCAGATGGCACATGTTTGATCCTTTTACTGTATGTATTTATTAAAGTGAAAATGTATCATAAATGTATCATTATGTATGAATATTATTTTAGCTTAATATGCAGAATGACACACAACCAATAACACTTTTGGCCCTGATGAAAACTGTTGTACAAGACCTTTGTAAGTCCATAACCAAATAGAATATCAAATCTAATTTATTTCATAAGCAAACAGAGAATGCTTTGATCAATCGGCTCCTAGGCGAGCCATTTGATCTGGATCTTCTCTGTTTCAAAGTCACCAAGAGGTGTCTATAACATGTACATGGTTCAATAGGACACAAATAACTAGTTTTTGTTTTGCTCAAAAAGATGCAAGACTTCTATTTTAAAAACAATTCAAAATTATGTTTTTTCAACCTGCTCTGCGAATTCAGTATTTAATTTACAATCCGAATTACTCGTAATGCCAAATGGATCAAATCAGTCAAGAGTACGTGCAGACACAGAAAAACAAATGTATGTGTGTTTCCAACTTAACAAATTATAGCAAGTTCTGTCGAATTATGTCCAGCTTTTAGATATCTATTTTTTCTGTACATTTAAAAAAGTGGTTTTGTTTAGTTGTACAACGCATCATTTTACAAATTTCTTAAAGGAAATATTTGGATGTAAAGTTTAAGTATTTTCTTCGAAAGCTCTAAACCTTTGCAAAAAATGTAGCAGGCGTCTAACCAGGGTCTGCTCTGTTTGCTTATGAAATTATAATATATCTAACTTCTAAAGTTTCTAACAACATCAGAAAAATCATGTGAACATTTGCCATTATAAAATTAAACTAATAGATATTCATGGTGTCATTATTTCTAAACATGAATATTCAACAGGGAAAGGGTTAATCTTCAAGAAGCCGTTATTTCTTACATGAGTATTCTTTCAGGTAAAGGGTTTAAATGAAATAGTGCATGAGTAGGATATAAAAATTAATTGTTCGCCATTGGCAAATTTCTGGAGTATATTCACCGTGTACATGTATATAAGTAATTCCAGTAATATTCTTTTATGGCATGGGATAAAAATGGCGTCATCACAGAGTGTCAAAAATGTTGAGATTGTATCAAGAACTAACACATTAACTTCTACATTTTGCCCGACTTGTTTGAGCTTGGAATTAAACTACAGTAAAATAAGCCTTAGCCGTCTGGGAATGGTGATAGAATTGGAGCAATAAATTAATCCATTAATCATACTTAATTAGTCACGTAAACAGTAAGTAATGCACCCGCGCTAAATGCTGCAATTTAGGCGAATTTACAGGCTGAAGATAATTAATAAGCAAACTTTGGGAAGCGATATTAAATCTTAGACTATGTGTGAGAAAAATATGGAAGACTTTACAACTATTATAAAGATCTGTTGCCATGGCAGCGAGACTCTTTAAGTATGCTTGAACGTCTATAAAGACTGTAGAATTAATTTGCTTGCATATATTTATGATTGTCGTCTATAACCAGGCATATTTAATAGCTTTGTATTGAGGCACCAGGATTGTTAAAGTATACTTGATACCTTACATTATACGTGAAGAAAATTGACGAGAGAGCGACAGATACAAAAACATTTTAAAGCGTAATATTACAGCAAACATAGAACATGATACCAGCATTTTAATAATGTAATATCGACCAATATAGCTGAAGATAAGAGGGGTATGTGATAATTTTAAGTAAAATATATCTGTTACATTTCTCAGCCCAACTGTATATTGATGCTACTTGTTAGAATTGCCTCTCTGGGACGGTTCGAATGAGTAGCAGTAATATACGGATTGGCTGAGAAATAAGAGAGTTTGATAGATCGCATCTTATCTGCTAGTCTAGAATACCGTCAATACCGAGGACAAAATACTAGAATAATAATACACAATAAACACCCTCGAATGCCACCACCAAAACTATTATAATTCTCGATCCAATACAAACCGGAAGTTATTCAGAAGCTCCTATACAATGTTTCAGTATTACTTTCGTCCTGCGTTAAGCACCAACCTGTCGTTACAATCATGCATGTTTATTCATTAAGTGATTGTTTTAGAGAGTTTCCACTGTACCTTTTAAAGCAGACTTGACAACGGTTATGCACCAATTAGTTTGATATGTTTTAACAATTCAAAATGTTTTCTCATTGATAAAATAATTCAAATTTTAATATATTCGATACTAGTGTTCCATTATGTTTGCACACATGCAAACTCCGTAATTATCAAATTGCCAGTAATAATTAGAAAATATTTTACATGGCTGGTGTTAACAGATTTAGGACATGGAGCGTTCATTGCCGTAGAATTCTACTTGTGAGATCGTGACGACCTTTTTATAATGTAAACTTTTTAAGGAATGATTTTTCTTTGACAAAAACTGTACACCCACATCTATACCATGTCAACAGCAAACAGAGCAGTCTGATCTGAATCAACTCTGTAAATGCGTCAAAAGGCGTATATGAGGGAAAGGGCTTATAAAAAATGACGTCATGAATATTGATTATATTTTTATTGTTACATATAAATAAGGGAATTGTTGACCCTGACAAAGTTGTGGAAGCAGGTCTATATCATATCTTAATCAAACAAAGTAGAACCTGATCAGACGGCTTCTGTATGACCCGTCTGATGCGGGTGGACCTGGGTTTTTTAAAGGTGTATCTATGGAATATAGTGTTCACCGAATTGTACAGTAGTTTTCTGTTAAGCGCTCCAATTGTATCTTTTTTGTATTTTGTCAGTACATGACATGGTGTATGACATGTTGGTTTGATACTGTTTTGCCTAAATGCCTTGCTAGGTTGGCGTGCTCCAAGTCTAGGCCCTTTATCTCCCCACAAGACTGTCCTAGAGGTATCAATGCAGCTTAAAGTGTAATCCCTAGATAGGGAATCGTATACTTGCGTTGCGGTTCTGTAATTTCTTTTCTGGCGTTATCCGCACTCTTATCGATGACACGAATTAGACTCAACCGTTGTGACACGGAGGGGAATAAAACTCGGCACACATACCGTGCAGAATTTTATAGACTGTCCGCCAGAAATAAATCCACTAAGAATTACTCTTATCAAATTTACCCGAATCGGCCAAAATCCATGGGGGATTTAGTAAAATGAAATGTAATTAAAATTATGCAAGGTAGCTAATGATATTTATACCGAGTAATCGTCAATGACACCAGTCAATCTTAAGCCCTAATTCGAGATATTGAGACGGTAAATTGTTTTATCTTCGAATTAAGTCAAGTGTATTAAATCCAACTGGGTTGTCACTCTGCATGTTATTTCTGCAACCGAAATGCATGTACGTTTGCGATCACAGACGGTAAGGATTTTCTCAATATTGACAGTTTAAAAACAAATATTGTAATCTAAAATAACCAGAACATTTAGGGACCAGTTAAAATCAAAATCCAACAGGAATTCTGACAGATATTAATACGTCACACGTTTAGAATTTTGCACAGATCCGAGGGAACATGTTCGTCTGTTGCTGGTAGTTTAAATCATGTCGTTTCTGTGTATATAAAAATACAAGTGGCAGACAAGCGACAATTTGCAGATTACTAACGACGTGAATGCGACCAACGGGTATACTGACATTTGCAAACAGTGTAGACGCAGATCAAATTGCTCGTTGAGTAGTGGTCTGACCAAAGTCTGCACAGTTGTCATTCAAAATCATCTAGGAAATGTAAGCTTTTCACACTGAATGGGTTCTTTTAATGAACACTGATGGACCATTCCACTTTGAAAGTACAGCGTGTAGAGGGTTAAGGTAAGGTTAACACAAAGTTAAATAAAACTATTTAGCTGATCCTCGGGGTACCATCAACTGTAACCTATAATAGCAATAAGCACCATGGGTCGGCGGGAATACAAACTGTCGTCTGGTGTGGAAATGAGCAACGCACTCTTCAAAGCTTTATCAGTTCTGGCAGACGACATAGAAATAAATCTCATATCTCGGTTTCTGTCATTCACACCAAAGTTCAAAGACTACCGTACACACCTTATATATACACTCGGATTATTAACCCTTCTCGGACCGAAAAAACAATGTCGTCCCACCCTCTGGTACGCGAACATTTTCACTGACTTCCGATTCATTCAATTCTTTGAGCAACTATTGACCGAGTGTCAAACAGCTTGGACCCCAGCGAGACGCCGAGGTATTTGACGTCTCAGCTGGACTAAGCTGGCCGCTACGCGAGTCGGGTGGCGGGTAGCACGAGAATGGTTGATCTACTCCGAAATGGGCGCTCTAGACGACTATGTGTAAGAATTCAAGCATTAGAACAAAGCGAGATCAAATTAGACTGCTTACGAGGCTCGGAGCCTGTCACATATTAATTATTTCGAGTGCTTTTTGAGACGTCTTTGTTTGTTTAGAAAGTGTATAGTGGTCCCAAGTTTTAGACATAGCCTTGGCGAAATTGTCGTCTGCTTCCGCAATTGTCTTCTATAAGTTTTCTTAAATGTTTTTTTTAAACTAATCATTTCAAAATTTGTAATTTTAAAGCCATATTTTAAATGGTATTTTATTTAACCAGTTCTTTATTACTGATCTGGTTACAAGCTACAGTTGTGTGTAATCTCGAGAGAGTGTTGTTGGAAAAGGGATAATAGATCTACATAAGCAGACGAAATGTCAACAACGTTAAATCAAAAAGCTGGGCGGGGATTTGAATCACACTTAACATCAACAGCGCGCAGACGACATTGGGCCAGTTGTAAAATAAATGGCGAGGTTTCTAATAACTCCAAACATTTACACTATAATTACTTGAATTTCATTCACTTGGTAGATCACAATAGCTCGACAATTTCCGTAAACCCTCGGAGATTTAGATCCGATGAAGAAAAATCCCTTATTAGGTACCTGCTTAGTGGTGGGATTTAGGGCGACAAGGACAGCGGGCATAAAATACTGAATTATGAAGATTAGAACATGTCTGAGGCGGCCATTCATTTGTTGAACACATTCATGAGTCTTAAAAGCAGAAGACTCCTATGGGAGCTTTTTGCATTACGTTTGACCTGCATTAAGTTACCGCCTGCGTTACAGAGCCATAGTTAGGCATCTCTGTGATGACCACTAAAGCCAGGTTCTACTGTAGCCATTGGGAAATACAACAGTTAAATGAAACGATACATGGGCAGCCATTGGGAAATACAACAGATAAATGAAACGATACATGAGTAGCTATTGGGAAATACAACAGATAAATGAAACGATACATGGGTAGCCATTGGGAAATACAACAGATAAATGAAACGATACATGGGTAGCCATTGGGAAATACAACAGATAAATGAAACGATACATGGGTAGCTATTGGGAAATACAACAGATAAATGAAACGATACATGGGTAGCCATTGGGAAATACAACAGATAAATGAAACGATACATGGGTAGCTATTGGGAAATACAACAGATAAATGAAACGATACATGGGTAGCCATTGGGAAATACAACAGATAAATGAAACGATACATGGGCAGCCATTGGGAAATACAACAGATAAATGATACGATACATGGGTAGCCATTGGGAAATACAACAGATAAATGATACGATACATGGGTAGCCATTGGGAAATACAACAGATAAATGATACGATACATGGGTAGCCATTGGGAAATACAACAGATAAATGATACGATACATGGGTAGCCATTGGGAAATACAACAGATAAATGAAACGATACATGGGTAGCCATTGGGAAATACAACAGATAAATGAAACGATACATGGGTAGCCATTGGGAAATACAACAGATAAATGAAACGATACATGGGCAGCCATTGGGAAATACAACAGATAAATGAAACGATACATGGGTAGCCATTGGGAAATACAACAGATAAATGAAACGATAGATGAGTAGCCATTTGATCTCTTAACTCCATAGACGCACCTTAAACACATTTGCAACCAGAGCAGACCCAGACCAGATGACTCCTGTTGTTGAGTAGACCCAGATCAGACGGCCCCTATGCTGTTTGCTTATGGATTTATTTATATCGGACTGTAGAGTTTTTACAAGAGCCAAATTCTTTCTTGTTTATATACCATTATTAATGTTATTTGATTCTATTTTTTTTTAACAAAGTAACACATTTCAAGTGTTTCTTTTCTGTTCAGCACATTTATACATGTTTCTCCCTCTGTTGCAGACGAATGTTCCCGCCATACAAAGTGAGAGTTTCCGGTCTCGACAAACGCGCGAAATACATCCTGTTGATGGATACTGTAGCTGTTGACGACTGCAGATACAAGTTCCATAACTCTCGCTGGATGGTCGCCGGAAAAGCTGACCCGGAAATGCCAAAGCGCATGTACATTCATCCGGATTCCCCGGCCACCGGAGAACAGTGGATGCAGAAAGTTGTCTCCTTCCACAAACTGAAACTGACCAACAACATTTCCGACAAACATGGGTTTGTTAGTGTAAGTTTATCGTTCAGGTAGATGCAGCTCTCGCTATGTTTTTGAGGTCTACTCGTTTCGCAATAGCTTTGTAGTAAAGACGAACCTGTCTGCAGTGACCATATAATAAATAAACAAAAAACAGCAAGCGTTTGCTTAATGCAGAACGAGCAGCTTCCTTCAAAGTTTTCGCTCTGCATCAAGCTACCACCTTAACATATTCCTCCATAAATACGCCTTTCTACGCCCCTGTAAAAGTCACTTTTTGAAACCATTGTGATAAATAGAGCCTTTGCTCCTTAGGAGCAAAATGCTCTATTTATTACAATGGTTTCAAAACTACAAAATTCTACAATTTTCCTTTTCCCTAGTTAATGCCCTTTTGGGTAGATTTATTCAAAGAGGTTGGGTCTAACTATGAGGTAATGGGTTAAATAGCCAGAATTAGAGTTATTTGTTTTGGTTGTCGCTGTCGACAGGTTTTAGTGCACTTCAATTCCTAGCATGGAAACAAATAGCATGTACACCTGGTGTATGTAATTCTTTCTCTGATACAATCACTCTAAAATTTCTATATCAGTGTATGATGCTTAACCCTTTACTCCATAAATATGCATTTTAACGGCGTTTCAAACAAAGAAGACCCATATTAGGCGGCTTTTGTGGGAGCAGTCTGATCAGGGTCTGCTCTGTTTGTTTATGGAATATTATACATGACCATTCAGCTTCTGGCATCTCTACCAATTCCTGTATTCATTATAAAATTTCAAGTAAATAATATTCATGAAATAACTATTTTTGGCATAAATATTCTTGACGTAAGGGGTTAAAGATGATTTTGTTTCTTGAGGCTGTGATTCGATCTGATACTTATTCGGGAGATACAAATGACATTAGAATGTACATCGATTTCTATTGGATTAGAAAATAATTTTATTTAGTTTTGGTAACTTTTCTCTGGCTTTTATGAAACGAGAACATAAGCAAGTCTAATTTATTTTCAACTTGAGTAAAACAAAATCACTTACATTTAAAACAGAATTTGTAGTTCGGATTATTTCTGATTCAAACCAACTTTATTGGTTTTATTGTAGATTTATTTCTTTTCCGTGCCTTTAACAATTATCATCTTGTTCTACTTAGGTGCAATCTACTCGTGTCTAAGCATTGCAACTGTCAAAATTGGCAGGAATGAACAAAAGCCTGAATTGATACGCAGCTTATGAAACAAGAAACAAAATTGGAGCCCCTGAGTTTTATATTATTTCACAAGTATGAATTTATTACTATAGTACTTGCGGCAATTTTTGTATGTGTTCTAATTGGGATAATTCCCCATTTATTGGGCTATACTTTTCGACGTAAGCATGATAATTTCTCCCTCTGTGTCGTGAACGTCGCGGTGCTAAGTGTTTGCAAGTAATAAATTGTTAGACTCGTCAAATGGCGCCAGTTCGAAAGGCGAGCAACTCGTTTATTCAAGTGGTTTCCCCGTAAATTATTTTACTCCACAGTAGCGAACTGTTTCGTTTTGGGGCTGGTAATGAAGGGTTTCCTTCTATCCTATCTAAGCAGAGTCGGAGATATCAATTAGGTGGAGTTTGCTAAAGAAATAAACTTATTTCTTGGCTGCTGATATACAGGAAAACCACTCAATAATGATTGTTCAAATGAGATCATATTGTTTTATCAAAGACATGTGGTAGCTTAATGCAGGACGGAAGTTATACAGAAAGCTCTTGTGGGAGCTTTCTGCATTAAGTAGCCACCTTACAGAGACTCTACTGTTTTCAAAGAGACTTAAAAACCAGGAAACATATTGCCTAGATACCGAATTATTCCAATATATTTTCATAATAATTCCCTGCGACAACCTGTGTATTGATCGGATTTGTTTCGTATGGCGCTCGTGTGCCAATCAGCTTCTCATATTCCTGTAGAACCAATGAAATTACCCGATAATGGCTTGTTGTAATGTAACCTGACAAACTCTTCTATTCTGGAGGTAGAAAAGGAACCTTGTTCGTACAAAACATCTGCTTAATACCAAATAATTGTTATCTCTTTAATTAGGATCGCTACCCCAGTAATTTCAACATAAAGGAAGATTGCTGTCTATTCTCATATAAACAGCTGCTGCTTGCACAATTCGTAATAGCGCTTGTGTTGGATAAGCGGACAACCGAATAAAGAAAGGCGACATTTTTTATCCATGATGATGTATTTTCTGTAGTGAACTCGTGCACGTTGCATAACAAATAAAGTACGACAAGTGACTACCTGAACACAAAAGGTGTAAAAAGTCGCCCTACTGGTGTGTCACCGCCCCTAGAGCTGCAGTCGGTGCCTTTGAAGTCGTGCAGGCTACTCATTGTATAGTGTACGTGCATCATCTAAAGTGAATAAACCAATAATGAAAATGCACCTGAAGTTAATATAATATAATATTATTGTAATATAATTATAATACAATATAATATAATATAAATTATATAATATAATATAATGTAATATAATAATTTTGATATAATTATAACAATATATTGATATAACAAATGTAGTTATAATAATAACAAATGTAGTTATAATAATTATAACATTATAATAATATATCGAATGAATTAATTATATGAATAGTTAAAACAACTACAAAAAGAGATAACAGATTTTACGACATCGGTATTAACATATTACTAGAATTGTAGTCTTCGTGTAGTTCTTAAAAATAAATACCTTCCACCTTTCATTAACCATTACAAGCTAACGAGTTCGTATTACAGTTGTACTTTTGCATATCAGTTCGCCTCTTTGACCTGGGCACACCCGGAGCCCTGTAGATACACTAGACTTATACTTCTAACATTTGCAAACCGTCTAGACCCCGACCAGACTCCGATTACAAACAGATTCTACAAACCTACCGTTTCAAAAACTTAGGTTAATTTTAATTCTTAAATTTAACAGACACCATCTCATGAGGCATTTCTAGACGCAGACAACAGTAAGGACTATACGAACGGTAGTACAACAACTGTCAAACTTTCCTTTTTACTTCATTCACCCACAGTGGTATAAATATTTCACCCTCGTACTGCACCCGGGGGATCGGGTTTCCTTGAGTGATATTGGGTCTTTTGTAATAAGCAATAACCCGGGTGCCTGGGCAGGAATCGACAAAGCCCAGGTGAAAAACGAACCCAAAAACCCGGCAGATAAAATCAGACAGGGTGAATACTGTAATATCCAAATGTGTGAAAACACAAAAAACATGTCAAATATTTCTGAATGGAAGATATAGATTTGAATATAATCCTTTCACAGAATATGAACTTCAACCGTCGTTGAAATCCAACATGGGAAAGTTTGTGTGGAAAATTGCTTTTGGTCAGGCAATGTTTTCACTTCGGGGCTGCACCAAAGGTGATTTATAATGCTAAGATCAAGAATATGCGGTTTAGACACACTCTTAGATATTTTAAAATTGTACCGAGACAGAAACACCATGGGTGGGATAAAAGTAAAAATTAAATGTATATCGAGTGATATAATTACTTTGTGTTTTTCCCTTCTTCAAAATTACGTGTATTAAAAAAGATAAAAAAAATAAGAGGATAGAAAACCTTAACCCTTTACCTGATAGGGATACCATTATAGCTGATAGGGATACCATTATAACGCGTCTGCACCCACAGTAGACCAAGATCAGACGCTCCTGCTCGGATTGCTTTCAAAATTGTATGGATCTGACTGAACATTGTCTGTTATGGCTAACACATCCTGTACTTATATCAGCGAATCATTAATATTCACCAGGTTTAGGATTAATAATAAGCCTTACTCCATGGATATTCATGAAAAAAATGATGACATTATGAATATGTATTAGATTAATTCCTCAAATGGCACATTAACACATGAAAGTTTGGCTCATGCAGAAACTGTTGAATCAGATCTAAATTATTCCATAATCAAACAGAACAGACCCTGATCAGACGGCTCCTATAGGACCCATCTGATCTGGGTCTACTCTGATTGCAAATGCATATCAAGGCGTAATTATGGAGTGAAGGGTTGAACACAATATATATTTGTACAGTTTTCTGACAAGACTCTGCGCGTTTGTATATTTGTACAGTTTTCTGACCAGACTTTGTGCTGTTTGTCAGTTTGTACAGTTTTCTGACCAGACTTTGTGCTGTTTGTCAGTTCACCACATTCACTTGTTCATACTGAAAGGAACCTTACTATTAACCATTTACCTCATGAATATTCAAATAACAAATAACGATACCATGAATATTATTTAGATAACTAGAGATAGGCATCATGTCCTCGTCTATATGTGTACATGTACTTTCAAGCGTACATGTATATATATATATATAAGAAATACATTGTAATGCTATCAATGGTGCCGTTTATATAGTTAACATTTCTTACAGCTACGTTAGGTGTCTTTGATCAATGGGCTTGCGATGTCCTTGCCCAGGGCTCGGGTTACAGTTGCCTTTGCAGGGTGTCAATATATGTTATTAACCCTTATATTGCTGTGTAATACATAATGTTTATTTAAGTTTGGATCTAGTGCAGTTTTTACTACTTTCGCTTCGGTCAATCTTTAGATGAACTATTGACCGAGTGTCAAACAGCTTGGATCCTGGTGAGACGGAGAGGTACTCGGCGTCTCATCTGGACCCAAGGTATTTGCAAATGCGAGCCGGGTCACAGATAGAGAAATAATGGTTAACATTATATTTTCGTCATTTTGACTGGTCGCTGCACTCGTTTGAACCCTATACTGTAACTCTATGCTGTTGTTACCCCGTGTGCAAAATAATACCAACAACTATCTACTTAAGGAGTCGGGGCGGGTCGTTAATAGTCAACGTGCTATCCCCAGTCATATTCGCACTTTTCATTCAGTTTAAATCCAGATCAGAGGACGCTGGATTTTTGTATCTAGCCTGGAAACAAAACATTGCACATGAAGTGTATTATTCAGAGAGTAAGTTCTAGGGACCATACAGTTGAGCACGTTACCACAGTCTGTAGTACAGACAGAGGCGTTCAACATTAACCGACTGAGGATAAAGAAAACATTTAAACTAAGCAGGGGATGCGAAATCTAGGAGTTTAAAGTGTTATGCAATACTGTTTTAATAACTGTGGCGACATAATTAATTTCATATATAGTTTTATTGTCGAGGCGACTACTTATCTATATTAACCCCTCTCCTGCTATCTGTGACCTCACTTTTGTATTCAAACAGCTTGGATCCAGATGCCACGCCGAGTAACTCGGCATCTCGTCCTGATCCAAACTGTTTGACACACAGTCAATAGATTCTCACACGCTCTATCGATCAGAACTAGTCAAACTTACACTAGATCCATATTTGTTCAGACTTTATTTGTTTCATCGTGAGTTAGGAGTTAATAATTATCTCTGTATTGCCAAAGAGCTTTAGTCTGCAAGACGCGTTACGTGATCATACCGGCGCTCTACGTGACGCGCTACGTGATCATAACCGGTGCTATACGTGCATATTAAACTAATCGTGGTTTGTGATAACATGTCCAAGTAGTTTGTACCCAGATTAGAAGTCGAATAACTCAGCATACCGTACATATCCAAATGAGTTTGGAACTCTCATAGTTCAGATGATATGTAATAAACTGCAGTAACTCCTTCAGTAGAGTTGAAGCTGACGACAATTGCTTATTATGAAAGAAATTACCTTCAGGACAAATTCCTTCCAGTATAGATCTGGGAGACTTTCTGTCAGAAAATCTTAGCATTGAGTCTGTTTACATCCTACAGGTTTCTGACTGTTGTGATTCTGTTACTGCTGGTTCTACTTTGTTGCGATAGTATTAACCTTTGACCTCATTAATATTCATGTCAGAAATAGTGGCATCATGAATATTTATTAGATTCATAGTTATAATGGTATAAGAACAAGTGATATTTTAGTCTGGGCAGAAAATATAGAATCGGAAATATGCTGTTCCATAAGCAACCATAACAGACACTGGTCAGACGGTTTGCACGAAAACAGTCTGATTGGGGTCTACCTTGCTTGCACAAAAAACGTAGCAACAAGGTGGCGTTTTAAATATTTTGGTCTAATTATCAGGTTAGGTTTCCATTTAATTTTTTATTCAGAATTCGTTATTATTGGTACCGAAGTAGTTGGTTTCAATGTTTTGTTTTGTGTTTTTGATAATTGTTTCTGAAATATTTTATCACCAAACACTTGTAGCGTGGCTGTCCTGTATTTACTAAATGCTCTAAACAATGTGAGAATTTCTCATTCGTCTGCAAAAAACCTATTTTACATCTACTTATAATTTCGCCCTTTCTCCCGGGTGCTCACAGTTTCGCCCGTCCATCATTCGTCCCTCGACATGCCGTCCAGTACTAACTATCATCGCTATAAACGTCATGTTAGTTTAGATGTTAAACTTTAACCTGCCATCAGCTCATTTAGCGCGTGTCTTTTGTCAACAGTTTGGAACCAGAGTCCATGCCGAAGTAATACATGTAATATCTAATGACATATCTATTAACATCGATAACGCGTTACATAAAAACTGAAATATCTGAATCCAGCAAATAGTATGATAGCAACATTTCTAATGACTGCATTTATTTTACAACTGACTAAGGAATTCTTTTGACATATTACGGTTTTTCATTGGACAGGCCGAGTCATTTCGGTCGTAACGGAGGACTGGAGACTACTGACCAGTATGATGTATTGGCTAGGCTGGTCTTTTTAACAGGAGCTGTCCGCTCGGACGCCAGTGAGCTCTGCCAGCTTAGCAACTCCCCACTTTGCTAGCTATTTCTAACACGTCCCATGTTAAATTCATGACTTTTCGTCAACGCTTGCTCGGGTCGAAACGAGGCCACGGTATATACCTTAACTGAAATAAAAAAATAAATAAAGAGCGACAGGGGAAACCTGCCATTCTGTTGGGAAATGGGGGAGAAAGGTTAGCGAAAAAGAAAAACAACAACAAACAAACAAAACAAAAAAACAACAAACAAACAATTTGCACTTTAGATACTAGGGCTGTATTTGTGATAAGCCGACAGTGATTTGGTTCCAAACTGTTAGATATTTTGACACATTTTGTTAGATAAGTCATGTAAGAAATAATGAATATTAATTAGAAGTATTTTATAATGGTATATGAACACATGAATTGTTTTACCCTGACAGAAACTGGAATCAAATCTAAACAGAGTAGACCCCTCTATCAGAAAAATGATTAAAGAATGATGTTGTAGTTTGTATTGAAATGATTTGTTTAAACGGAAATACATGTAATTTTAAAAGGGTTACTTAATTTTAACAATTAATCGTACTTGTAATGAAAATTATGTTCACGTAATTTCCAAAACATTTTTGAAGCGGACGACACATTCCTTGCCGCGAAAATGTTATTATGCACGGAACTATTTTTACAACACGGGGCTGCATTCTAGAGTGGTTCAGGTATTTTATGCTATCAATAAATGATGAATCACTTAGCTTATAACATTTGTCGCGCATGATGCGTATTTTACGCACGGCAATGGGTAGTGTGCATGTTTTTATAATGGATTCATATACGTATGTCTTGAAACACACTAAAACGACCACACTATTATTGAGGTTTGAGATAGGTTGTAGCTAGACACAGGACGAACATGATATTCATAGCTGCCATAGGAGCGTTCTGTGTAACGTGTGTTCTGTATTAAGCTACCACCTGCTTTTCATTACAATAGAATCCGTCTCAAGAGGTCATCCAAAGAGGTCTAATTATGGGTCTGTAAGACATGTGGTATCTTAATACAGGTCAAAAGTAATGCAGAGAGATCCTGAGGGAGCCCTGCATTAACCAACCTGCTGCCCTTTAGACCCCTGCGGTCAATAAATAAAGTGCCGCTTAGGACATGTTCTACTGTATACTAATTTAATTATTAAATGGTTGCTATAGAGACGTTCTAATACACCTCGTATGGCGTCATAAAATTGTGTCGGATATATTTTTATTTAAAAACTAATTAAATTATACATTATACTAATTCATAATAAAAAAATAGGCCTAACTACGCGTATGTTAAGTTTTATAATCACAACTGATTCAGCACTAGGTCAAACAGATGATTTAATTCAATATGATACACACACAAATCAAAATAGAATTAAATCAGGATTTTTATTTATTTCAAATAATAATAAAATATTTGCCATAAAACGAAAAATACAATTGAAAACTAATTCACTGTTGATATTACTGACAGGAAAATGATATGAAATAAAATAAAAATAAAACTCTATTAGACACGATAGATACGCTATAGTTCAAATATTTAAAAGAAAAATTAGTTTACCAGCAAAACACAATAAAGCGTAATCAATTAATTCTTCAAAAAACTTTTTTCCGGCGGAAATAAAACGCCGAGGATGAATTTTAAACCGAGTGGCTTGGCAGAACTTAGGCAGGCACTAATCAAATTTACTTTTAAGCTTAAGAAAGCGATCTTAGTTAGTTTAGACATGTTTGATGACACCGATATTGTCAGTGATCCAAAAACCAAATATAGGTATGAAAATGGGTGGGGAGTACTTCTGCCTTTAGATGGCTAAACAAATAGCTATACCCAAGAACGTCGTGTTATCTGCTTTAGGTTTTATGTGCCAAGTCAACTGTCTCTTCTTGCACACATGCTGGTTGTCGTCAAATAGTCTGGATCCTGATGAAACGTTTAGTCACTCGATATCTAATCCGCATCCGAATGATTTGCAAAAATAATAAATACAAAAAATGTTGAAAGTTTTGAGTTTGAGGAGGATTAGGTGTTTTATAATATTTCTAAATCTTTATTTTGATATTAGGTATAAGTGTCTTAAGAGGGAAGTTTGGAATCTCTAGGAATCAGTGTTAGCCATCTGACCAGGGTCTGCTTTGTTTGCTTGTGGAATTATATACATGTTCATCTGATTCTACAAGTTCTGTCATGGCCAAAACGCCCTTGTTCATATACCATTAGAAAATTCAAAACGCCCTTGTTCATATGCCATTAGAAAATTCAAAACACTCTTGTTCATATACCATTAGAACATTCAGATAATTAATATTTATGATGTCGTTACTTTTCATCAAGAAAAATGTTAAACTGTCCAGGCAATTGTCTGCAAGGAATGAAATCATAGAATACTTAAACGTGTATAAAACTGTTTCTTTTAACATCGAATGGCGATCCAGTGCGGCGCATTTTCTTGCTCTCAATACACAACAATATAGATATCATAGATATACATGTATCTTCTTTTAGAAAAATAGAAGAGAAAAACAAGAAAGAAATGAAAAGAAAATAGAATTGGTTAGTTTTGCCTTTACTATTTCCCCTCAAGCTTGCCAACATTCAGGCGCGAATAAAAACAGACTCGTCCTTCTCCACTAAGGTTAATTAAATCTTCGTGGATTCTAATTAATTCTACGATCATTATACTTGTACTGTGCCAAAGGGGCTATGTCGGCCTTTTTTATCACCGAAAAAAAACCTGATGTTATTTTGTGCACACTAACGGTTATTGTGCATGAACCATTTCTACTCATCGCGGGTGTATAAAGGGGTGATTTTAGCTGTTTTCTGTGAGATATTTAGCATGAAAATGTGTCTGCAATTTAGTATATAAGTGGTGAATATAATCACTATAGGGATTGTTAGTGTTCATCGCTATTACTGTATAGCCCTTATGAAACGTACTATAAAGAAACGAAGAATTTACATGTTTGTTTAGGCAGGCGGTGGAGCTTTCTGCATGACGTTCACTTTGCATTAGGCTGCCCTCCCTGTTACATGTATATAGCTAGACATTGATACGCAGTTTCAAGTCCGGTCTATTAGTGAGGGTTTACTGTATAATCACAGCTTGCCACATACCTGGACAAACTTCACAATTTCGATCTAGATCTAACTTCAAGGAGTGTATACATGTATGTATAGAAATGTCGCTCATAAATTATTATTGATAAATTAAGAATTGTAAAGAAGAATGTAATATATATATTTACATACGTAACTCACTACAAGTCTGATTAATCCAATCGTTCACGACAGACTAAAGATCTGGAAGAAACAAAATAATGTCTTATCCTCGTACGTGATGAATTATCATACCATGAACTGAATTAGCTGGATTTCTATACTTTCATTTGAACACAGGAATGTTTGGTCATGGTGGACACTGTAGAACCAGCTCTGTACTATTGCAAAAGCAAACAGAGCCGTAATCATACTTTCGAAAACTTGCATAAGGAATTGAAGCAGACGACATTGTTTGCAGACGACACTTTCGCAGCAGGCTGACGGTTAATCACGTGTTTAACTCTGTCAATGCGGCGCACGTATGCGCTCGCATTCACAAACAGTGCAGACCCAGATCAGAGAGCTCCTAGAGGAGCCCTCTGATCAGGACATGCACTGTTTGTCATTCAAAACCTTCTTACAAGGTTGAACCCTTCCTACTGAGTGGACTCTCTAGTTAAACTCTGTTGGGTGAGTCCACTCTGATCATTCAGCAGTGAAAGGGTAAAGGGACTGCAGCAACAAACACTAATTTTTGAGTGGGAAGAATCAAATTATGGTGCAGTAACTCTTACGAATAATGTTTCCTGTCGCCGGCGTGAAGATAACCGTCGGGGCCGTCGGGAGAGAAGCGTCTTTAATGCACCATAAGATACCAGAGCACAAAGCACCTAGTTAGGAATGAAGGGCCATAAAAGTTAACCCTTATCTCACTTAGTGCCATCTCACTGTCATTTACAAACCGCTTGGATCCAGATGAGACTACGGGTAACTCAGTATCTGATCAGGATCCGGGCTAGTTGACACTCGCACAATAGCTTCTCAAAAGCTTGAGCGACTCGAAAAAAGTCAAAATTGAACCAGATCCAGATTTGAACAGAACTACTTTTTGCAGATGGTTAGGGGTTGATATCTACAGCAAGGTTACTCATTTCCAAATCACCATAAAACATAAAACACAATGGAAAATAGTTCCACGCTTTTCTTAATAACCATTTTTTAAAGTAACACTTATGAAAAGAGAGATGATAAGGCTATCTGACATGTTTGTTTTTATTTATATGTAAATGTATCTAGATCAAAACCGTTTAGAATGTGCAGAATATTATTTTGTTGAAGGTTAAGCGTGAAACAGAAGAGGTAGTAAGTGGCTTATAGCAATAAAACGTATTAAAATTAGCGCATCTAATGTTTTGTTGTATCTGCGATAAGCGGTTTGTAAGTACAGTATTTCGCGAATTCGAATATCACAAACTGTTACCTGTTTTATGTACACAGTGGAAGGGTTGGACTTATTGTAATTTTCATGTCGTACAACTGTACAGCACAACCATTCTATAGCGATCACTCAAGAAATGAAGACGTGTACTTTGATACTTTACTCCATACATACGTCTTTCTAGTTTCTACACCTTTGCAAACAGTGTATTCTAAAATGCATTCTAAAATTGCATTTGAAAATGGTATTTATTCATATTAAAACGAGTGTTTAAAAATGACTCGAAACATCTGGAAGAACATATTTCATACTGTCTTCCTACGTTTTATTGATATCGAGTCATTAAATTTGATACAACAAATATTATATAAATCCCACGTGTAGAATTACTTTCACCCTCATGTTTTCACTTCTACCATATAATCACCATATACTACAGTGGCACCTACAAAAGCCACTACTCAGCGAACAGACAGAAGTGTCTCGTAAAACAGCGGGCTGCTTAATGCTTGACGAAAATAATACAGCAAGCTCCTATAGGAGATTTCTACATTATTTTCCTCCTGCATTAGGCTACCACCTGCATGTACTACTTAAAAGTAGACCTCTTTTAAGAGGTCACATTAGAGATATTTCCCTGTATATTTTACTGACAATGTGTAGGACATTCACCAGTGCAAGAATAAGTATTCACGTTAGGTGCAAGTTTAATATAAAATTTATAATATTCATCTAAACCCTGTTTTATGTCACACGAACTTGGATATTTGCGGAGCATATTGTGGTACGTTTCACATAAAAATGGCGCTTAGGGAGGTCACATGACCTGAGAATAATTCGATATGTTTCAAATTTCGCCTAATATCTTATATCTCTTACGTCCCCAAAGGTCCACTTAATTAGATTTTCCTCATATGCCGAGTCACCTGGTCTACGTAAAATGGCCCCAAGAACAGGCCAAAACTACGCAGAATATAGAAGTGGAGGATTTGTGAAACAGTTCGTGCCTGTAATGGGATTGGATATAACTCGGCGCCAAGTGGACAAACGGCTTTCACAGGAAGACCGCTATCATGATTATAATCAGTATTGAAATTCCTCCAGGCGAATTGGAGGCTTAATTCCACGGAGTCCTTTTGTCTTCGCCGTTGTTTTCTGCGGGACTAGAATCAACCCGTCAGGGTGAATTAAACGCTTGAATAATACCCATAACTTCCAATCGCCTGGTTACCGAGAACAGGCTTTGACATGACGCAGACGAATAAAATGGTGATATATTTCCAATGCATTTAAATCACTTGATCGGAATTATCTATGATTCAATGCATGAAATGGCCTGGAAATAACGTAGAAGACCGAGGGATTCCGACAGTTTTAGGAATTCTGGTTTCCATATCATCCCTAAAGATCAAAAGCAATTTTTCGCCTTATTTGTGGTCGTCAATTACGGCTTTGAAATAGACTGACAATTTCTTGCCCGTGGACTTAGATCTGGTGCCATATTTCCAAGACGATCCTCATCTGAAATAACCGAAATTAGTTCTGTATGTTTCCTTTGAATCTAGAGTGGCTTTTATAATATTGTTTGCTCGTCCATTCATCCCCTTTTCTACATTACTATTACTTGCAAGAAGCGATTGACTTCATATTTCGTGGTTGAAATTTTATTTTCTTGAAAAAAGACGGGTACCGAGGAAAAACAAAAAGTTATTGTCACGGCGGTAACCGTTTGTTTCCCACGGGATAAGAATAGAATGGGACCTACAGCTTTTCGGAGGCAGTAATTGATTTCGCCATTGTTTTCGTCGCTTTTCTATCGCCTAATATGATTTGGGTCTCTTGACGTCACTTAAATGTCGCCCTCTTGCAAGAACGGATAGCGTTTTGCAGACATCAAAAGCCTCGATGCGGGTCTATGATGCATTATGTGTTTTAAATATGAAATAAGAGTTGATCGTAAGATGAGATTCGGGCCCGTTTTGACTGCTTTTTCTACATAAAGTTCCACTAGCCCTTTGTAGTAAAAATTAAGGAGAGATAAACGATAACCCGTCGCAGAAAGCGCGCAATATCTGATTTTGTGCCTTAGTTTCGAACTTTATGGCGCCGGACCGTTGCTTATTAGATTTATTTCTACTGGGCCAGCATTAATTCGTATAAAATCATCGTATTTTCAAGATGACTATCTGTCATTCTATGAATGTAGAGTTGTCTGTTTAAAGCATTCTTCGCGTGATTATATCTCTTGTAGTGTGCACTTTATATGATATCGCACTATCTTGTCTTTTTGGTATTGTTTGTAGCAATGTACGAACATGTGCCTTCCTGCTGTAAGTCTTCCAGACTTTGGCACGGACAGACGGTTTGTAATTTGCACCGTTGAACCAACGCTTTGTACATGTTTTTAATATCCGCTGGTATTCCTCTTTTTCAGACGATCCTCAATTCCATGCATAAGTACCAGCCCCGTTTCCACCTGGTTCGGGCCAATGACATCCTGAAGTTACCTTACAGCGCGTTTAGGACCTATGTATTCAAAGAGACCCAGTTTATAGCCGTCACAGCCTACCAGAATGAAAAAGTAAGTACACAATGTACATGTACTGTCAAGTCTCCTCAACCCTTTACTCCATTGATATTTACGTAAGAAATAATGACATCATGAATATTAATTAGCTGAATTTTTTTGTAATTACATGTGGAAACCGTCTGGTCTGGGTCTTCTCTATCTGCAAAGACGTTGGAAGGCGTATTAGTGGAGTAAAGGGTTAAACAATCTATGCTAACTACAATGAACCCTCTTTAACACTTTCCCTGTTGAATATTCATGCCAAAATAATGACATCTTAATACTTATTAGCTGCATTTGTCAGTGGTACATGGACATAGACTTTTCTTTTAGTTTTGATAAAACTGTAGATTCACATCTATATGCATGGAATTTTATAAGCAAACAGAGCAGAACCTGACCAGAGAGCTTCTCATGAGCCGTCTGAGCTGGGTCTACTCTTTTTGCAAAGTATTTGAAAAGTCGTATACATGTATATGAGAGAAAGGGTTAAACAGACCAATCAAGAACGTTAATGACCGTTCTTAAAGACAGGTAATAACTTAATGAAGGAGGATAGTACATGTATATAAATATTCATCAATTAGCTGTTTAACCCTTTTACTTATGAGCATTAATGTAACAAATAATGACACTATGAATATTTATTGGCTTCTATAGAATCAAATGTATATTATTTCATTAGCGAACAATGCAAATACTGACAAGACAGACGATACAGGAGCCGTCTGAGCAGGGTCTTCTCTGTTTGTAAAGGCGTTAAGCGGCGTCAGTATCATGTAACGGGTTAATGCCATTAATTAGTCTTCTTCACTCGTCCCTTTCCTGACCATTAGCTAAAATCGTTGTTTGATGGAATGAAAGTGGCGGTCACCTCCAGTTACATACTGCTTTCTCCAACATTAGGGAGAAAATTAAAACACACCGTGTACTTAACTTCAAAGAAGTATTTAGACAACAAAGTAAACTTTAGTTAAGCAGTTATTTGTTACCCTTTCAGTGACTGGAAAGCAAGTCAAGTGATATTCATTCATAGTTTAGATCCAGACGATATATTGAAAAAAACATGTCTTTCCCTGATTCGGATATACGTGAACAGTGATGCTCTCAAATATGAACATATAAATAAGAATTCTCAAAGTTTGAAAGATGTTCATTTTTAAGTATGCTGCGTTTGTCAACCGCTAAAAGAGTATTTCGAAGTAGTCGTGTGGCGCCCGTCACTCCAAGCGGGATTTGTAGATACGGAGAGAATCTTAGCAACGCTGTCATTGGCCAGTGCGTGCGCTGCGCAAACTTCATTTTCTTCTCGACTGAAAATGTCTGTGACAGAGTCGTGCTTTGGTCGTATTATTAACGGCTATCACGTTTGCAAACGATCGAAACTTATCATCGTAACCATTGGTGGAGATTCTAGAGAAATCACCAATGTTTCTGAGACGCTTGGTGTATCATCTCAAGCGTCTAGTGAGCCTGAGCATTATCCGTTAACTGTCAAGCGGCTCAGAAAATTAGTCGATAGCTTTACATGTCTATTAGAGACGAGGATTAAAGGATCCGTATTTACAAAAGTTCTAATCAGGCATAATGAAGCACATGGGGGCTTTTGACGTATGAGCATAAACATATGATTTTCATGTGGTCATTTAATGAAGACGGTGATTATTGCCCATTACAGACCATTAAAGTCAGGCCCGGTCACTGGTCATCAGTGGCAAGAGAACAAATGGGTTTTGTATTGACCCTGTTTGAAACTGCTCGTTTGGAAATACGTGCCCGGTTGAGCCCATTGATCCAGGCTTTATTGGACAGAGCAATTTCTGTTCCGGTCAACCACGTTCATTTGTAGCATATTATATTACAATAAATTCATATCTTTCTTGGGTTAGGGTTCGGGAGAGAAAGACAGCGGAGAAATATAAGATAGATAAACTGATAGACAGAAGTACAGAATAAGACAACCAGACAGTCAGTCACAATTACACAGAGTGATATCCATCTTACATTCGACATACACACTGATTTAAAACAACTTCTTTTTGAAGTTTCAATTATTCCATAGATCCTGTAGGGGCCGTCTGATCAGGGTCCGCTCTGTTTACTTACGAAACAATATAGAACTGATACTACAGTGGCTGCCATGACGAAACCTTGCTGTGGTTCATAAGTCATTTTAATTAATATTCGCGATGTCATTTTTTTCTTACATGAGTATTCATGGAGTAAAGAGATAATATCTATCTTATATTTACCCTCATTTACTAATTGTTGTATTGTTTTCTCTTGCAGATTACACAATTGAAAATCGACCATAATCCATTTGCAAAAGGATTCCGTGATACTGGGAGCGGACGGCGAGAGAAGAAGTGAGACATTTACTTAATTTGATTGCCATTGTATCCGATATGAGTTTATTAGATTTGTCCCATTTGTCGGTCCTGCCCATGGCGGTGACATTTCAAGCGAATTTGACAAGGCACGCGCTGTTTGATTCACATTGACTGTTTGTTGTGCTCGGTTCGGTTGCCATAATCGAGTTTTTCATCAATTTTGACTGGTCATATGTCTTGATTTCCAATTCAACTCCAATCAAACACAGGCCTAACTCAATTTAGGGGCTGTAGGACCCTGTTTGCGTGTTTAGTCAGTCGCGCTTCCGTTTTCGACAAAAAGGGGCATAAATACTGATTTGATCAAGGAGAGTAAATTATGGCAATTTAAAAGACTATTCAGCCTTAATTGGTGATGAAATTCTGTTGGAAGATAACTGACTGACTCAATATTTGTGTAAATCAGCCTCCGAATGCTTTGGTTAATTGAGGCCGTCGATAATGAGCGAGCGATTCCGAATGAACATAATTTGCGGGGTGAGACTTAATGGCCGTTTAGAAGATGGTTAACTTTATTTTCAAACGCTTCCGAAAACACGATATTCAGAGCTATAAGTGCAGGTCCGCCACTTAGCTAATACGCAAAAATAGGATAATGGAACTCAGCGTAAAACGGTTAAGGAAACCGATTTTCCATCGTTGGTAATTTCCTTCTTTGTAGAAAATCCGTGATTCGCATCAGAATTGCTGCGTAAATTCGTCTTTCACGCAAAAACGGCGGAACTGGTCGAATTTTATGACCTGCTCACATGAAACACTGAGGGAAACGAATATACAGAAAAACTCCTCAATACCGGACCTTTTAGAAAAGAAGAATTTAAATCATTTTAGACAGGCGACTGCTTAATGCAGGGTGAAAGTCCCACATTTGTAAGCTTTCTGCATGACTTTCATCCGGCATTATAAGCTGTCAACCGTCTTGTAGACCGGCATTATAAGCGGTCAACCGTCTTGTAGACCGGCATTCCGTCTGTCCGGTTTAGAGGGTTTTCATTCTTCTCCGACCGTTAGGCTCTTCAACTCTAGGGTGATCTTGAAATTTTATTTGGCCTATGTTACACCGACGGCTAGAGGTATGGGGCTTCAAAATCATAAATAGCATCATTATCTATGATGAAAGTGATCTGAGGGAATTGAAATATCTCACTTTGAGGGTCAACCCGTCTAAATTAGAATAAATAAACAACTGGTAACTGTGGTTAGGATCTAAATCCAACTTATGCTTTTGATGCAAATATATTCTGCATTATTTACAATTAATACAAAATATCCAAGAATAGTGCAGTTCGTTATATGAAGCAGACAATTATATTTTGGAGCAGACGACTTTCCCCCAAGATAAGGGAGGTTTAGTCGCCCTTACTTTGAAATGTTGCGCCATGGGCAGACTGTCTATATTTACACAAAAGCGACAAGTTTCCAATGTTTTATGCCTGCGTGCGTAGCCTGGGAGTTAAATATTCGTGTTAAAAGGAGTGAAAATGATGTCCATATTTGTTTTGATATGATCGTTATCAGCCATGTTTGTTTTTCACAATTAATCGCCGTCTCGCGAGACTCTCGTTGACCGCTCGAGACTTTCGCTGCGACGGACGATAGCGTTTACCATTATTTAAGTTTCCTGTTCACGAAAGTAAACAATTTTAACAGTACACGAAAACAGGAAAAATAATATTTGACGACGATGCTTAAAAGTGCAATTAACTACAAAGGTCGTAACTCTCTAAAATGACCTCCAAGCCAATCTAAGGCTAGCTGCCCTGACCGTCTGAAGGGTCAACCTATTCCTGTTGTGTTTTAGCCCTGCCCTGCTTTGGGCTTTGCAAATAATGTAGAACTAGAATAGCCACCGCATTTTAAACACGGCGTCTTATCAGGTTATGCACTGTCTGCCTCCCACCAGAGCCTGTATGTTTTTTTGTTTTGTTGTATAACAAGCAGTAATTAAGCTGATCTGAGTGTACACTGTTTGTAAGGCATAAATGAGGGATTTTGTAAAGACTGGCTAATTAACTAAACTATTCAGCATGCAGCTGGTTACAAACTGAGTAAACCTTTCCCTGCTGAATATTCTTGTAAGAAATAATTATAATTTTATTGTGCATATTTATCTGTTATATGGCATATGTACATACGCATGTTTGGTACTGGTAGTAACTGCAGAGTCAGACCATTACCACGGCACTGATGATGAGTTGTATTTACACGTTGGTACCTTTTTTCAGACGTTTACTGATGCAGACTGGTCAGAGCTGCAATAGCACCACGGGCGAACAACATCACCTCGACAGATCACATGGTCTCCATAGTGACGACGAGGAAAACGAGATATGTGTCGTGGAGACGGACGATAAACCATGTAGCTCAGACGATTCTTACACTCATTTAACTACAGGTAATGTACATTTTTACACAGACAATGAAACCCCCGATAATTCCATCAGTATCATTATTACCGGTCTTTAGGACAGGCGGCAGGACAGGTGGCAGGACAGGCGGCAGCTTAATGCAGGGTGAAAGCCACACTGAAAGCTCCACGATGAGCTTTCTGTATGACCTTCAACTAAGCAGTCACCTATATAAAAAGTTCTCAACATTTTATTACTTAAACTTCGAACTATCGATTTTTTACTGCATATATTTGTTACGGGTTATTCTGTCTTGCTTTTTTATTATTTTTTTTTTTTCAACTTTTTAAAGTGTTTTGTTTTACACTTTTACATTTCCATTTGTCGTTTTTTTTAATTCATGTACATTTTTATAAATATAAGGTCTTTCAGTGAAAATGTTTGATACACTTAAATACATAAATTTACAATACTTTCTGATTATATTTCCCAAACAATTTTATCGATCATATCTTAATGTGACAGAAATTCAGCAAAAGTAATATACTGATAGCAATGATGCACTTCATATCCGGATGTTTAACTTATTTTTTACCCAATTAGTTGATCGTCAATGATATGACGAGCTGCAAATTAAAGAATATAAAATCATACTCGTACTTATCTGCCGGCACTTAACCTCCATTATGCCAAAACGAAACCGCAACAGAATTTGCAAACAGCTTGGATCCAGATGAGCCGGCTAGTAACTCGGTGTCTGATCAGGATCTAAGCTGTTTGACACTCGGTCAGCAGTTTCTTGAAAGCCAGACCTAATCCGAAGTAAGTACAACATGGCAGTTAAAGTAGAGTTTGAACAGACGAGATGTTTATACAGCATAATAAGGGTTAAATATCTGGGAAAAACGGTGTTATGTAATAAACGAATGTCTGCAGTCAACGAAGAATTGTTGGGGGAAACGGAACATATTAAAACTTGCCAGAAGTAACACGAAGTGATTAATGTGTTTCAAAACTAGGGGGCAGACATAAAAATCCATAATTTGATACAGTCGCTTTTATCAGTGTTTATAAACAAAATTTCACCTCGATAAGTGAATGAAAAGCACAACGGCGCGAGCTCTTTAGAAAACGATGTTAAGAATTGTGTCTCGAATAACATTAGCGAACTGTTTAGTTAGTACTTTATGTAGTTAAAAACTGTCAGAATGAGGATTTAGTAAAACTGTCTTGGATCCAGATCAGACGATAAATAACTGCGGATATTCGAAATATCTGTTACTTTATTTGTATATTGAATATTATACACAACATGGATAATGATGGAGGTACATTTTAATACTGAGCAGACGACATATAAGCAAGCAGACGTGAGAGTCCGTGGACGAAAGATTAACACTTAGTATGTTACGGTATAGATTGTGATAAACATGCAAACAGTCTGGGTACTAACTAGACAATGAGTTACTCGGTGTCTCATCACAATCCAAACTGTTTGACTCTCTCGCTATGGATTTGAAAAGAAGGGAATATATAATATATGTTGAGTCTTGAAGCAGACAGCATCTTTCGCAGACGACATTTGATTAGTGAGTTATAGGTTTAAAATAGTGTAAACATATCTATCACACTTTCGTCTGCGCTTTCGCTTTTAAATGAAGTCTAAAGCGAACTGTTATGGCGAGTTCAGAGGTTTTTCTTGTGAAAATAAAATAAAACAGCCTGATAATTGTGTTTACATTTTCATATTAGCACAATTAGTGTTTCTTTTAAGTCCCCCTGGTGTGTGTGCCATCACATTTAAGAAAAAAAACAGGTTAGAATGTCTTGCACTGTGAGGTGCCTTTCTTTTTAACTTTTAAAATAAAATAACATGTCGTAAGTTAAAAGAATTGAAGCCTTGATATTCTGACATATTGGATAAAAACAATGTCGAGTATGCGATAATAAATTAGTTACATACAATTTAAACTAAATATCAATTGTGTGATATGTGTCTTACTGCTGGCTATACTCGACAACGTGCTGTAACGTTATTTTAAGGGTTGGGATACATGGGTTATGTTGTATCATCACGCCCTCTAGCGGACGCCTGAGGACAAAACTGGAATAATTGAAACATCCACATTAAAGAAAATGCATTTATTTTCTTAAGCCAATGTTATTATTTAATTAGCTAAGTCTACGCTTTGAATGAAGATTTTCAAATACCAATGCTTATAAACAACGGCGAACATGACTTCTTGAAAGACTAGGACGAGGGCTTCCACGTTATACAACCTCTAACGGGCCAATGATTTGGATTCTAATTAATAATTTGAATGCGGAGGGAAATACGTTATCTGCTATTCGCAAACAGCGTAGACCTAGATGAGGGTCTGCACCGTTTGTAATTCAAAATTCTCTCACAAAGTATACCCTGCCACACTGAATGAAATCTACCTTTAAACAGTAATGGACTATCCCACTTTGATACTTCAACATTGAGAGGGTTCAAAACTAGACAGACGAGTCAACTCCCGGGGAATGTGTTAATGAATGCACCTAAGCCCCGCCCCTCATGAATATCTAATGTAAGAAATAATGACATGGTGAATATTAATTAGCTGATTTTTTATAATGGCATATACATGTATATACAGGGATATTAACCAGTGGCACACATTGTTTCACAAGCAAAGGATCAGACCCTGATTAGACGGCTCCTACAGAAGCCGACTGATCTCGGTCTATTCTGTTTGCAAAGTCGTTGAAATGTGTATCTATGGAGTAATGGGTTTAGTGATGGCTTTATACAATTTCTACTGTAAAGAACGCAATAAATTAAGCAGTCTAGAAAATATGAAGCAGACGATTAGATATGATATGAAGTAGACAAAAACTAACAAAGCAGGCGACACTGTTTAGTATACTTATGTCAGAAACTACAGTTTGGTTCGTGAACACTCTCTTACATGGACCACCCGTGCTAAACATCTCGTCGGCGCACGCACACTCCCGTTGAATAACGCCGTTAGACACAAAGATAACCTTCCGACGACTGATACATGTTGTCTGCTTCAAAATTGTCGTCTGCTGATATTTATAAACAGAACAGTGACGTTATTTTCCCAGAATGTTATGACTTAACCACTGAGATTGGATCTGGATCAAGCAGATGTTTGGTTACACAGCGTCTGAGTCGAAACCAATTTTAGGACCAATTGTCGAATAGTCTCATATCAGTTTAGATGTGAGAAACTCCCTGCAGGCGAATTTGGTTGATTTCGTTGGCCAACAGTTTAGATCTCGATGAGACACCGTGAGACACCGTGACACTTGGCGTCTCCTCAGAAACCAAACAGGTTTTGATCATGTATCTTGTAATAATTGTAACACAAATCTACTTTGAGCATTAAAGCAGATGGTATTATTTGCAGAGGACGACTGTTGCGAGTGCTACAGGTTAAAGTTTCATATTAACATTGTAAATTTTCCCCTTTAACGCCTTCGTGACTTCTCTCCCTCTCAATCTTCACACATGATAAACTTACATCCTTTATTTCCCTGCTGAAACAAGTCTCTGCTTCAAAAACAGACGTTCTGATGTTGATAAAAAATATTGTGTGATTCTTACGTCTTGTATAAATAATGATCCTAGATGCCGTACAGCTTAAAGCTGCACGGCATCTAGCAAGACCAGAAATTAACCAATTTCTTCTATAACGTGGTTAAATAATAGACCACTTCAAATACATGCGGACGCTTGGAAGGACATGTCCAAGTATTTACACTTCAATACATACGGACGCTTGGAAGGACATGCCCATGTATTAAATGCTCTTCGCCATCTGACTGGCGTTTACAAATAGCTTGGATCCATATAAGATGCCGAGTAACTCGGCATCTTATCATGATGTTAGCTGTATGATGCTCGGTAAATAGTTCCTTGAGACTTTTATCCAGTAGGACGTCAGCATTGAGCAGATCCAAATTGAAGCGAACATTATTCGCATTTGCACACATATTAACTTTCGTCTGCGAAAATTGTCGTCTGTTTAATTTCTTGAAGTATATACGAGAAACACTGGCGAGGATGCCAAGGTGTTTGGATCCTTATCAGACACAGGGTTACTTGGCGTCTTCATGTTAAAAGTGTATCACTAATTCGACAAATAACATGGACAAAGCTGTTTTTTTGTTAACTCTCACGTGTTAGTGCATATCCGGTTTGACTATCAGTTCATTTTATTTGTATTTTAAATTTATTCAAGGCAGCATCCATATCAAATCATAACCACGTTGTTGTTTGGTTAAATCAATGGAAGATAGTTCTTGCTTTGAAATAAAATGTTGATGATAACGATGATAAAGATCAAGCACAATAAATGAATACATCAATGCGCCGTTTAACGTTTTGCAAATAGAGTAGACTCAGATCAAGCGGCTCCTGTAGGAGCCATCTAATCATGATCTGCTTTCGGAATAATATAGATCTGATTCAACAGTTTTCTCCCGTTGCCAAACATTAACCCCTGTTCATTGGGCATTGAAAAAGTAAATACGTATTCATGGCATCATGAATTCTTGTAAAATTATTCATGGGGTATTTTTTCCCGAATTGTTTATCAACACGTGATGCATTTCAGCTCATTCGCCGTTTTAAAGTCAACGGTTACAGCCTAGTTATTAGCCACCGTACAGAAAACCGGTCTTAAGCGACCGTCTAATTATTGAGCACAGTAGTCTTAAAACGCAGGTGGTTGTTTAATGCAGGTCAAAAGTAATGCAGAAAGCTCCAATAGGAGCATGTTTCGAACCTCAACAAGTAGTCTAACTGTCTAAGGTGTTTATGTATCAGTAACACTAATTAATAACCCTATTATCACAACAACCTGGCTTGGTCTGATACGGCTGTAAAAGCCTATTTAGTGGTATCGAAATTATTCACCTAAACTACCCGCTAGCAAAATCTTCACTTTGAGGTGACGACGATGTGTTTTTATTTGATAATGATTTTAATAAAAACCGTGGGTGGCCAAAAGCCGCTAGCAAAGTGACGGTTTGATAACACAAACGAAACTTAAAACACAGAACAGCGATAGCCTATAGCTCGCTAAGCAAGTGTTGTCTGCAAAGCATGTCGTCTGCTTTATATACGAGACCGAAATCGAATCTGCTGAAACTGTAAAATTAAAGAAATGTCTGTTTTTCAAAAGATAGTGCAGCCCAGAAGTTGGATGGTGTGATTTAATCAGTAAATAATATACTAAATATTAACCTAAGCTATTTATCTCTGTAAAAGCTGAAACATTTAATACTATAACTACGGTATATAACTACAATAAACCCCTCCAATAGGCTGGTCGTTAATACAGGTGACGGCTTAATGCAGGGTGAGCTCCAAGGGAGCGTTTTGCATGACTTTCACTCTGCATTAAGTAGACATCTGCCTAAAAGATTTAAATTCTTCTCTACTAATCTTCTGATTTAATATACATAAATTATATTGTTTTAATAATTTGAATATATATAATCTATCTTGTTTATGTTATGATTTACTATACAAATTTCTGCTAAAAAAGTAAATTTAGGCGATTTCAAATTTCTCCAGATCTAGTCACATCTTGTCAATCATACACTAGATGTATGGAGAGACAGGGTTGCATTGAATCTGTTTTACACGACCATGGAGAATCACCATGGTTTCAAAACTACACTTCTAAATGTTGCCTTTTTCTAGTAAATGATCCTTTTCAGTAGATTTATTCAAAGCTCTAAAAATAGCCTATGAGGTAATGGGTTATGTGAGGAGCCGTGCTAAGTGTCTTCCTGAAGTGGGGGGCTAAATATTCCAATGTCATCTTAGCCACGTTAAGAGTGGTTAGCTTGTTGAACATTATTTTCTACTTGACAAACCTATAAACACATCAAGATTATGAAGATATTGTGTAACGTTATGTAACGACCTGTTTACCAGTTCTGAAGTCATGAAAATTAATCATAAATGTAACAGACAGACCAGAAGTGTCGTTTTTCGTAGCTTATCTCACAAGTATGCAAGCTTTTTTTCATTTTATTTTTATTTGAGCATCATTTGGCTTTCCATCGCCTGTTTGATATCCCATTTGTTTGCATTTATCTATTGATAGAATCGAAACTTTGCATTTTATTTCATTAGGCCTCGATTTGTAACTAATCGTTTCAGATATTGATTTGTTCATAATAAGTTTACCCTTAATTTACAACTTTGAACACATGTATATATTAGACCCATAGTTGGGTTGCATTTTAATGTTACATGCATCAAAGGATCTTGCGACATTTCTTTCATCCTACACTAACCGTTTACCTGATATAGATGATGTACCTGATATATACATGTAGATGCCTTTTAACGCACTAGCATTAGCAAATAGACCCGGATCAGAGAGTACATGTACGAGCTGTCTGGTCAGGCTCTGCTCTGTTTGCTTATGAGATAATATAGATATGATTTTACATTTTCTGTCATGGCAGAAAAACTCATGTGTTCATATTTTAGAATAAAACTCATTCTAATTAATATTCGTGTATTGCCGTTTCTATTAGACTTCAGATTACAAATACTTAGAGTCAGTGTGCATTTCCGCCACTAGATTTGCACATGTGCCAATGTTTGTATTGGGTGTGCACGGTCTGGGATGATCCGACGTTGATATTTTTGACAAGCATTCGGAGCTCGCATTAGACTATTCTTATCCCATGTGTGCCAAGTTTCGTTAGTGTTATCAACCATGATCATGGGACGATACGACTGATCTAATCTCCCGGACATGGTACCCATCTTGGTTAATTAAGCCCTGCCGGACGCAACGGTCCTCCATGAGTACGATCCTGACAATAACTGCCGAGTTATTCCGAAGTAGATCCCAACATCCCAGACGCTTGTCTCCGCCAAAAGAGTCTGAATCCGTAGACGCCTATTAGCATTCTTGGGTACATTTTCTTACGAAGTAATAGACATATCGGTCTAAGATCCGTGCTTAAAATAACGATTGCTAAATATAAGGGACCGTCGGGTGCCACAATGGAATACGTGGCATTCTTGTCGCCACCCCTAGTGACGGGATGGAATCTTTTCAATTCGTCATGGTCTTTCGTATTCCTTTGAAGATTATCTCAGATGCACATCTAGATCATAAAACTGAATGCACCAAACGATTGATGTCACTTCCAGTCTGACCAATCTGCAACATTCTGCAATTTCTGCAAATTAACTCAGGCGTTCAATATGCAAAGTTGCAAGTTCTGAGTTGTTTCTTTTTTAGAAGAAATGTTTCATATTATGCGTTGAAGATGGATGAGTTCATGGTTTAGTTCTGGAAGTCGTGTTTGCTGTACAGTGTCGCTTTAGTTCACGTCAAAGTGTGTGTGTATATCTATACAATAACAAATATTCAAAATGTTACTTAAAATATGACAAAGATAAGTGCAAGTATCAAATACATGTTGTTTTGTTCGTTTGAGATAGACAAACTAACACTTGAAGCATACCATTCCTCTGATTACAGACATTTGCTAGAATATAAACAATAACTGAACCCGTCACCTACAGGGTATTCATGTAAGAAATAACCACACCATGAACTCATTATGGTGGTATAGGATTACAGGTTATTGTTAGCCTTGATTAGACAGCTTCTACAGGAGCCAGCTGATCTGGGTCTACTATGTTTGCAAAAGTGTTGTTAGTTGTCTTTATCAGAAAACGGGTCAACTCTTGCGGCGAAACATTAAACATAAGAGCAATGGCAATCTAGTATGAATCAGTTGGACAGCAAAAACAAACTAACGATATAGTATCTAAACAAATCATTTATCCCCTTACTCCATGAATATTCAATCAGGAAATAATGACCTCATGAATATTAATTAAATTGTAATAATTGTATACGGACATAGGACATTTTGGGCATTGCAGAAACTGTGGACTCATATCTATATTATATCATAAGAAAACACAGCAGACACTGTCCATACAGGAGTCGTCTGATTTGTGTCTACTCTGTTTGCAAATGTGTAGAAAGGTGTATTTATGGAGTAACGGGCTAAACAACCAAATGTCCTAAGATCAATTTTACAATGTATGGCACGTTATCGCCATATCAGATGTTGCTATTGGCAACCGCTAAGTTTTTAATCGCTAAGTAAGAGTAACACAGATTTATGCACATACAATATATCAACTGTTTGAATTTTCTGTATCCTCCTATTTTGATAATTGTAGCAAAACAAGGGACTTTCACATAGTAATCCGGTTAAAGTGACACCTCCCCGATTTAGCGCCCCAGTGTAAATCTTGTACCCGTAATCACGGGTATGATTAGCGTGTCCATGAAAAGTGAATGGCTATTCTACCCGAATGTTGATAAAACGAATAAAACTTGATAAAACACGATTAAAATTTAACGCTAAATTCCTCCGTTCGTACTTAGAGACATAGAGTTTATCACTTTAAGTCGTTTCCCAGTATTGTAAGAGTCAGACTGTATCGCAGAATGTTGAGTAATAATGTAATACTAACAGCTCTGAGTGGAGACCCTGTGATATGCTACCCTAATCCGGGTACCTTGCACGTGTCTGGATGAATATATCAACATATTTATGCTATATTAGTTTCGGTAATTTCTTTATGTTCTTTTTTTTCTTTGATAAGAATAAACTAGTTTCGATCCCACTCAGATTTAGGAATTCGGAATCCGATCGGAAATTCAAATTGTTTGTAATCACTGTGTGTATGCTGTCGCCTGTCTGCAGGTGAAAGGTTAATTCAACTTTGATGCCTAGGAAAGATGGAAGGCAAACATTTGGATAAAAGCAGAGAAAGTTTTAATTTTTGTTTTTGAATTCACACCTCACTAAGGCGTCAACTGTCTGTGAACACGCCAGTTTGAATTCTTAATTTTACAAAATTATATCAGATTTTTAATCCAGTGCCCATTGAAGGGAGTGCATAGATCGAAGCCGGGTTTTGTTGCGTTATCGCTGCACTATAGTCTACTGTAGAACTCGCCACTATATTAATGGAGATTTAAACTGTCGGGTCAGAATGGTAGGCGACTACTTAGCGCCAGCTAACGAAAATTATACAAGAAAATACCGAACGAAATAGGTAATTTTCCCATTAGTAATTCCTCGCTAAAACGTTTGTGAGAGTCGGGAGATTAGCATAACCCCCATATCGGCACCTATATCTCAAAGATCCCATCAAAGATAACCGCTCACATATCAATAATGTTTACGATTTTCTGCGAGGTTTGTCACCGTTTCTATCATTAAATGGCAATAAATATTATCTAAGTGTCGCCGTAAGAAAGCAAACGACAAAATTTATAGTTTTATCTGCTTAACACAATTGCTTTTATTCGATTTCCGGCCGTAAAGTCAACGTTTTATACTGATCCATTTAAAAAATATTGAAAAGATAATTATTTGAAAATTACCACACTCGTTTTACGACGGTCATGTTTGATAAGTTAACAACCACGAAGTTACGAGTTAAACTCCAGACCCCAGTGGCAATTCGGTGCGTTTTCTTTATTGGTGGGTTCGTTTCATTTAATGAGCATCAATTTTTCCCTCTGTTTCGGTTCAGTGCCTAGTCGCCATATTGAAATGAACTTGGGAAGCAGACGACTTTTATTAGAGGGCGTATTTGTTGAAATTGTGGCTGACATCTCATTTAATGCCCCCTTTCATTTAAATTGTTCGCCTTAAAAGTTTGACGAGTGACCCTTGGCTCGCACTTAAATGCGTAATGGACCGTGTGGTTATCGGGTTTGTGGCTACAGTGCTAGTCGTATTGTTCCGAAGCAACCCGAATGACGGCGTCACGTGTAATGAGCGGATAACTCTGAGTACTTGAAATCGTTCAAGCTAACTTCATTAAACTGACAAAGATAAGATTTTGATGGGCAAATTATCGACCTTAGTGTTGACAGGGCATGGATTATACCATGCCTCAAGGCATATGGCACGCACATAACTTGAATTTGTAGTAGCCTACATGTAATTCCTGTGGTCATTATAAGAGCGCATGGCATTCTTACCGCTCTACTCCATGAATAGTCGTGGCAAACTACACATAATGGACATCACTTAACTATTTATTTTATATTGTTATATAAAACAAGTGAAAACATGGATCTAATTAATACAGCATCTAAGCTATTACATGTATATAAGCAAACAGAGCCGATTCTGATCAGACGACTCCTTTAAGAGCTGTCTGATCTGGGTCTACTCTGTTTACAAAGATTTCACAAGGTGTTAACATGCGTATGTATTGAGTAAAGGGTTAATAAATGTAGAATTCTAGTAAACCTTTCGTTCAATTGTGTTTTGTTTTTGTCTTTTTCAGGATCCTCGCCGTCTGATTTAGGAAACACGAGGGTGGACCATAGGCTAGACACTACAAAGTCGAACACCAGTCATTCTGAATCGGAATCAGACACTGAGGGGAAACCAGAAAGCACGGAGGAACGCAGAAAGGAACCATTAGTGACGTCACCGATAAGTTCCTCGTCATTTCCAAGGAAAATCAGTGAGAGTGACTTTGTGAGCAGTTTTGATAGGAATAAATCTCCAGAAATACACAGTCACGTGGATACTTTACCTCTGACACCATCTAGTCCGCTTAATTTAAATCACAGCAACTCGGACAGTCGTAATCGTCATAGCCCTTATGGTCATGAAGATCGTGGAAAAAGTCCGTATGACTCCGATCATGAGGAAACAGTACACCGGAAAAGCCCATATGAGAAAAGTGACAATGAAAAACTATCGGACAGAAGGTCTGGCTCAGAGTGTGATTCCAGTCGACATCTTCTCAAAGAGCATACGAGTCCCCCCAATGTTACGGTAGTTCAGCCTTCAGTCACTCATCCAATGTTCCCGTATTTTTACCCTGCTGGATACCCAAACACTACTTCATCGTTGCCATATCATATGTTGTTAAATCAGAGCAGCTCCTCGCTGGCTGCCCATGGACTTACATATTTACCTACGTCACATGGTGATTTAAATCATCTGTCTCCGACACACGGATTATCGGCTTTCGGACAGATTCCCATGCCCGGACACCCCCTGTATCCCAATCTATCCCCAACATTCAGCAGCAATTCTTCGCAATCATTGTCTCAAATGTCAGGATCACATCTCGGTCCATTGTTTGCATCCAGATCGAACAATCGGTTTACACCTTATACTTTTCCAGTGACGAAAACAACCAATGCGACAACTACGTCACCTATGACGTCAACGGGTTTCAACGCACGCTCTAGATCGCCTCCGTCACCGGCGTCATCTTCTCTTAGCCTCGTTTTGAGTCGAACATCCCCGAGCAGAAACCGAAGTCCTCCGATGCACGCCTCGTCATCGAGTAATCCAAATAGTGAATTAAAAAGTATAGAGCGCATGCTCAGTGGGTTAGAACGGAAGCGTGACATTGGTCCCGACTCAACGGGTGCTATTGTGGATAAGTAAACTGAACTGAACTTGACTGATAAACTTACTTCAAGTTTCATTAGGTATAGTGCTTTAAGTTGTGATAAACATGATGTACATGTGAACTTGCTTATAATGACCACATATTGAATAAGCATTGGGTCTTAAAAACAGGTGATTGCTTAATGTTTGACGAAAATAATGCGAAAATAATCTCCTAGATGAGTTTTCTGCATAATTTATGTCCTTCATTAAGCTACACATGTCTTCAAACAAACAGAATTCGAGTTATTCTGAGTGGTCGCTGTAGACAAGTTTCACTTTATCTACAAGAACTAGGACTACAAATCAGCATTAATTGATAAACGCCATTTCGGTAATTATATCGCCAAATAGAAGAAACGTTTCTGTCTGGTGAGAGAAAATCGTAATAAACAGTCTTTTAATGTGTTACTGGGTAGGCTTCTCATGCTGATGAAGCGTGAGAAAAGGGAACTAATTCAAGTTAATTGATTAAATAATTTATTTATATAATGATTATGTGTTGTTAACATGTGCAACGTTACTAGGATGTGTGTACTTAGAACTATACTGTACATGTATATACAGAGAGAAATTATATACATTTAAATGGGGCTATGTGCAAGGATTCAGAGAATGCTATATATAGAATCACCCACGTGACTTGGGTGTGGTGGCGAGTTTAGCTTGCCGAATGATGTGTTGCTTTGGTAACATATGTGTAATATGTGCTTAATAAACAAAACAATGGGTTTAAAACTGTTACCCCGATATGGTTTTGTCTATATATAGACGTTGTAAACTCTGAAATAAAAGAAAAATGGCAGGGATATTATCTGTAATATACACACTTCTACACAAACACTGATGTAGACACTACAGTGTATTGCAGCAGAGTGAGCAGTGTTTTACAGATTTAGTTAGCTGATGTTGTCAATGGACTTTAATCAGACATAGTCAAGTGTAATAACTTGATTGTTGATTTTTTTTTGGAAGAGTGCGAAATATGTTTGAGAAAATTCTTGACATAACAAGAGGTGCTTAAATGCCGATAATACAGGGTTGTTGTCGCAGGAAAACTGTTTCCTTGACAACCAAATTTCCCCTAGTCTCTATGTGTGTTTGTTACATAGGTTTAGGTAAGCCTGTGATACATATATCTATGATGTACATATAAGTTGTCAGTCAGACGATCTCAGTCACATGAACACTCAGATCATCAAAGTTGTCAGTCAGACGATCGCAGTCACATGAACACTCAGATCATCAAAGATTACATGCAACATGCAGTTGCATGACCAAATCTCTGTGGTACATTCGCCCTTTACTTCATAGAGACACATTTTAACGCATTTGCAAACCAATTAGACCCAGATCAGACTGTAGGAGCCGCCTGAGTCTGCTCTGTTTGCTCATGGAATAACACAGATCTGATTCTGCAGCTTTTGCATTGCCACATTTCCTGTAACCACATGTCATGACAATAATAATCTAATTAATATTCATGATGTATTTATTTCTTACATGAACTCATGAAGTAAAGGGCTTGATATGCTGCAATAAATGTGAAAAAACAATATCCTACGCACACATGATTGCACGTTTGCTATTTGACACCAAGTCGTGAATATTTGAACATTTATTGATGACTTTAAAGGTTTAACCATTTACCTAATGAATATTTATGTAAGAAATGATGACTGAATGCATATTTATTAGCTAATTCTTTGATGGCATTATGAGCAAGAAATGTTTTGACTATGGATTCATATTTATATTATTTTATACACCAACTGAGCAGACTGGTCAGACGGTTGCTACAGGTGGCGCCTGATGTGGGTTTACTGCTTTTGCATAGGCATTAACCCATTACCTCATAGGCTAATTTTAGATACAACCTCTTTGAATTAATCTACCGAAAAGGAGCATTAACTAGAGAAAATTTTAGGATTTTGTAGTTTGAAACCATTGTGATAAATAGAGCATTTGCTCCTGTAGGAGCAAATGCTCTATTTATCACAGTGGTTTCACAAAGTGACTTTTATAGAGTCGTCAAAAGTCGTCAATATGAGGAAAAGGGTTAAAAGGAATGTCTGCGAAAAAGGTTAGCTACAAAATAGACAACTATACAGTGTGCATATGTAACAGCTACACAACTGTATAATTGATGTAGATCTGCTAGCTGAAAAAATGTATGAGCTGAAATAGTTCCGTTATAAGGTTATAGAAAAGTTCATATCTTGTTACGAGCAAAATCATTTTGCAAATGTGTTCAAAGCTGAAGACACAGTATGTCACTGTCTGACGTTCTTTACAAGTCTTAACCCTTTACAGTATGAAGATTTCATGCAAGCAATAGTATCACAGTGAATCAGTTAGATATTGTTTTACAATGGCGTATGACTACACGAAGTTTTGGACATGGCAGAAACTGTAAAAGCTGTTTTGATCAGTATCTGCTCTGCGTGCTTGTGCTATAACCCGTCCCCTCATATTCACACCTTTGGCGCCTCTGAAAAGACACCATCGTGATAAATAAAACATTTGTTCCATAGGAGCAAATGCTCTATATATCAATGGTTTCAAAACTACAAAATTCTAAAAAGTTTCCTTTTCTCTAGTAAATGCTCCTTTTCTGTAGATTTATTCAAAGAGGTTGGTTCTAAAAATAGCCTATGAGGGAATGGGATCATATAGATATAAATCTATAGATTCTGCCATAATAAAAAAAATCCTAATTCATATCGCCATTATAAAAAAATCATCTAATTAATATTCATACAGTCATAATTGCTTACATGAAAATTCATGAGATAAAGGGTTAAGGCGGGAAATTATTATACATGTATTTACATGTAAATGTATATGCTAAATGATGTCGCGTGACTGTTCTATATATGTGGAAGAAATCTTTGTTTTCTATTTGTGCAAGTATGTTTTATGCTTTAAATTGTTTTGTCTGGCTATTGCTGTTCTCCAATAGCAGTGTTGTGCTATTTTAATGTATGGATACATGTATATATGAAAGTGGTGAGTCAAAAAATAAAATGTTTTAAACTCTGAAATTGGGTTTGTTAAATGTTGACCTACCAGGTATCTTAACAGAATACACGTAGTCCCAGATCGGGCGGCCCCTGCAATCCACCTCCCCTATATGAACGCATTTCACACCTTTGCTAACTCAGTAGACCCAGACCAGACGACTCCCGTAGGAACCGTTTGATCGGAGTCTTCTCTGTTTACGTATAAATTATAATTATATAGATCTGTGGTTACAATTTCTGTCAAACCCGAAAACTACTTTGTTTGTAAACCTTTATAGAGCTTCAGCTTATACATATAAATAATACAATTAGTTCTTCATGAATATTCATGATATAAATGGTTAAAGAATGGACAGTTAAATCCCTCTCTATCAACCATTAGATGGATACACACGTGGTTCTGTAAGAGCAAGAGTCGTATTTATAAAACTCATTGGCAATTAGTGAGCCTAAGTACAATTCCAGAAAAAAAAATCAATCTAGGTCCATTGACAAATCAGTGGATCTGTGATCCTTAGAATATTAACTACAGTTAAACTTCGTTACCTCGAAGTTTTAGAAAAGAAGAATATATAATGTGTAAGGCAAATTAAAAGTCATGCAGAAACCCCTAGAGTTCCTCAATGAGCCGTCTGAACAGGACCTGCTCTGTGTGTTTATGGAACCATAGTTTAAACAAAGTTTATTTCCAGAGAGAGAGAGAGAGGGTGATAGGTGAGAGGAGAGAGAGAGAGAGAGAGAGAGAGAGAGAGAGAGAGAGAGAGAGAGAGAGAGAGAGAGAGGTGGGTGAGAGGAGATAGATATATTGGGTAAGAGGTTACCTTGTAGAACAATAAGAGGACACTTAAGTAAGACATCTTAACGTAAGTAAACATCACTGTAAGTAAGACATCTTAACAAAATAATAATTGGATCATATATCGATAGGTTTGCAATATAAGAAACTAAACCCTCCGAGATTGCTTTATGAAACAATGCACAGCAAAAAATAGGAGTTTGTTGTCTACATCGCTTAGCATTTGTTCACGAAATACTTGTAGAAGCATTTCCGCATTTAGAGGATGGTACATTTGTGTTGCAAGAAATAGGTTATTTCTCTGATTTTGAAAAATAAATACATTGAAAAACGTAATGTTCAGCATTCTCTATTTCATGCGAACATTCGCATAATGGATTTTGATTAAGATGGATAACAAAAAGATCACCATTCAGGAATTATACAGGATGGAGATCAGCATTCAGGAATTATAGTGTTGGCCATGGGTCACCATTCAGGAATTATACAGGTTTATACAGGATTGGCCATGGCACAACCATTTCGTATTCATACACTATTATAAAATTCAGCTAATTAATATTCATGATATTATTATTTCTTGCATGAATATTCATCAGGTAATGGTTTATGGACGATTCAATAAGCTTAGGAATATTCTTAATATTTTCCCATGAAGCTTTATGAATATGGGCCTCGGCCTGTAAGCTCCCTAAGAGACGTTTCTGCACATCTTTCGTCCCGCATTAAACTACTACCTGTCTGTAAAACAGAAATAGGTATTGTTTGAGGGGTGTTCTAGATAAAAAAAAAAAAGGCGGGGGGGGGGGACATAATTCACAATGGCAAAGTGAAAGCAGAAGACAATCTTTACAGACACATTTTTTTCTTTCACCAATAGTTAAATCTAGTTCATTAAGTCCGATGGTAGTTGAATAATTTTTGAGACCTTTGTTATGCAATAAGTATGCTTTGCTTTTAAGACCCATGTATTTATGTATTAAATGGTTATTCTGGTTTATCGTGTCTGAAACCACACAAGAAAGGGAGGGAATCGAAGAAAACGCTCGATTGCAATAAAAAATATTGTAAAAGTCTTAGGTGTTTAATTTGCAGTCATATCTCTACTTGACCAGTTTTGGGTTTAAGTTTCTCGCTGCCAATGTCGCTTCTGTCTTTACCTATGCAAACAGCTTGGATCCAAACGAGACTACGAGTAACCTGGCGTCTCATCAGGATCCAAACTGTTAGTTCCTGTAACTATTTTATGAAACAAAAATAAAGAAACAATGAAAACTGAAATTTGTAGCAGACGACAAACTTTGCAGACGACAAAAGTTGCCAGAGAAAGACTTGTGATGCTTTATCACAGGACGAAAAGTGATGCATGGAGTTCCCATAGGAGTTTTATATATTACATTTTATATATTACATTTTATATATTACGTTTTATATATTACGTTTTATATATTACGTTTTATATATTACGTTTTATATATTACATTTTATGTATTACATTTTATGTATTACGTTTTATATATTACATTTTATATATTACATTTTATATATTACGTTTTATATATTACGTTTTATATATTACGTTTTATATATTACATTTTATATATTACGTTTTATATATTACATTTTATGTATTACATTTTATGTATTACGTTTTATATATTACATTTTATATATTACATTTTATATATTACGTTTTATATATAACATTTTATATATTACGTTTCATATATCACGTTTTATAGATTACATTTTATATATTACATTTTATATATTACATTTTATATATATACGTTTTATATACATGTATCACATTTTATATATTACATTTTATATATAACGTTTTATATATTACATTTTATATATTACGTTTTATATATTACATTTTATAATCTTATATATATATTACATTTTATATATTACGTTTTATGTATTACATTTTATATATTACGTTTTATATATTACATTTTATGTATTACATTTTATGTATTACGTTTTATATATTACATTTTATATATTACATTTTATATATTAAGTTTTATATATTACGTTTTATATATTACGTTTTATATATTACATTTTATATATTACGTTTTATATATTACATTTTATGTATTACATTTTATGTATTACGTTTTATATATTACATTTTATATATTACATTTTATATATTACGTTTTATATATAACATTTTATATATTACGTTTCATATATCACGTTTTATAGATTACATTTTATATATTACATTTTATATATTACATTTTATATATATACGTTTTATATACATGTATCACATTTTATATATTACATTTTATATATAACGTTTTATATATTACATTTTATATATTACGTTTTATATATTACATTTTATAATCTTATATATATATTACATTTTATATATTACGTTTTATGTATTACATTTTATATATTACATTTTATATATTACATTTTATATACATGTATTACATTTTATATATTACGTTTTATATATTACATTTTATATACATGTATTACATTTTTATATGTTACGTTTTATATATATTACATTTTATATATTACGTTTTATATATTACATTTTATATATTACATTTTTTATATTACGTTTTATATATTATATTTTATATATTACATTTTATATACATATATTACAGTTTATATATTACATTTTATATACATGCATTACATTTTATATATTACGTTTCCTCTGCATCAAACAACCACCTGCTCTTACAGATACATAGAGGATCTTACATGAGTGTTCTTGATTATTGGATTTATTAAATGAGTCTTTTTAAAACGATAAAAAACGAGCTTTAGCGAGTTTTTTATCGTTTTAAAAAGACGAATTTAATAAATCCAATAATCATGAACACGAATGCAAGATCCTATTTATAACATAACACACACAAATGTTATTTGCAGCCAATATTTCAGCAGTAACGTGGATTGTTATAAATTCTCCTTACATATAGAAATGATGAATGAAAGGTGTTATTAGGTTCGCTAGGTAACTGGGACAAAGTAGGTCCAAATTTTCCAACTTTATTTTTTACTTACTGTCATATCAATCAGGATCTAATTCAGACCTCTCTGGTATTCAATTTAACTGTGATAGTTTATGATACAAAAACATACAGAAACACGTCAAAATAATTTTTGAGTTACAGTTTTGACATACATAGTTACAAACACGTCACATTATGACGTCATTGTACACAACATGTGTCTATGTAAAGCGCGCCATTTACATGAAGACCTACATACAGTCGCCAACACGTCCGACACTCACTGTCAATGGGATTCGAAATGCGCCTTCGTTTTGGTATATTAAGCCCTTCATTAGTGTTGTATGTATACACATGGACATGGACATCTGCATAAACAAAAGGACATGCGGTGAAGAAAATGCAAAGTTGAGGAGGCATTTTAAATGTAGAATGGATTGGTAGGTCTTTTTTGGCATACATTTTGTATATGATTCCTGACAGCGATTACAATTTGTATTATTTTATCGAAATTAAGGCGCAAGTGCCAACAATCCTTTGCCATCTATCGTGACTCAATCGTGGACAGGTAGGTCGACCACCGTCCGCCAGTTTGTTTGTTTTGACAGCGCGTATGAATCGTTCGAATGTCATTCGGTCGTTCGAATGTTATTCACTAGTGAATATCAAAGGTGCCCGACGCATGCTTGGACTCATTCATTGACACCCCCCCCCCCCCCCCCTAAAAAATAAAATAAAAAAAATAATAAAAAATAAATAAATGTGATCGAAGCATGTTCAACTGGCCTAAAACTATCTATTTGAACCTAAAACAACTCCGAAAAACGAAAAAAAACATGACCCGGAAAAAATTTCCTATCGGGTCTATATATGTATTGAAAGGTATCTAACTTCGACAGATCAGCGGCGGAAAATACAACAGTCATGTTTTTCAAAGTCTTACAGCAAAGCCAATTCATCACCGATTTCAATCAGTTTGGTCTTGATCCGTTCCAAATTCCATATGCTAAGCGGCACAATTAGTGCTTTCCTTAAATATTGCTCCGTCTTGACGCTGCAAGACCGCGAATTTGAAAAAATGCTAGAGCGAAACGATGTGACTCCCGCCAGGATGCATAGACGTATATAGGGGGATCTGTATTCGTTAATCTTTTCAACAAAAACGCGAATTATGGTTAAACACTATCTAAAAACATTCAACTTACCGCAATTAAAACGGTGCTTACCATTTCCAGTCAGCTACGAGGCGCCAGCTTTCTTTCTCCAACTTTCCTTTTGAACGGATGCGACCATTTTGCTGTGACCCGGCTCATAAACTATTCGATATGCAAATATCCGGGCCACAGCGATTTGGCCACCTCCGTTCAAAACGAAAGTAGGAGAAAGAAAACTGGCGTCTCATAGCAGACTACAAATAGCCAGCACCGTTTTAACTGCGGTAAGTTGAATGTTTTTCGAATGTGTTTCAGCATAATTCGCGTTTTTGCTGAAAAGTTTAACGAATACAGATCCCCCTATATACTTCTATGCATCCTGGCGGGAGTCACATCGTTTCGCTCTAGCGTATTTTCAAATTCGCGGTCTTGCAGCGACAAGACGGGGCAATATTTAAGGAAAACACTGACAGTGTCGCTTAGCATATGGAATTTGGAACGGATCAAGACCAAACTGATTAAAATCGGTGTTGAATTGGCTTTGCTGTAAGACTTTGAAAAACATGACTGTTGTATTTTCCGCCGCTGATCTGTCGTAGTTAGATACCTTTCAATACATATATAGACCCGATAGGAAAAAAAATTTCCGGGTCGTGCTTTTCTCGTTTTTCGGAGTGGTTTAAGGTTCAAATAGATAGTTTTATGCTAGTTTAACATACTTCCATCACATTTTTTTTTTTTATTTTTTTTTGGGGGGGGGGGGGGGTGTTTCCATGGGTGAGTCCAAGCATGCGTCGAACACCTTTGGTGAATATATGCCCATGATTATCAAAAAATAAATGATAGTGTTACGTCACGCTGAAGCCACGTGTTATGTTATAACTATGTTTATTCATGTAGTAGTCGCTTTACAGCCAATCAACTGTATTTTCCCCATTCTTGTCAAAATGTTTAAACAATTACTCTGGCACTTGTAACAGCGCCCCCTACATAAACATATGTACATAATTATAGAGATTTAATATTTCCCTGTTCTATATTTAGTCAAGTACATGTAGCTCAATGCCTACAGAATATTCATGGACAAAATAGTTATAATGAAATATGGAGTGTAGAACATTGTAGCCTTTTTGAATCTAAAGGAACACATCTATCAAATTATAATAGCAAACAGAGCAGACCTTGGTCCGACAGGAGCCGTTTGATCTGGGTCTTCTCCGTTTGCAAATGCGCGAAAATGCGTTTATATTAAGGAAAGGGTTAAATAAATACGTTTGTCGCCAAATGTGATTCCGTGATAAGCTTTACTGACGAGTTGCATCCAGATGGGACGTTGAGAGGTTCGTCTGCTAATCTGGATTCAAACTACATGTATTTGACACTGTGATAGTAATTATAAATAGAAATTGAAGAAAATATAGTTTTAAAACCTGAAGCAGACGACAATCGTAGCAGTCGAAATTTCTGTGGCGACGAAAGAGTTATAACTCTTCTTGTCTATTGAAGTAATAAAGTGAAATTGAGTGGTTTGACCTCTGACACACTACAGCAAAACCCATCGCAACCAGAATTCTGGTAGGAAAAAATAGATACTTTTAGGCAGGTGGCTGCTTAATGCAGGGTGAAAGTCATGCATAAAGCTCAAATAGGAGCTTCCTGTATGAGTTTCGCCCTACATTAAGCTGTCATCTGTCTCCGAGACCGATATTTAAACTTAATTGAACGTCCGGTTTCGTGAGGTTTTATTCTACCTTATGAGACTAGTTATGATAAGTCTGTCATACAGTGGTAAATACGCTATTCCTACCCATTTACCCGTTTTTCTACGCGTAAGAAACGGGTAGTGAACGGTTAACGAACGGTTAACGAACGGTTACGCGATAAACGGTTTACACGCGTTAAACGCGTAAAGAAACGATTATACCAGAGAAGTTGCGATAGATGTATAAGTTTTCCGTTTCATGCGGAGATTTCTGATCTTATCGATGATAGCCGTTTTCAAAAAAGTCCGAATGAAACGGGTTAGCCAAAATAAGAATCGATTCGTCACTCAACGAACGTTTAACGGTTCAATCCCGGCTAGTGTCGACGATTTGCTCATTTAGGTAATGATAATTATGTTCTTAAATTTTGTTTGTACAAAGCTATAATATCAGATATCCACTGTATATCAAACAAATGGATTGAAGAATTAGTTCTTTTTGATTAGGTTTCTACATTTCAGATAAAAAACTGTCACAAAGTAAATCACCAAATTTGGGATCTAGAATGAATAAACCTACTACAGAATTCAGATCTATTCTATTTCTTAACCTTTTCCCATTTGAATATTTCTGTCAGAAAAAAATGACATCATGAGTATTTATTAGATCTTGCTGAATTTAACAACGGTATAAGTGCACACGCCTTTTTGATATTTGTAGAAAATAAAGTCAGGTCTATTAATTTATACTTTCATAAGCAGAGTGGGCCCTGATCCGACGGCCCCTAGAAGATCCTTCATGTCTAGGTTTAATCTGTTCGCAAAGGCGTTAGAGTGTTATATCCATGTGTATGTAATGGGATAAGCAAATAGTGCAGACCCAAGATCAAACGGCTTCAACCCGAGCAATCTGATCTGAACCTATTCTGTTTTCAAAGGTGTTTTCATCATTATGAGGTAAATCTAAAGAGTTTTAAACAAGTAGGCATATTTCATGCTCACATATAACTATGAAAACGTTCTTATTATTTTGTTACTTTGTGAAGATTAAACCTTTGTATGCCGAAATTTAAAAGTGGAATGGTCCATCATTGTTTAACTGTATATTCCATTCATTATTACCAGGCTTAAATTTGCTTGATGATTTTTAATCAGGCCTATGAAAATACTAGTGAAGACCCTGATCAACACCCTGATTTTGGAGCTATATTGTCTGTGTTTACACTGCTTTCAAATGTCAGTACTTTTGTTCCCCGCATTCAAATATTTTTTATAAAAACTAACTATATAATTGTTATGAATGCATGAAAATAAATTGTCTTAGTTGAAGACTTTATTATTTACCCAGCCTAAATATACTATAAAAGCTGCCAGACGGTCAGTAATCCCCTAGCTATTTTCTCAGCTGGAGACAATGGTCTTGACAGTGACCACACCACTGCTTTCTTATCAACGAAGTTACGAACTATTACGTAACAGAAATACCAAATAATGTGCACAATGATCTAAAAGTATGATTTGTTATCTTCTCCAAAAATACAAGAAAACTATGTTTTGAATAATTGTAGATCTATGGCTCAGCACAAAGTTAAATGCAAACGTTTTAGACCAATTTAAGATTTAGATTAATATAAATTCTAGTTTTAAAGATAATTTAGATTGATATGATATAGATCTACTGTAAAATACTTCTACTATATCTGCTACGGTACTGTACGTACAGTTGCAAAAAAGACATTTTACAACGCATAGATGAACGCAATGAGACTGTAGATCTATATTTTAATATAGATCTAGATCTAGCTAGATCTTATGGAAATGAAACGAGAATTAAAAGTTTAAATACTGTTGATCTTAATTTTACATATCAGGAGTGTCCAACAGGTAAATTAGACAGATCATATCAAGGATTACCCCCCTTTCGTCCATGATTACCCCCCTTTCATCCGGGCTCTTAAACGTTTAGGAAACGCGTTAAGTAACGCGTAAACAAACGGTTAGAAACCCGTTTAACGAAACGGCTAAGAAACGGGTAACGAACGGTTAGGTAACGCGTAAGAAACGCGTTAAGTGGGTAGGAATAGCGTATTTACCACTGTATACTGCTTCAGAAAGTGGAAGTGCTCCATGAGACAACATTACATGTATGGCAATGTTGTAAGAATTAACCATTTGCTCATGGAATATCCATGTAAGAAATAATGACATCATGAATATTAATTGGCCGTTTTTTAGAATCATATATGAACAGGTAAATTTTTGGCCATGGCACAAACTGTAGAATCAGATTTTATTTCATAAGCCAACATATCTGATTCCGAACGGACGGTTCCTATAGGCGCGTTCTGATGGACGGTTCCTATAGGCGCGTTCTGACGGACTGTTCCTATAGGCGCGTGCTGACGGACGGTTCCTATAGGCGCGTTCTGACGGACGGTTCCTATAGGTGCGTTCTGACGGACGGTTCCTATAGGCGCGTCCTGACGGATGGTTCCTATAGGCGCGTTCTGACGGACGGTTCCTATAGGCGCGTCCTGACGGACGGTTCATATAGGCGCCGCGTCCTGACGGACGGTTCCTATAGGCGCGTTCTGACGGACTGTTCCTATAGGCGCGTCCTGACGGACGGTTCCTATAGGTGTGTTTTGACGGACTGTTCCTATAGGCGCGATGCGTTCTGATGGACGGTTCCTATAGGCGCGTTTTGACGGACGGTTCCTATAGGCGCGTTCTGACCTAGGTCTACTCTGTTTTCATATGGGTTAAAGGTTTTATATATATATGGTGTAAATGGTTAAAATGCTCCAAAGAGTTTAAAACCATTTGTTTAATGAGAAACTGGAATAAATTAATGGTTATTTTCCCTACTGAAAAAATAACGACCGTTCGAATGATATAGTTATCTTTTACTCCATAATCTCACCTTTGAACGCCTTTGCAACAGAGTAGTAGCTTAAAAGTAACAGGTCGAGTTCTCTTCTGCCATGGCTACAACTGTTCTTAACTTCTTATTGTATATATTAACACAATAATTAACAAAATTAATATTCAAAATGAACAGAGGCTTACATTAATATTCATTATTAGAAGGTTCAAGCTAGAAGTCGCCAATAGTTTTTCCTTCTTATAAATACATTCCACACCTTTGCAAACAGAGTAGACCCATATCAGACAGCTCCTGTCGGGGCCGTCTGATCAGGGTCAGCCCTATTTGCATGTAAGAGTGGTGACTCTATAGTTTCTGCCTAGACCAGAGACTCCTGTGTACATATGCCATCAAAAATTCAGCAAATAATTGTTCATGACGTCATAATTTCTTACATTAATATTGGACAGGGAACGGATCAAACTAATCGTGCCCCAACTTGACTTTCAAAAGCAAGTTGAGGTTCCGAGTAAAAAATATTCAATGAATATTCATACAGTCATTATTCTTTACATGAATATTCATTAGGTAAATACATGTAGTTATATGCAACGACAGTTACGAGTTTCGCATCATTATACAATGCACTATCATACAGAAGTCTGCAGAACTATAACAACACAGACCACAGACAAGCAAAAATAGAAAAAACAACAACAACTCTGACAGTTTCTCTCCGACTACTCGTTTGCATTTTATAAATGACAATTTCTTGTTCTTAGAATGTAATTATATAAAAGAATGTTAAACAAATTATTTAGAGTTACTTCCCTTGTAGCTAATAACTATAGACATTGCGTGTAAACATTTTTATAACATAACACGTGGCTTCAGCGTGACGTAACACTATCATTTATTTTTTGATAATCATGGGCATATAATCACTAGTGAATAACATTCGAACGACCGAATGACATTCGAACGATTCATACGCGCTGTCAAAACAAACAAACTGGCGGACGGTGGTCGACCTACCTGTCCACGATTGAGTCACGATAGATGGCAAAGGATTGTTGGCACTTGCGCCTTAATTTCGATAAAATAATACAAATTGTAATCGCTGTCAGGAATCATATACAAAATGTATACCAAAAAAGACCTACCAGCTACTCTGACCCATACAATCAATTCTACATTTAAATTAAAATGCCTCCTCAACTTTGCATTTTCTTCACCGCATGTCCTTTTGTTTATGCAGATTTCTACTCATACAAATATCTCATCAATCAACAACAATAGTCATCTGAATCCAGCACAGCACAAACATATTTCAAATATGCTATACTCACTAACTCAGCTGATCGCGAAAATCTTCCTCCTGTTCCAACACATTTTATGCAGCAGTTCGTACTGACTCTTTTGTCCATTTCAAACATTTTCACTGAACTTGAATCGAGAATTTTTTTCTCGGTGGAAATGTCCATGTCCATGTGTATACATACAACACTAATGAAGGGCTTAATATACCAAAACGAAGGCGCATTTCGAATCCCATTGACAGTGAGTGTCGGACGTGTTGGCGACCGTATGTAGGTCTTCATGTAAATGGCGCGCTTTACATAGACACATGTTGTGTACAATGACGTCAAAATGTGACGTGTTTGTAACTATGTATGTCAAAACTGTAACTCAAAAATTATTTTGACGTGTTTCTGTATGTTTTTGTATCATAAACTATCACAGTTAAATTGAATACCAGAGAGGTCTGAATTGGATCCTGGTTGATATGACAGTAAGTAAAAAATAAAGTTGGAAAATTTGGACCTACTTTGTCCCAGTTACTTAGCGAACCTAATAACACCTTTCATTCATCATTTCTATATGTAAGGAGAATTTATAACAATCCACGTTACTGCTGAAATATTGGCTGCAAATAACATTTGTGTGTGTTATGTTGTAAATAGGATCTTGCATTCGTGTTCATGATTATTGGATTTATTAAATTCGTCTTTTTAAAACGATAAAAAAACTCGCTAAAGCTCGTTTTTTATCGTTTTAAAAAGACTCATTTAATAAATCCAATAATCAAGAACACTCATGTAAGATCCTCTATATATAATCACGGATGACATTAACGACTTATTTGAAAAAGGATTCCTTTAGAGTTCATCCAATACTATATTCTTTAAACGTTTACCCCAACATATTGGTGTAAGAAAGAATGATAACATGAAAACTAATCAGTTGTATATTTATTTTGGTAATTATGAAAAACAATGGTTTAGAATGAGATCTATATAATCCCATAGCTAACAGAGCAGACCCTAGTCAGACGGTTCCTGTAGGAGACTCGAAGGTAGCGAATAAGAATAAAACTACAATGGCAATGTTGGGTTTGTCATTAAATATGCGCACAGCGTCACGGAAATTCACATATTCGTTGTACGTGTATTGTCTGAATGCATACGCTCTGTAAGAACGTACTTACATTCTCTGTAAGTATATTCTCTGTAAGTATATTCTCTGTACGTATAATCTCTGTATGTATATTCTCTGTAAGTACATTCTGTGTAGGTATATTATTAGTATGTGTATTCTATGTGCGTATATTATTAGTATGTGTATTATATGTGCGTATAGTCTCTTTATGTGTACATGTAATTTCTTTAATTCTCTTTATGTGTACATGTAATTTCTGTATGTATATTCTCTGTATGTATATTCTCTGTACGTATATTCTATGTACGCATTTTTCTGTATGTATATTCTCTGCATATATATTCTCTGCATCTATATTTTCAGTATGTATATTTTCTGTATGTATATTTTCTGTATGTATATTCTCTGTATGTATATTTTCTGTGTGTATATCATTCTTATGTATATATTCTCTGCATATATATTATATGTATGCATATTCTTTGTATGTATATTCTATGTATGTATATATTATCTGTGCATGTATATTCTCTGTATGTATATCCTTTGTAGGTATATTCTTTGTTGGTGTATTCTCTGTGTGTATATTATCTGTACGTATATTCTCTGTATGTATATTCTCTGTGTGTATATTCTCTGTATGTATATTTTCTGTACATACATGTACATATATTCTCTGTTCGTGTATTTACATTATTTGTACGTTTATTTTCTGTAAATATATTTTCTCTGTATGTATCTATGTATGTGTATTTTCTGTACGTATATTCTATGTGGGTGTATTTTTTGTACGTATATTCTCTGTACGTATATATTCTCTGTACGTATGTATTCTCCGTGCGTAATTGTGTGTACGTTTATTCTCTGTCTTTTCCTGTCTCCTCTTTTTTATTCTGTTGGATTTTTAAACACTTTACTTAATGAATATTTATGTAAAGAAATAATGACATCGTGGCTATTAATCAACATATTTTAATGGCGTTATGAACACTGATCTATAGTGTACAGATGCCGTCTGATCTATATTGTACAGATACCGTCTGATCTGGGACTTCTCATTTTGTGCATTAAAAGGAGCATCTATGAGGTAAAGGGTAAATAAGGTTTTGCTACGTTTCGGAAAAACATTGATGTTCTTATAAACATGCAACTATACCTTACTACAACGCATACGAGAAAGAACAATTTAGGTCTTATTAACCGACCATAAGGAGAGTAAATATGAAGGTGTTTTATATACATGTATATCCTGTGAGGTTTGTGTATTGTTTTTGTATTGCCTTTACCCTTACAATGCTGAATCTTCAAATGGACTTTTCCAGAATTCAAAATGTCAAGCTTATGCTGAATATTTAGGGATTTTTCTAAAGAAAACTGTAACATGACAAACAGTGCGGACCCTGATGAGAAAGCTCCACTAAGAGTCCTGTCATCTGGGTCTACACTGTTTACAAAGGACATTAGTGATTCGTGTCCCACACTGTAAGGGATAAATTTGCACTTGTCTTAACGCTTTGCTTCATGCATATTAATGTAAGAAATCGTGACATCATGAATAATAATTAGCTGATTTTTGTAATGATGTATGAAAACAGGAGTTTTTAGCCATGGCAGAAATCCGATCTGTACAATTCCATAAGCAAACAGAGCAGACCCTGGTCAGACGGTCTGTATCTGCTCTGTTTACACATGCGTTAAAATGCGTTTATACGAGGTAAAGTGTCATCTTAGATATGCGTTAAAATGCGTTTATATGAGGTAAAGTGTCATCTTAGATATGCGTTAAAATGCGTTTATACGAGGTAAAGTGTCATCTTAGATATGCGTTAAAATTAGAGTCTGTGATTACCTTTGCAAATATTCTGGATCCTTATAAGACACAGAGTTACCGAGTATAAGACGACACAGAGTTACCGAGTATAATACACATTTACCGAGTATAAGACACAGAGTTACCGATTATAAGACGACACAGAGTTACCGAGTATAATACACATTTACCGAGTATAAGACACAGAGTTACCAATTATACCGAGTATAAGACACAGAGTTACCGAGTATAAGCCACAGAGTTACCGAGTATAAGATACAGAGTTACCGAGTATAATACAGAGTTACCGAGTATAAGACACAGAGTTACCGAGTATAGACACAGAGTTACCGAGTATAAGCCACAGAGTTACCTAGTATAAGACACACAGAGTTACCGAGTATTAGACACAGAGTTAACGAGTATAAGACACAGAGTTACCGAGTATAAGACGACTCAGAGTTACCGAGTATAAGAAGACGCAGAGTTATCGAGTATAAGACGACACATAGCTACCGAGTATAAGACGACACAGAGTTACCGAGTATAAGACACAGAGTTACCGAGTATAAGACACAGAGTTACCGAGTATAAGATACAGAGTTACTGAGTATAAGACACAGAGTTACCGAGTATAAGACACAGAGTTACCGAGTATAAGACGACACAGAGTTACCGAGTATAATACACATTTACCGAGTATAAGACACATAGTTACCGAGTATACCGAGTATAAGACATAGAGTTACCGAGTATAAGACGACACAGAATTACCGAGTATAATACACATTTACCGAGTATAAGACACAGAGTTACCGAGTATACCGAGTATAAGACACAGAGTTACCGAGTATAAGCCACAGAGTTACCGAGTATAATACACAGAGTTACCGAGTATAATACACAGAGTTACCGAGTATAAGACACAGAGTTACCGAGTATAGACACAGAGTTACCGAGTATAAGCCACAGAGTTACCTAGTATAAGACACACAGAGTTACCGAGTATTAGACACAGAGTTACCGAGTATAAGACACAGAGTTACCGAGTATAAGACGACTCAGAGTTACCGAGTATAAGACGACACAGAGTTACCGAGTATAAGACGACACATAGCTACCGAGTATAAGACGACACAGAGTTACCGAGTATAAGACACAGAGTTACCGAGTATAAGACACAGAGTTACCGAGTATAAGATACAGAGTTACTGAGTATAAGACACAGATTTACCGAGTATAAGACACAGAGTTACCGAGCTAGATTTAAACTGTTTGCAGCTCAGATTATGTTCTTTATAGAAAAGGAGAGAAAATAAAACAAGGAAAACTGTGGTAGACTGCAACAGTATGTGGACGCAATAGAGTTTTTCCCTTTCCCTTTTGCAAACACAGTAAACACAGACCAGACGATTTCTATAGGAGTTATCCGTTTATGAAATTATCAAATTGATCTGATTCCACAGCTTCTCCCAAAGTAAACATTTCTGTGTCTGTATAACATTATAAAATTCAGCTAATACACGTTCTGTCATGACTGCTGTTTACATGAATGATCATGAAACCAACAATTCGACTTGTTTTGCGTGGTCCTCTACTGCATATGCAATGTAGGTACATGTACCATCAACGTAAATCAAGTGCACGCACCCAATCAACTAATGAGGCTGGATTAGGGGGACTCATTTCACGAAGAACAATACAGTATAACCCCTCTAAACTAAACATTCAATTTAGTATCAATATCGGACTAAGAGACTGGTAGCAGCTTAATGTAGGGTAAAAGTCATGCAGAAAGCTCCTCTAAGAGCTTTCTGTCTGATTTTCACTCTTCATTAAGCAGCCACCTGCATAAAAGTATCTATTTTTTTCTCCGGTTTAGAGGGGTTTACTGAAACGGGCTAATTACGAGCCTCGCCAAAGCAGAACGTAACACTGGCACACAAGAAGGTAACACTGATACACAAGGTAACACTGGCACACAAGAAGGTAACACTGACACACAAGGTAACACTGCTACACAAGAAGGTAACACTGATACACAAGAAGATAACACTGATAAACAAGAAGGTAACACTGATACACAAGAAGTTAACACTGATACATAAGAAGGTAACACTGATACACAAGAAGGTAACACTGATACACAAGGTAACACTGATACAATAAGGTAACACTAATACACAAGAAGGTAACACTGATGCAAAGGAAGGTAACACTGATACACAAGGTAACACTGACACAAAAGAAGGTAACACTGACGCACAAGGTAACACCGATACACAAGAAGGTAACACTGCTACACAAGAGGGTAATACTGCTACACAAGGTAACACTCTTACACAGGAACGTAACACTGATACACAAGGTAACACTGACACACTAGAAGGTAACACTGACACACAAGGTAACACTGATACACAGTAAGGTAACGCTGATACACAGGAAGGTAACACTGATACACAAGATAACACTGACACAAAAGAAGGTAACACTGACACATACTGTAACACTGATACACAAGAAGGTAAAACTGATACACAAGAAGGTAACACTGATACACAAGAAGGTAACACTGATACACAAGAAGGTAACACTGATACACAAGAAGATAACACTTATATACAAGAAGGTAACACTGATATACGAGAAGGTAACACTGATACACAAGAAGGTAACACTGACACACACAATGTAATACTGACAAAGAAGGTTACACCGATACACAAGAAGGTAACAACGATACACAAGAAGGTAACACTGATACACAAAAAGTAACTCTGATACGCAATAATGTAACACTGATACATAAGAAGGTAACACAGATACACAAGAAGGTAAAACTGATAAACAAGAAGGTAACACTGATACGTAAGGTAACACTGACACACAAGGTAACACTGATACACAAGGTAACACTGACATACAATGTAACACTGATACACAAAAAAGGTAACATTGACACACAATAATGTAACACTGATACACAAGGTAACACTGATACACAAGAAGGTAACACTGATACACAAGAAGGTAACACTGACACACAATAAGGTTATACCTACACACAAGAAGGTTACAATGATACACAAGTTAACACTGGCATACACGAAGGTAACACTGGCACACAAGAAGGTAGCACTGGTACACAAGAAGGTAACACTGATACACAAGAAGAAAACACTGATACACAAGAAGGTAACACTGACACACAAGAAGGTAACACTGACACACAAGACGGTAACACTTACACACAAGAAGATTACACTGATACACAAGGTAACACTGATACACACGAAGGTAACACTGGTTCACAAGAAGGTAGCACTGATACACAAGAAGGTAACACTGATACAGAAGAAAGTAACACTGACATACAAGAAGGTAACACTGATACACAAGGTAACACTGATACAGAAGAAGGTAACACTGATACACAGTCCAACCTCGCCAATACGAACACTGTAATAAGTATCATTTTCGGTATGTAAGACATGTAGCAGCTTAATGCAGGTTGTAAGTCACACAGAAAACTCCTCGTGGAACTATCTTCATGACTTTCACCCTACTTTAAGCAATCTCTTGTGTAAGAAGTTCTTGATTATTATTTATTAAGTTCTGAATAGCGAGGTGTTATTGTACAGGTCTAATATATAAAATGTGTTCTGACCCGTACACAACCAAATGCACCATGGATTGATAAACACACTTCACATTGTGAAATTAACTATTCCCATGGTAACGGAAACCCATGAAATCTCATTTACCTAAATCTATCATTAATGTTTTGGGTTTGATGTTGTTATTTCATTTGATTGTTTTTATTCTTTTGGTTTTTGGCAAAGAAAGTAAGTTGAGAAGATTGCTCAATTATACACACATAGCTCTAAATTATTAAATACAAAATGTAACAGTGGCCATACACAAGAGGGGAATCTAGCGTCCATAGATACAACAAAAATGAAACGACAATGAAAGACATGTATCACTCTGACACAGAAGTAACGCTATAAAGCATTTATCACTCTGATACAGAAGTGACGCTATAAAGCATTTATCACTCTGATACAGAAGTAACGCTATAAAGCATGTATCACTCTGATACAGAAGTAACGATATAAAGCATGTATCACTCTGATACAGAAGTAACGATATAAAGCATTTATCACTCTGATACAGAAGTGACGCTATAAAGCATTTATCACTCTGATACAGAAGTGACGCTATAAAGCATGTATCACTCTGATACAGAAGTAACGATATAAAGCATGTATCACTCTGATACAGAAGTGACGCTATAAAGCATTTATCACTCTGACACAGAAGTAACGATATAAAGTATGTATCACTCTGACACAGAAGTGACGCTATAAAGCATTTATCACTCTGATACAGAAGTGACGCTATAAAGCATTTATCACTCTGATACAGAAGTGACGCTATAAAGCATGTATTACTCTGATACAGAAGTAACGATATAAAGCATGTATCACTCTGATACAGAAGTGACGCTATAAAGCATGTATCACTCTGATACAGAAGTGACGCTATAAAGCATGTATCACTCTGATACAGAAGTAACGATATAAAGCATGTATCACTCTGATACAGAAGTGACGCTATAAAGCATGTATCACTCTGATACAGAAGTAACGATATAAAGCATGTATCACTCTGACACAGAAGTAACGATATAAAGCATGTATCACTCTGATACAGAAGTGACGCTATAAAGCATTTATCACTCTGATACAGAAGTGACGCTATAAAGCATTTATCACTCTGATACAGAAGTGACGCTATAAAGCATGTATCACTCTGATACAGAAGTGACGATATAAAGCATGTATCACTCTGATACAGAAGTGACGCTATAAAGCATTTATCACTCTGATACAGAAGTGACGCTATAAAGCATTTATCACTCTGATACAGAAGTGACGCTATAAAGCATGTATCACTCTGATACAGAAGTGACGCTATAAAGCATGTATTACTCTGATACAGAAGTGACGCTATAAAGCATTTATCACTCTGATACAGAAGTGACGCTATAAAGCATGTATCACTCTGATACAGAAGTAACGATATAAAGCATGTATCACTCTGATACAGAAGTAACGCTATAAAGCATGTATCACTCTGATACAGAAGTAACGATATAAAGCATGTATCACTCTGACACAGAAGTAACGATATAAAGCATGTATCACTCTGATACAGAAGTGACGCTATAAAGCATGTATCACTCTGATACAGAAGTGACGCTATAAAGCATTTATCACTCTGATACAGAAGTGACGCTATAAAGCATGTATCACTCTGATACAGAAGTAACGATATAAAGCATGTATCACTCTGATACAGAAGTGACGCTATAAAGCATTTATCACTCTGATACAGAAGTGACGCTATAAAGCATGTATCACTCTGATACAGAAGTAACGCTATAAAGCATGTATCACTCTGATACAGAAGTGACGCTATAAAGCATGTATCACTCTGATACAGAAGTGACGATATAAAGCATGTATCACTCTGACACAGAAGTAACGATATAAAGCATGTATCACTCTGACACAGAAGTAACGATATAAAGCATTTATCACTCTGACACAGAAGTAACGATATAAAGCATTTATCACTCTGACACAGAAGTAACGATATAAAGCATTTATCACTCTGACACAGAAGTAACGATAGAAAGCATTTATCACTCTGATACAGAAGTAACGCTATAAAGCATGTATCACTCTGACACAGAAGTAACGATATAAAGCATTTATCACTCTGATACAGAAGTGACGCTATAAAGCATGTATCACTCTGACACAGAAGTAACGATATAAAGCATGTATCACTCTGATACAGAAGTGACGCTATAAAGCATGTATCACTCTGACACAGAAGTAACGATATAAAGTATGTATCACTCTGACACAGAAGTAACGATATAAAGTATGTATCACTCTGACACAGAAGTAACGATATAAAGTATGTATCACTCTGACACAGAAGTAACGATATAAAGTATGTATCACTCTGACACAGAAGTAACGATATAAAGCATGTATCACTCTGACACAGAAGTAACGATATAAAGCATGTATCACTCTGACACAGAAGTAACGATATAAAGCGATATATTAACCCTTTACTCCATGATTATCCAAGAGATAATGATACCGTGAATATTAATGTGCTGACTCGTTATAATGACTTGAAAACAGAATTGTTTGATCATGGAAGAAACTGTAGAGAGATATCTACATGTATATTATTTCATAAGCAAGCAGAGCGGACCCTGATCAGACAGCTCCAGTAGGAACAATCTAATGTGGGCCTACGCTGCTTGCAAAGGCATAGACATGCGTATGTATAGAGTAAAGGCTTAACCCTTTCCCTGTTCTATGTTTATAACAAATTTCAATACCTACATTAAGAAAATAGTCATAAAGAAATATGGAAGGTGTAACATTAAAGACATTTTAGAAAGCAAAGAAACAGATCTACCAAATTCTATTAGCAAACCTAGGAGCCGTCTGATCTGGGTCTACTCTGTTTGCAAATGCGTGAAAACACGTTTATATGAGGGAAAGTTTTCGTGATTGAACATATGTGTATTAATAATGAGTGTAATTTAGTAATAAGTGATTGCGTAATGCAAGACGAAAGTTATGTAGATAGGATTTACTGTAGATATACATGATTATAATAAACTGAGTGAATTTATTTCTATGGACGTTATAACCAAATAGTGATTTATATTATTGTAATGTTGTCCATGATTTTATTATAATTATAAAATATGTATTTCAATGCATAAGTTTGAAAACCTATCAAAATAGTTTCTATTGTTTACAGAATATGTTCTTTGTATCCCTGTGTCAATCCAGTTATTATACATGCAGGTCAATGAGTACAGTTGAACCTTTATGAGAAGTCTGTTTATTGTCATAACCGTCACAAGCATTTCCAGCACGGCAAAAACATTGGCGTGCATGTACCTAACGCTTAACAACGCCCCAACTGACATACACCCCCAAAATATGTACATCAAATTGCTTCCTTAATCCTTAACTGCATGAATATACATGTTAGAAATGACGACATCATGGATATCAATTGTCTGGAACTTTACAATGACGCATGAACACAGGGAGTGTTTGCCATGACACACACTGTAGAATCAAATCTATATCATTTTATAAACAAATAGAACAAACGGGTCCTACAGGAGCCTTCTGATCTGGGTCTACTCTGTTGGCAAAGATGTTCAATGTAATTCGATTCAGTTTGTTATTTGTGATTTATGCCTCCGGCACATACACAAAAGGCATTATCATACATAATGAAAACATAATGCGGAACAAGAATATATACACATGTATACAAAAACATAATTGTATAGACATAACCTGAGAAAGACACATTTTTACCATAGACATGTATATTTATACTTTTAGTTACATTCATTGTATACCTAGACCAGACGCCCCCCCCCCCCCAACCAAAAAAAAACACCAAAAAAGACAAAAAAAACCATCAACAACAACAAAAAAAACCGATCTTGAGTCCCAGTATTTGGCAATAAAGCGCATATGCCGCTTAAAATATACATGTACTTTTATATTGGCAAATTACTATTCTACCCTGCACACACACACATACGATCTATATACATAAAAGGCGTATATGTTAAAAGGCATATATATGGAGGAAGGAGTTAAAATACAATTACTGCTGTACGTACTTAACCACTTAACCACACGTGCAACTCCATCATGCTGTCAAATTTGGATCATCTTGTATATTTCACTGATCAGCAGATTTAATGTGGACAGTCGTAACGAATATGGCGAATAATGCATTCGATACAAACCAGACCAGACCAGTGCCATGGCGTCAAATCGCGCACAAGATTGATGACCGCTTTAAAACATTAGTGCCCAAAACGGACAGCCAAATAGTCGAATCATCCTGAAACTTGAGCACAACGATAGGAAACACAACTGTTGTGCTACAGCAACTCATATATGTGCAATATTATTGGCAGATGCTTTAAATCTGTACCTGGTACAGCCACATTTCAGATGACTCCTATAGGAACAGGGTCTACTCTATATATATATAGATCTGATGCTACAGTTTCTGTCATTACCAAAGCATCCAATGGTAATATACCATCATTTAAATTAAGTTTTCATGACGTCATTGTTTCTTACATACATGTTCATCAGACAAACCTATAATCCTATACGGTAACACTCGATAGTTTGCAGTTTGAGTAATGAATAATGAGAACTTTTTAGGCAGGTGGTTGCTTAATGCAGGTTAAAAGTCACGCAGAAGCTAGAGGAGCTTTCTGCATGACTTACTCCCTTCATTACGCTGCCACTTGTGTTAAAGAAGAAAATGTTCGAACTCTCGGGGTTTTACTGTACTTGATCAATATACATGTAAAACAGCACTTATTATGAATATCAATATTTTAAACCATTTATTATGAATAAGTATTGCATTATAAAAAATAACATAAGAAAACTCATTTCCATTGCATTCAGTAAAATAAAGCATGCTTGCAAGATATAAACAAACAGATTATACACTGACCAGGCAACTTCCAAAGAAGCCGTATGATATGGATCTACTCTGTTTGCAATGTCCTTAAAAATAGGATTACCAAGAAAATGAGTATTCAAATTACTCTATAGGAATCAACCAATGACCCTCCATATCACGAAACAAAACTAAAACTTTGGACCAAACAAACAGCGTTGAGCCAAGCTATTGCGGCGCTGTTGAGTCAAACCATTGCGGTACTGTTGAGTCAAACCATTGCGACTCTGTCGAGTCAAACCATTGCGGCGCTGTTGAGTCAAACCATTGCGGCTCTGTTGAGTCAAACTATTGCGGCACTGTTGAGTCAAACCATTGCGGCTCTGTCGAGTCGAACCATTGCGGCGCTGTTGAGTCAAACTATTGCGGCGCTGTTGACTCAAACCATTGCGGCGCTGTTGGACCAAACCATTGCGGCACTGTTGAGTCAAACCATTGCGGCGCTGTTGAGTCAAACCATTGCGGCGCTGTTGAGTCAAACTATTGCGGCGCTGTTGACTCAAACCATTGCGGCGCTGTTGAGGCAAACCATTGCGGCACTGTTGAGTCAAACCATTGCGGCGCTGTTGGCCCAAACCATTGCGGCGCTGTTGCCCACCAGCAGCTACACCGTTTTGGCGGACCCAAATATTTGCTAATTTGAAAGAATTTCCACAGTGGTATATTTGTTTGTAGATATATTGGACATTTCTACATTTTGGTATTACATGCATAATAATTATATTGTTTATTGTAAAAAGAATGACAGACTGGTGTATGTAATATCCAAAAGAATACAAGGCCAGCATCTAACCAGGGTATTTTTCAGCGGTTAGTTGTCTATTTTCACTTTTGTTCAAGTTTTCCACCAATCAGAAACTATGTTACATTGTAATTTGCATATGACCTACTAGTATTTTCTAGTAAACCGTATGTTCATTAGTTAATCCCTTGACTGGCATACAGCCTTTTTATAATGCCTCTACACATGGCCAAACTGAATGTAGGACGTTTCGGCATAGGAAGTTTCGCCCCGGATGTTTCGACCCAGGACGTTTTGGCCATCTATTTATTCGGCCTAGGACGTTTCGGCAAAAATTTAAAATTTGTATTAAAAAGCAAAAATTGAATAATCAAAATCATTAAATAACTATCTATATGTTAAATATTGATATGTGGTCGATTTTGTTTGGTTTATACAGATCAGGATATTAGCTAAGCAGGTGACATATTCACACTTACTCAACCTTGGGTACAATGAGTGATAAAGAGGTGCTTTCAAATACTATAGTCACATTGTTTAGTCATTAAAACAGCCCCAGACCACATAACACATTACTAATGATTTACTATCCCATTCAGTTTTGATTTAAGTCTTGGTCCAAACTGTTTGCCACTCACTTTATGCTTTTTGTTTTCAGTCAAAATGTTGTTTAGTTCAACTTTTGGTGGATTCAAATACATGTACAATACTGTAGTCACATAGTTGTTTATTACCATGACCGGTAAAACAATATGAATTATTTATTACTTTGGTCATTATCAAAACTAGAGTATATAAATACATAAACAATATTACTGAATAAAACTATATAGATCTATTATCGTCAAAAGGTGTGGATCAATTTTGACTATTCAATTTTTGGTGTGTCATACTTTATATCAGTTCCTAACCCATTATCGTATTTATCACCTCATGGTAATGATTGCTGAGCATTATTACCAGTTTGCCAAAACCACTATTAAACTTTTAAACATTTATTATCATTTTGCTATCAATTTAATACCACATTTGATCACATCCACTTTGACGAACAGGTAGTTTGCCGAAACCACCATAATTCACAGGCAATGCTATAGGAAATAAAGAAGAAATGTTGTTTAGTATATTAGAGTAGTGGCATTAATAGTATTAATTACTATCCCCGACCACAGCACCAATTAAGTATCTGGTTATTCGCTCTCTGTGATATAAAGCTACTTACTGAAGGCTATTGTTACGGCTCTATCACCTGGCGCTTTGGATCGAGTAGTAGGTTGAGATAGCTAACTTTATATTGTTTTAAAAATACATGTATATTCAGTTAATGGTGTCACTAATGATGATGCACACACGTCAATTAATGCGTTGATCTAGGCTATAGATAAATACCTTTCTTTAAGTAATTACAGCCTCTGCACAAACAAAACCTAAATTCTGTATGCTTTATTTAAAGTGTATTCAATTAGTTATCTTCATATCAATATAAATATACATGCTTTCAAGTAAATTTTTATAATAGGTAAAATGAAGAACTAACTTCAGATAGTTTTAAAAAAATACTTTGACATTGTACATTTTAATAGTGATTTCCTATAAAAGTAACTTGATTTTTTCCATAATTGCTTATTCTACTTCAAGTCATTTCCATTGCATGCTTCTCTGCTAGTATAATTACAAGCAACCCTTCATAGATCTAGTTCCCTGTACTAACAGAATCTCGAAACATTGAAATTAAGTTGGCAGATATTTAATATCATTATTGTTTTGTACATTATGTCAATATTTGAATGCCGCTGAATATCTTTTTAAAAGATATTTCTTGTTTATTTTACCACGTAGTCTGATATAGGATGGCGGTAGGTCGGCGGGGTTTGAATAAGAAAGTATCTATATTACACAAATGTTCACATTGGAGGACGGGGACACACCGAGCCACTGTTGATTGGTTTCTCATTTCTGTAACTCTTTACCTCATGAGCATTCATGTAAGAATGCCCCCCCCCCCATGAACATTTTTAGTTGATGTTCAATAATGGTATATTTGATATAATTATATGGTATCACATTTTGGCCACCACTGCCATTCAGATTTATATTGTTCCATGAGCAAACAGTAGGTCCTGACCAGACGGCTTATACTGGAACCGTCTGATCTGGGTCTACTCTGTTTGCAAAGAGGACAAAAGGGAATTGGTTAATATTACTAAAGCAAAGCAAATACTCTAGTTTGTACGTAGAAATGCACCAGTTCATGCCGTTCTCAATTGTTTCTAGAACAATGACACTTGATTACTTATTAGAGTATTAACTCCTTTACGCACAGACACGCATTTGCTAACAAGGTATATCCAGACCAGCCGGATTCTGTAAGAACCATCGAACTTTTTGCATGAATATTCATGGCGTAAAGGGTTAAAGTGCTCGATAATGATTAAAATTAAAATGCATAAAGAGCAGACTGCTGCTTAAAGCAAGACAAACGTTATACAGATCTTTCTGTATTGTTTCCAACATGTCAAGTTACAATATAACTCTTCGCGCCATGGGTACGCCTTTTAACCATTTAAAATGATGACATCATGCATATTAATTAAGTTATTTTCTAAACTGGCATATTAACACATGAATATTTTGCGAAAGTAGAAAGTATAGAGTATTATCTATATCAATTCATAGCAAACAGAACATACCCTGATCATTCGAACTGACAGTAGACTATAACAAGGTACTTTGGGGTTTTTTTTGCAAAAGCGTCGAAAGGCATAGTTATGGAGGAAAGGTTTAGCGCCTTGTACACAGAGGTGATCAACATCAGACGGTCCTTAGGGGTCCCACGTGCAGAACATTCTGCGTTTATAGGCCATTATAAAACTTCAACTCATTTACATACGTGATGTCATTATGTCTTACATGAATATGTATGAATGGAGGGTTAAGTCTTTGCGTTAGAAGGGGCTATGCTGTGGTTGTAGTCTATTCTCATAATGCTGAGTTACAGAAGGATGTACCACCCGCTAGTATATATTCAAAAGTTCTGCGCTAACGACTACTGAAACTACATATTCAGTACAAACTCTCTAAAGCGACCCTTTTATGAATAAATATTTAAGACTCATAAGTAGACTAATTTTTGGTGATCGCACTTGAAAGATTGTTTTGTATCCACCAGCGAGTCGGGATCTTCAAACTACGGGGCCATCACGGTGATACTCTCACATCTGATCTGGATCTGAACTATTTGTAAGAACTGAGACCAGACACAGTTCGTATGCTGAGGGAACTAGTAACTACAGACGAAAAATGACGAATCTTTGGGTACTTGTTGCCCTTTAACGAGAGTACTACCAGATGAGATGGAAAGTGCGGAAACGTCAATGGGAGAAATCTGTCGATTGATTGGGTGTTAAAATAAAGTACAAAAACTAATGAACGCCGGTCAGATGAGTGTACTGGTAGTACCTGACTGGTGTTCGACATGTGGAAGGGCAACAACCTGATAGAACCCTGTTTAACCCAGTACCTGATGAATATTCATGTAAGAAATAATGAACGTGTCAATATTAATTAACTGAATATCTATTATGTCATTATGAATAAGGGGAATTTTACTCGTGGCATAAACTGTAATTTCAGTTCTATATAATTTCATATGGAAACAGAGCATACCCTGATTCGACGCTCCTAAAGGAGCTCTCTGGCATTGGTCTACTCTGGTGGTTGCAAATGAGAAGACGAACGTCTCTTTCAGATAAAGGGTTACTCGAATGATGATAATTAACTCTTTTACTGCCAGGTTTTATCGTCTGCAAACTTTGTCGTCTGCTACAGTTTTCCATTTTTATTTTTTCTTCATTTTTGTTTCAAGAAACAGTCAATATAACAAACAGTTCGTATAAGAGTTTTATTTGGTTCTTAATTATTTCACTGTTCATTTACCGTTTAAGTATTTTCTCCATCAGTACGCCTTTCTACGTTCTTTGCAAACAGAGTATACTCTGCTCCTATAGGAGTCGTCTGATCAGGGTCTGCTCTGTTTGCTTATTATCTTATATACATGTAGATATAATTCAACAGTCTTTGCCATGTCAAAAACTTTCTGTCTCCATATGCTATAATAACAATTAATCTTACTAATATCCATAGTGTCATTATTTCTTACATGAATATTCATGAAGTAAAAAAGATAGTTCATGAGGTATAAGCTGATTTGTTATAATGGCATACGAACGCAGGATGTTTGGCCGGCATAAAATGTGAACTCATATTTATATATACATGACGTTACAGCTTATATTAAGCGTATGTAGTATAGATGCATATGTGATGACTATACTAACTCGAATACAAGGGAGGCTATGTGATAAATTCATGTACATCGAATAAATCGGGCGGAACTTCGGAAATCGCTCTGTATGGATTTTTATCTGTTTAGTATGTACATGTGACTTACCCCTATGATAAAAACTAAGACATTTGTTCAATAGATCTGTATCAGCTGTAGCCTTTTACCTGATAGTAGCGCCTTTGCCACTCAGAGTAGATCAAGATCAGAGATCTCTTCTCTAGGAACCGTCTGATAAGGGTCTGCTCTGTTTGCTTACGAAGTAATATATATCTGATTCTACAGTTTCTGCTATGGCCAAAACTTCCTGTGATTAATTCATGATGTCATTATTTCTTTCATGAATATATACGTGAGGTAACCGGTAAAGTTGAACTGAGCAAAACAGATTTTATTTAAATTATGTTCACACGTCAACCCTAAAACATGTTAATCGGCTCGACTCAGTTAGATATGTCGAAGGAACTATTTTTCAAAGCGTCGTTGGATTAAGCGCTTAGGCGTGTATGTATACATCATGTGTTATATATCTTTCACGTCTCCACACTTGTCAAAACCCGGCAAACGTTTGAATCCCTGCACTTAAGACCGAGGCGCCACAAAGAAATACAACTGCTTTGAAACGACCGCTCAGCCAAATTTGTTTTAGTGAGGCAGTCTGTTATGTAACGTACTTAATGCATTTTATTCCCCATGTAATGTGTTTTAAATAACATTTTGATAAAACGGTGCAGTAAATTATTACGAGTAGTCAAAACTTTGAAATTGAGATAGCGAGGTGCGGAGAGCCCGCAGAAAGAGGGGCCACTTGGAAAGCTCCAAGTTTGTAAGTTGTTACGGGTGAAGATGCCGTTATGGCGGCCTGCTAATCAGAGGTTCTTGTGTTATGTTAACCCTCAAACTGATAAGAAAAACATTGTCATCTGCTCAATATCGGCTCGCGCTTGTTGTATTATTTTTAAATACCTAATTATTATGCTATATTATTGTTGAGATGTATTCAACGAGTGTTAAATAGCTTGGGTCAGATTTGAAATCAGTAACTGGGCACTGATATAGATAAAAGTGTTTTTGAAAAATATAATCAGTTCATAAGTAGCAGTATAAAGAAATAGCAATTATCCTATCCCTCTAAAGTGTAATGTGTTACATAAACAGTAAACCCCATCTAAAGTGTAGTCTGTTACATAAACAGTAAGATCCCTCTAAAGTGTAGTCTGTTACATAAACAGTAAAATCCCTCTAAAGTGTAGTGTGGTGCTTAACAGTAAAATCCCCTAAGGTGTAGTCTGTTACATGAACAGTAAAACCCCTCTAAAGTGTAATGTGTTACATAAACAGTAAAAAAACCTCTTAAGTGTAGTGTGTTACATAAACAGTAAAACCCCTCTAAAGTGTAGCATGTTACACAAACAGTTAAACCCCTCTAAAGTGTAGTGTGTTACATTAACAGTAAGACCCCTCTAAAGTGTAGTCTGTTACATTAACAGTAAGACCCCTCTAAAGTATAGTCTGTTACATAAACAGTAAAACCCCTCTAAAATGTAGTCTGTTACAAAGTAAAACCACTCTAAAGTGTGATGTGTTACAAAGTAAAACCCCTCTAAAGTGTAGTGTGTTACATAAACAGTAAAACCCCTCTAAAGTGTAGTGTGTTACAAAGTAAAACCCATTTAAAGTGTAGTGTGTTTCATAAACAGTAAAACCCCTCTAAAGTGTAGTGTGTTACATAAACAGTAAAACACCTCTAAAGTGTAGTGTGTTACAAAGTAAAACCATTCTAGAGTGGAGTGTGTTGCATAAATAGTAAAACCCCTCTAAAGTGTAATATGTTACATAAACAGTAAACCCTCTAAAGTGAAATATGTTACAAATAACAGTACAACCCCTCTAAAGTGTAGTGTGTTACAAAGTAAAACCATTCTAGAGTGGATTGTGTTGCATAAACGGTAAAACTCATCTTAAGTGTAATATGTTACATAAACAGTAAACCCTATAAAGTGTAATATGTTACATATAACAGTTAACCCTCTAAAGTGTGATATGTTACATATAACAGTAAAACCCCTCTAAAGTCTAATCCTGGTTCTTAAGTTCTTAACTCTTTCGCTGTCAAATTTTGTCGTCTGCAAACTTTGTCGTTTGCTACAATTTTCATTTTTTTATTTTCTACATTTTTGTTTCTTAAAATAATCACAGTAACAAACAGTTTGTATCCAGATGAGACCCGGCGTCTCATCTGGATCCAAACTGTTTGCACAGGTAATTACAGATACGACATTGGTAGTGAAGAATTAAAGAATGGGGGTTGCTTAATGCAGGAAGGCAGTAATGCAGAATGCTCATACACGTGCGTTCTGCGTAACGTTCGTACTGCACTAAACAACCACGTACTTCTGAAGACATCTAGATCTATGTTTAGTTATAAAGTGGTCGCTCTAGAGGGGTGGTACTGTAGCTAACGAAATGTTGTTGTATTGTCGCTTTAGAGGGATGGTACTGTAGCTAACGAAATGTTGTTGTATTGTCGCTTTAGAGGGGTGGTACTGTAGCTAACGAAATGTTGTTTTATTGTCGCTTTAGAGGGATGGTACTGTAGCTAACGAAATGTTGTTTTATTGTTTGTTATGAATTTTAAAAAAAGTAAGCACCAACAAACAAATGATTTCACGCATTGATCAAACCACTAGAACAGGTTACATGCAGTACTAATTTACATTAAAACTTTTTAACGTGCTGCACGTTTCAAGTTAGCTCTTTTACTGTCAATTTTCGTCGTCTGCAGAATGTGTAAGCAAAATATGTCGTCTGTTTCAACTTTTCATTATTAAATAGGCTTGCCATTTTTATTCCAAAAAAGCTTACTCCCAGTCTCAAACAGTTTACCCAGTGTCTCAACTGGATCCAAATAATTTGAGAATATCTATATACATGTATTATCCAATAGCTAAACAGAGCTGATCCTAGTCAGACAGCTCCTACAGGAGCCTCGGATCTGGGAATACTCGGTTTACAAAGACATCGAAAGGCATTAGGTAAAGGGTTATAAAAAGAAATTATAAAAAGGTTTCCTTGTAAAGAGCAATAGATACAGGTGCGTTATCAACTACAACAGATAAAGGTGCGCACTCAACTACAATATATAAAGGTGCGTACTCAACTACAACAGATACAGGTGCGTACTCAACTACAACAGATAAAGGTGTGTACTCAACTACAGCAGATAGAGGTGCGTACTCAACTATAATAGATACAGGGTGCGTACTCAACTACAACAGATAAAGGTGCGTACTCAACTACAACAAATAAAGATGCGTACTCACCTACAACAGATACAGGTACGTAATCAACTACAACAGATAAAGGTGCGTACTCAACTACAACAGATAAAGGTGCGTAATCAACTACAACAGATAAAGGTGCGTAATCAACTACAACAGATAAAGGTGCGTACTCATCTACAACAGATAAATGTGCGTACTCAACTACAACAGATAAAGGTGCGTACTCGACTACAACAGATACAGGTGCGTACTCAACTACAACAGATAAAGGTGCGTACTCAACTACAACATGTAAAGGTGCGTACTCAACTACAACATATAAAGGTGGGTACTCAACTACAACAAATAAAGGTGCGTACTTAACTGCTAAAATTGCCCATTTCTCAACCAAACCCTGTTTTATGACAACTCTTTAGAATCGTCTCTTAGAACACAGGCTTTGGTGGAAATAAAGGAGTTATTCTTGAAAAAAATTCATTGTAAAGAGCAACAGATAAAGGTGCGTACTCAACTTCTAAATCGTCACTTCTCTACAACACCATATTTGCGTCTCATCGAGACGATTCTAATAAATGAATTATTCGTTAAAATGTTTTAATTTACGCATCTTATCTGGACCAAGAGGTTTTCTCTATCATGTAAAGGGTTACGCATTTACTTCATATAAACGCTTTTCGCGCATTTACAATCAGAGTAGACCCTGATCAGATTGCTCCTTTAGGAGCCGTCTGATCAGGGTCTACTCTATTTGCTAATGAAATTCAACAGATCATTTTCTTTAGTTTCTAAAATGGCTACAATAGCCCACCTTCCATATTTCGTTATAACTATTTTGACCATAAATATTCAGTAGGTATTGACATTTAGAATAAACACAGAACAGGGAAAGGGTTAAGACAACTAGTGTATCAAACAACCATTCATGTAAATCTTTTAAATACCCCAGACAATCTCAAGTGGTTTTGACGTTCGGCACGAGTTTTATCCACTGGTATTCACTGGTATTAAACCCAGACTTCCGGTTCCAATTCTATTAGCACTTAACTCAAGAAATTGAAAACTTTTCCTGTAAGAAAACTGAAACCTGTGTCTGATTTTATTTAATTCTATACATTGTATTTCTTTCAATACTGTCAGAAATGAGCTTAAATTAATCAGGCCCAGAGGTTATAAACGATTCTGCTTGAGTCTGAGATCATTCTCGCGTATCTGACCAATTAGTTACAACTATACTTGGCAATGAACTCAGACTCAGAAATATTTAACATCGGATCTGAATTGAAGCACACACGTTTTAATGGTCTTTGAAATTACTACTATTACTACTAACTATCACTACTACATCTATTACTACTACTACTTCTATTACTACTACATCTATTACTACCACTACTACTACTACTACTACTACTACTACACTACTACTACTAATACTACTACTACTACTACTACTGATGCTACTACTACTGCTACTACTACTAATGATGATGATGATGATGATAATAATAATAAATAAATAAATCAGTTGTTCTATTATAATTACATATTATCATTTTCACTATCAACGTCATCATCACGACACGATTAACTTTTGCTAGTTTTTATTTCCAAACGAAAATAATGTCTGCTCAAATTTGGATCTGGTGCAATCTTGACTACTTCCGATTCGATAAAGCGTTTGAGAATATGTTGAACCAGTGTAAAACAGGTCCTGAGTTAAGCCGTGTCTTATCAGGATCCAAGCTCTTTACAAATGCGACTCGGGTCGCGATTAGCGAACTAAGAGTTGATTAATACTTTTATTCTAACGATTTGCCCTATCAATACTTAAAGAAATGACACCATGACTATTTATTAGCTGAAATAAAAGCACAGGATGTTTATGAACATAGGATGGAGGTTTCCGATGTAGCGAGGTTTGCGCGGTATAGCGAGGCGTCCGCTGTAGCATGGTTTCCGCTGTATATCGAGGTTTCCGTTGTATAGCAAGGTTACGTTGTATAGCGAGGTTTCCGATGTAGAACGAGGTTTACACTGTAGTGAGGTTTCCGCTGTATAGCAAGGTTTCCGCTGTATAGCATGGTTTCCGCTGTATAGCGAGGTTCCGCTTTATAGCGAGGTTTCTGCTGTATAACGAGGTTTAAGCTATAGCGAGGTTTCTGCTGTAGCGAGGTTTCCGTTGTATAGCAAGGTTTCCGCTGTATAACGAGGTTTCCGCTGTATAGCAAGGTTTCCGCTGTATAACGAGGTTTCCGCGGTAAAGCAAGGTTTCCGCTTTATAGCAAGGTTTCCGCTATATAGCAAGGCTTCCGCTGTATAGCAAGGTTTCCGCTGTATAGTAATGTTTCCGCTGTATAACGACGTTTCCGTTGTATAGCAAGGCGTTCGCTGTATAGCAATGTTTCCACTGTATAACGACGTTTCCGCTGTATAGCAAGACTTCCGCTGTATAACGAGGTTTCCGCTGTAGCGAAGTTTCCGCTGTACAACGAGATTTCCGCTTTAGCGAGGTTTCCGCTTTAGCGAGGTTCCACTGTATAACAAGGTTTCCGCTGTATAGCAATGTTTCCGCTGTACATAGCGAGGTTTCCGCTATAGCGACGTTTCCGCTTTAGCGAGGTGCAATTTTTCTAACTTTTCCTGGAAGTCTGACGAAGAACAATGTCTGTTTATTTCACTAGCTTCCGACAATTTCCGCTGCACAAGCATTTAATAAAATCTCTTTGAAGTTATAAGCATCTATATAATAGAATTACACCGTATCTCCTCAAATGCATCCACGTTGTAAAAACAAAGCCGGTGTTCCATACTTACACCCCCTAGCACCAATATTGTGGTTCCTTAGCATCAACTTCGACTACGATCATACAATCCGTTGTTCAACATTTTATCACTAGTCTCATTTAGTGTCATTTCCGTAAGCTGCTTTAGTACTGAGAAGAGAAAAGAAACATGAGAAACAGGAATTAAGCAGACAGCAGTGATGTAGCAGGGAAGTGTTTGTTAATATTAAAGGCATCCATTGCACTCGCCCCCAACTGTTTATCTCTGTTCCACAATAAGCAATGCAACTAAATGTAAACATGACGTGAAATGTTTGCATGCATATTACAACACCAAGTGTGCTAAGCAAAATATCTCCCCGCAATATGACGTCAACATTTATTCCATTGTTTTAAAAATTACCTGATGAATATTCAAGCAAGAAATAATCAAATATTAATTATATTTCATAGTGGTGTATGAACACATATCTGAATATTAATAATTGAATTTTATTTTTATAATAGAATCGCGAGAAATAATGAGATTGTGATTATCTATCAGCTGATTGGCATAATGGTTTATAAACACGTGCTGATTTGGCCATGGCAGAAACTGCAGAATAATGTCTATATTACAAACTGCAGAATAATGTCTATATTACAAACTGTAGAATCATGTCTATATTACAAACTGTAGAATCATGTCTATAGTACAAACTGTAGAATCATGTCTATACTACAAACTGTAGAATCATGTCTATAGTACAAACTGTAGAATAATGTCTTTACTACAAACTGTAGAATCATGTCTATATTACAAACTGTAGAATCATGTCTATAGTACAAACTGTAGAATCATGTCTTTACTACAAACTGTAGAATCATGTCTTTACTACAAACTGTAGAATCATGTTTATATTACAAACTGTAGAATCATGTCTATAGTACAAACTGTAGAATCATGTCTATATTACAAACTGCAGAATAATGTCTATATTACAAACTGTAGAATCATGTCTTTACTACAAACTGTAGAATCATGTCTTTACTACAAACTGTAGAATCATGTCTATATTACAAACTGTAGAATCATGTCTATACTACAAACTGTAGAATCATGTCTATATTACAAACTGTAGAATCATGTCTATAGTACAAACTGTAGAATAATGTCTTTACTACAAACTGTAGAATCATGTCTATAGTACAAACTGTAGAATCATGTCTTTACTACAAACTGTAGAATCATGTCTTTACTACAAACTGTAGAATCATGTTTATATTACAAACTGTAGAATCATGTCTATAGTACAAACTGTAGAATCATGTCTATATTACAAACTGCAGAATAATGTCTATATTACAAACTGTAGAATCATGTCTTTACTACAAACTGTAGAATCATGTCTTTACTACAAACTGTAGAATCATGTCTATATTACAAACTGTAGAATCATGTCTATACTACAAACTGTAGAATCATGTCTATATTACAAACTGTAGAATCATGTCTATAGTACAAACTGTAGAATAATGTCTTTACTACAAACTGTAGAATCATGTCTTTACTACAAACTGTAGAATCATGTCTATATTACAAACTGTAGAATCATGTCTATACTACAAACTGTAGAATCATGTCTATATTACAAACTGTAGAATCATGTCTATAGTACAAACTGTAGAATCATGTCTATATTACAAACTGTAGAATCATGTCTATAAACTGTAGAGCCATGTCTATAGTACAAACTGTAGAATCATGTCTTTACTACAAACTGTTGAATCATGTCTATATTACAAACTGTAGAATCATGTCTTTACTACAAACTGTAGAATCATGTCTATATTACAAACTGTAGAATCATGTCTATACTACAAACTGTAGAATCATGTCTTTATTACAAACTGTAGAATCATGTCTATAGTACAAACTGTAGAATCATGTCTATATTACAAACTGTAGAATCATGTCTATACTACAAACTGTAGAATCATGTCTATATTACAAACTGTAGAATCATGTCTTTACTACAAACTGTAGAATCATGTCTATATTACAAACTGTAGAATCATGTCTATAGTACAAACTGTAGAATCATGTCTATAGTACAAACTGTAGAATCATGTCTATAGTACAAACTGTAGAATCATGTCTATACTACAAACTGTAGAATCATGTCTATATTACAAACTGTAGAATCATGTCTATATTACAAACTGTAGAATCATGTCTATATTACAAACTGTAGAATCATGTCTATAGTACAAACTGTAGAATCATGTCTATAAACTGTAGAGCCATGTATATAGTACAAACTGTAGAACCATGTCTATAGTACAAACTGTAGAACCATGTCTATATTACAAACTGTAGAATCATGTCTACAAACTGTAGAACCATGTCTATCAAACTGTAGAATCATATCTATACTACAAACTGTAGAATCATGTCTATAATTATTATAAACTGTAGAATCATGTCTATAATTATTATAAACTGTAGAATCATTCTCTCTTTGTCACCCTTACATTTGTTTGTCTTGTGTCTTTGTGCTTGTGTTTTGTTCATGTTTGTCTCTGGTGCTCGTGTATTTGTTGGTGTTTTATGTGTTCTTCTCGTGTGTTTGCGTGTGTTTGGTTGTGTGTGTGTGGCATGCTGTCTATTGATGTGTTGGTGGTGATTGCGTCTTGTATGTGACTTTCTACTGTATGTGTGTGTATGTGTATAAATTGTTATGCTTTCTGTAGGTGTTTTGGTGATATTGGCGTTTTGTGTGTGGCTTTTCCTGCTTGACTTTACTACTTTTTCAGTTATCATAAACTGTAGAGTCATGTCTCTACCACAAACTGTAGAACCATGTCTATACGTATTATAAACTGTAGAACCATGTCTATACTACAAACTGTAGAATCATGTCTATACTACAAACTGTAGAATCATGTTTATACTACAAATTGTAGAACCATGTCTATACTACAAACTGTAGAACCATTTCTATATTACAAACTGTAGAATCATGTCTATAGTATAAACTGTAGAATCATGTCTATACTACAAACTGTAGAATCATGTCTATATTACAAACTGTAGAACCATGTCTATACTACAAACTGTAGAATCATGTCTATACTATAAACTGTAGAACCATGTCTATACTACAAACTGTAGAATCATGTCTATACTATAAACTGTAGAATTATGTCTATACTACAAACTGTAGAATCATGTCAATACTACAAACTGTAGAATCATGTCTATAGTACAAACTGTAGAATCATGTCTATACTACAAACTGTAGAATCATGTCTATACTACAAACTGTAGAACCATTTCTATATTACAAACTGTAGAATCATGTCTATAGTATAAACTGTAGAATTATGTCTATACTACAAACTGTAGAATCATGTCAATACTACAAACTGTAGAATCATGTCTATAGTACAAACTGTAGAATCATGTCTATAGTACAAACTGTAGAATCATGTCTATAGTACAAACTGTAGAATCATGTCTATACTACAAACTGTAGAATCATGTCTATAGTACAAACTGTAGAATCATGTCTATAGTACAAACTGTAGAATCATGTCTATAGTACAAACTGTAGAATCATTTCTATAGTACAAACTGTAGAATCATGTCTATAGTACAAACTGTAGAATCATGTCTATAGTACAAACTGTAGAATCATGTCTATAGTACAAACTGTAGAATCATGTCTATAGTACAAACTGTAGAATCATGTCTATAGTACAAACTGTAGAATCATGTCTATAGTACAAACTGTAGAATCATGTCTATAGTACAAACTGTAGAATCATGTCTATAGTACAAACTGTAGAATCATGTCTATAGTACAAACTGTAGAATCATGTCTATACTACAAACTGTAGAATCATGTCTATAGTACAAACTGTAGAATCATGTCTATACTACAAACTCTAGAATCATGTCTATAGTACAAACTGTAGAATCATTTCTATAGTACAAACTGTAGAATCATGTCTATACTACAAACTGTAGAATCATGTCTATAGTACAAACTGTAGAATCATGTCTATAGTACAAACTGTAGAATCATGTCTATAGTACAAACTGTAGAATCATGTCTATACTACAAACTGTAGAATCATGTCTATACTACAAACTGTAGAATCATTTCTATAGTACAAACTGTAGAATCATGTCTATACTACAAACTGTAGAATCATGTCTATACTACAAACTGTAGAATCATTTCTATAGTACAAACTGTAGAATCATGTCTATACTACAAACTGTAGAATCATGTCTATACTACAAACTGTAGAATCATGTCTATACTACAAACTGTAGAATCATGTCTATAGTACAAACTGTAGAATCATGTCTATACTACAAACTGTAGAATCATGTCTATAGTACAAACTGTAGAATCATGGCTATACTACAAACTGTAGAATCATGTCTATACTACAAACTGTAGAATCATGTCTATACTACAAACTGTAGAATCATGTCTATAGTACAAACTGTAGAATCATGTCTATACTACAAACTGTAGAATCATGTCTATAGTACAAACTGTACATTTAAAGTCATTTAAAGGCGTTCATATAAAGCATAGGGTAAAGAGGTTTTAGATCTAAGCAAACAGAACATACCCTAATCAGACCGCCACTATATCTACTCTGTTTGTGGCGTTTATATGAGGGGTAGAGTTAAATGAATCTATTGCACTCGTCCCTAAATGTTTATCTCTGTTCCACAATAAGAAATATAAATAAACATGAAGTGTAACGTTTGCATACACATTGCATCACAAAACGTTCAAAGGAAAATGTTTTTAACAGTATGACGTCGACGTCTATTCCATTTTATAACATTTAACATATAATTATAGATAATCTTTGAAAAAAGCCCTTAGTGGTCGAAATATTAGATCAGAGCAATTCAAGTATTTATTTATTATATTAATTCCCTTTTTGGAATATTTTCTTCATTGTAATTATTTTTTATGATGCTATGTGAACACATGGTGATTTTGGCCGTGGCAGAAACTGTAGAAGTCCATAAGCACACGGGGCGGACCCTGTGGCATCCATGTTACGTTATAAAGTGATTGCCTCACAGAGTTTCTATTATATAACCATGTGGACAAACATTGGTGTCTTTAAAAGAGAGTGGTTGATCAAAAGTTAGACGATAGTACAGGAGAACCTGTCTAAAGCGGCCATAAAACTAGTCTAAGTATGGGTCTGTAAGGCAGGTGGTAGCTTAATGCAGGTCGAAAGTAATACAGAAAGCTCCTATACATTATTTTTGCACTGCATGAAGCAACCACCTTCTTCTTTAGACTCATATGTTCAATAAATGAATGGCCGCTTAAGACATGTTCTACTGTAAAGCAAATATGAGCTTAAGACAGGTTCTACTGTAAAGCAAATATGAGCTTTTTGTATAACTTCCGTCCTGCATTTAGCTTCCTGCTGCCTCAACAATTTACCTCTACCTTACAAATAGAGTAGATCCAGATCAGACTGCTATTATATACCGTATATCCAGTAGATCCAGATGGCTGCTATTTCATACAGATCGAATTATACAGTTTCTTGCAATGGCCAAAAGATCATACTTTTATATTCGATTATAAATATCCATGGCGTTCTTTCTTAAATGAATAAAAATCATATTCAGGATTTTTTCTATGAAAACAAATAAATTATGAAACTAAGAAAATATTGTTTCCGCTGAGGATTGAACTCAGGACCTTCCGCGTGTTAAGCGGATGTGATAACCACTACACCACAGAAACACCGATACATACCAATAGCTAAATGTGACCCATGTACTTGCTATGGTCTAAACGTCGACATTTATTGGAGTATAATATTGTTTTACCCCTTCAACTCCCATGACATTATAAACGAGACATGGACGAATAATGTAGACCACACTATAATGTCCTTTCATTCTGATAAGGGTCTGTACTGTTTGTTGTACCAACTTTTTCACCAGCATATATACATGTATTCCTTTTACTGGAACATGAACAATGAGTAGGTTCCATATTTCTGATTGCCGTAACCCTTGGAATGAGGCAAACGAATCGGCTGTCATTTGCAAAAAGTGTAAACCCATTTCAGGGGGATCCAAGCGGAGCCCTCTAGTCAGAGTCTGCACTGTTTTTCATTCAAAATCATCTCACAAATTTTACCCTTTCATGCTTTGTGGACTCTACCAATAAACAATGGTAGACTATTTCACTTTAAAAATAAGTTTTGAAAGGATTAAATGATATGAACGTTATAGGGCTCAATCCTAGGAAGCAGAAATGTCAACAGCAACAAGAGTCAATGCGTACCTTTAGACAGACAGCCGTGATAGTTCTTCTAGGAGCTGTCTGACCAGGCTCGGCTCTGCTTATATCTGGCTTATATGTTACAGATCTGATTCTCCCGCCAAAGCAGCACATTTTCTTTATACAAAAATTAAATTAATTAATATTCTTAATGGGTGGGGCTTTGCATAAATATTAATCAAATAAAGAAATACATTTAAAAACAATGATATGGATCATTTTGAATTCTATCAAAATTTATAACATCAATATATCTGTCAATAGGCTTACATCTTCCCAGTACAATATTTATTCAATCTAATTAGCATGTATCATGGTTTAGAGTGTTGAAGATGTATTTGACCATTGCCCGGCCCCCCCAGTGAACACATAATGTCTCCTCAAAATTTGAACTGGTTCAGTTTTGACTACGTCCCATTGCATCAAGCTTTTTGAAATTATTGAAACCGAGGGTTAAATAACTTGGATCCAAGCTGTTTGCAAATGCGAATCAGGTCACTGATAGTGGGGAAAGGGTTGATAAATAGATACCTGATAGATAAACGTGTAACTCTAAACGCATTACCTCCTACTGACGCCTTTTGACGCCTCTGTAAAAGTCATTGTTTTAATCCATTGTGATAAATTGAGCATTTGCTCCATAGGAGCGTTCTATTTTATCACAATGGTTTAAAAACTACACCATTCTAAAAGTTTCCTTTACTCTAGTAAATGCTCCTTTTCGGTAGATTTATTCTAGGAGACTGAGTCTAAAATAGTCTAGGAGGCTATGGGCTAATTATTTATCCGTCAAAATGATTCAAAACATCAGCCTAAGAAAACAAATCATATTCAGGATTTTTTTCTATGAAAAACTATGTAATGAAAACTGAAAAAATATTGTTTCCGCTGAGGATTGAACTCAGGACCTTCCGCGTGTTAAGCGGATGTGATAACCACTACACCACGGAAACACAGTTAAATTCCAATGGCTAAATATAACTCATGTACTTGCCATGGTCTTAACGTCGACGTTTATTAGAATATAATATTGTTTTACCTCTTCAACCCCTTGCGATCATAAATAAGACATAGACGAACAGGGTAGACCACAATATAAGGTTCTTTCATTCTGATCAGGGTACGTACTGTTGGTTATACCAATCAATTGCCAACCTTTTTCACCAGCATATACACATATATCTCTTTTACCGGAACATGAACAATGAGTAGGTTCTATATTGCTGATTGCCGTAACCCTTGGAATGCGGGAAACAAATTGGCTGTCATTTGCTAAACGTGTAAACCCATATCAGAGGGCTCCTCGAGGAGAGCTCCGGTCAGTCTGCACTGTTTTACATTCAAAACCATCTCGCCAATGTTACCCTTTCATGCTTTGTGAGCTCTACCAATACACAATGGTGGACTATTCGAATTTGACAATTCAGCTTTGGAGGGATTAACTGATATAGACGTTATACGGTTGAATGATATAGACGTTATACGGTTCATTCCTAGGAAACAGAAATGTCAACAGAAACAAGAGTCAATGCATACATTTAGACATTCAGTCGTGATAGTTCTTGTAGGAGCAGTCTGACCAAGCTCTGCTCTGCTTATTTCAGACAGACAGCCGTGATAGTTCTTGTAGGAGCTGTCTGACCAGACTCTGCTCTGCTTATATCAGTCAGACAGCCATGATAGTTCTTGTAGGAGCTGTCTGACCAGGCTCGACTCTGCTTATATCAGACAGACAGCCGTGATAGTTCTTGTAGGAGCTGTCTGACCAAGCTCGGCTCTGCTTATATCAGACAGACAGCCGTGATAGTTCTTGTAGGAGCTGTCTGACCAGGCTCGGCTCTGCTTATATCACACAGACAGCCGTGATAGTTCTTGTAGGAGCTGTCTGACCGGGCTCGGCTCTGCTTATATCAGACAGACAGCCGTGATAGTTCTTGTAGGAGCTGTCTGACCAGGCACGACTCTGCTTATATCTTGCTTATATGTTACATATCTGATTCTCCCGCCAAGGCAACACATTTTCTTTATACAAACATTAAATTAATTAATATTCTTAATGGGCGGAGCTTTGCATGAATATTCACCAAATAAAGAAATAAAACAATGATATGGATCATTTTGTATTCTATAAAAATTTATAACATCTTCCACATTTTACATTTCTATATGTCAATAGGCTTACATGTTCCCAGTACAATAATTATTCAATCTAATTAGCCTGTATCATGGTTTAGAGTGTTGAAGATGTATTTGACCACTACCCGTCTCCGTAGTGAACACATAGTGCCTCCTCAAACTTTGAACTCTGTTAGTTCTGACTGCTTCCCATTCCATCAAGCTTTTGGAAATTATTGAAACCGAGGGTTAAATAATTGGATCTAAGCTGATTGCAAAATGCGAATCAGGTCATTGATAGTGGGGAAAGGGTTGATAAGAAGATATGTGAAAGATTATCGTGCAACTCTTAACCCCTTACCTCCTACCGACGCCTTTTGACGCCTCTGTAAAAGTCACAGTTTGAAACCATTGTGCTAAATACAGCATTGGCTCCATAGGAGCGCTCTATTTATCACAATGGTTTAAAAACTACACCACTCAAATATTTTCCTTTATTCTAGTAATAGTCTAAAATAGTCTAAGAGGCTATGGGCTAATTACTTATCCGTCGAAATGATTCAAAAAATCAACATCAGAACAAAAACCATATTCAGGAATTTTTCTATGAAACACCATGTCATGAAAACAGAAAAAAAGTTTCCGCTGAGGATTGAACTCAGGACCTTCCGCGTGTTAAGCGGATGTGATAACCACTACACCACGGAAACACCGATAAAGTCCAATGGCTATATGTGATTCATGTACCTTCCATTGTCTTAACGTCGACTTTAACTAGAATGCAATACTGTTTTATCCCTTCAACTCCCATGACATCATAAATGTGACATAGACGAACTGTGTAGACCACAATATAACGTTCCTTACATTCTGATCTCGGTCTGTACTGTTTGCTGTACCAGTCAATGCCAACTTTTTGACCACCATATACAAATGTATTTCGATTAGCGGAACATGAACAATGAGTAGGTTCCATATTTCAGATAACCGTAACCCTTGGAATGGACAAAACGAATTGGCTGTCATTTGCAAAAAGTGTAAACCCATTTCAGAGGGGTCCCAGCGGAAGCCCTCATGTCAGAGTCTGCACTGTTTTTCATTCAAAATCATCTCACAAATTTTACCTTTTCATGCTTTGTGGACTCTACCAATAAACAATGGTGGGCTATTTCACTTTAAAAATAAGTTTTGAAAGGATTAAATGATATGAACGTTATAGGGCTCAATCCTAGGAAGCAGAAATATCAACAGCAACAGGAGTCAATGCGTACCTTTAGACAGACAGCCGTGATAGTTATTCTAGGAGCTATCTGACTAGGCTCGACTCTGCTTATATTTTGCTTATATGTTACAGATCTGATTCTCACGCCAAGGCTACACATTTTCTTTATCAAATGTTCTTATTGGGCAGAGCTTTGCATAAATATTCATAAAATAAAGAAATAGCACAATGATATGGATCATTTTGTATTCTATCAGAATTTATAACATCTTCCACTATTTCATTCTTATCTGTCAATAGGCTTACATGTTCCCAGTACAATAATTATTCAATCTAATTAGCCTGTATCATGGTTTAGAGTGTTGAAGATGTATTTGACCATTACCCGTCTCCGTAGTGAACACATAGTGCCTCCTCAAACTTTGAACTCTGTTAGTTCTGACTGCTTCCCATTCCATCAAGCTTTTGGAAATTATTAAAACCTGCAAATGCGAATATCAGGTCACTGATAGTGGGGAAAGGGTTGATAAGAAACTATGTGAAAAAGTAACGTACAATTCTTAACCATTACCTCCTACTAAAGACTTTTGACGCCTCTGTAAAGGTCATTTCGTTTAAACCATAGTGATAAAAAGAGCAGTTGCTCCATAGGAGTGCTCTATTTATCACAATGGTTTAAAACCTGCACCATTCTAAAACACTCCTTTACTCTAGTAAATGCTCCTTTTCGGTAGATGTATTCAAAGAGGTTGGGTCTAAAAAAAAAGAATAGTCTCGGAGGCTATGGGCTAATTACTTATCCGTCAAAATGATTTAAAAAAATCACCCTATGAACAAAAATCATATGCAGGAAATTTCCTATGAAAAACTATGTCTTGAAAACAGAAAAAAATATTGTTTCCGCTGAGGATTGAACTCAGGACCTTCCGCGTGTTAAGCGGATGTGATAACCACTACACCACGGAAACACCATTGAATTTCAATGGCTAAATGTAACACATGTACTTTCTATGGTCTTAACGTCGACGTTTATTAGAATATAATTTTGATTTACCCCCATGACATCATAATTGAGACATGGACGAACAACGTAGACCACAATATAATGTTCTTTCATTCTGATCAGGGTATGTACTGTTGGTTAAACTAATCAATTGACAACCTTTTTCACCAGCATATACACATGTATTCCATTTACAGGAACATGAAAAACGAGTAGGTTCCATATTTCTGATTTCCGTAACCCTTGGAATGCGGGAATTAAACTGGCTGTCATTTGCAAAACGTGTAAACCCATATCAGAGGGTTCCAGGAGGAGCGCTCTGACCAGAGTCTGCACTGTTTTTCATTCAAAACCATCTCGCAAATTTTACCCTTTCATGCTTTGTGGACTCAATTAAGCTTTTGGGAATTATTGAAACCGTGGGTTTAACAATTTGGATCCAAGCTGTTTGCAAATGCGAATATCAGGTCACTGATAGTGGGGAAAGGGTTGATAAGAAACTGCGTGAAAAATTAACTACAACTCTTAACCCATTACCTCCTACTAAAGACTTTTGAAGCCTTTGTAAAAGTCATTTAGTTTAAACCATTGTGGCAAATAGAGCATTTGCTCCATAGGAGCGCTCTATTTATCACAATGGTTTAAAAACTACACCATTCTAAATTTTTCCTTTACTCTAGTAAATGCTCATTTTAGGTAGATTTATTTTAAAGAGGCTGGGTCTAAAATAGTCTCGGAGGCTATATTGTTTCCGCTGAGGATTGAACTCAGGACCTTCCGCGTGTTAAGCGGATGTGATAACCACTACACCACGGAAACACCGATAAATACCAAAAGCTAAATGTAACTCATGTACTTGACATGGTCTTAACGTCGACTTTTATTATAATATTGATTTACTCCCATGAAACAGAGCATTTGCTCCATAGGATCACTTTACTTATCACAATGGTTTAAAAACTACACACTTCTAAACAAATCCTTTATGTAGTAAATGCTCCTTGTCGGTAGATTTGTTCAAAAAGGCAGGGTCTTAAAATAGTCTAGGAGGTAATGAGTTAAGCAGCCATCTGCTATCTATATCTGCTTCTTTTCTGACACTTCGAGGTAACGACGTTTAACTGTAATTAATATTCTAATATTTACGTTTCTCTAGTAAATGCTCTTTTTCGGTAGATTTGTTCAAAGAGGCTGGGTTTAAAAATAGTCTAGGAGGCAAAGGTTAATATCTTATCGGTTTAAATGATCAGTCTCAGTTGGGCATTTAAAAAACACTGCATTTGCATGACCTACATGATTTAAAATCTGAAAGCATTGTACAAACGAAACCCCTCTAAATCGACCACTTTATGCGAGTTGGTTGTATAATGCAAGGCCAAAGTAATACAGAAAGCAGCAGCAGGAGATTTCTGCATAACCGTCGTCCCACATTAAGCTACATGTACTACCTGTCTTTGAGACCTAGAATGAGACCTTGATTTGGTGGTTTCTGTGGATGGATTTCACTGCACATGTACATGTATATGATTTTCGATAGTTTGTAGTCGTAAAGGTTAGGCACCCGAATGAATACGATGTTTAAAAGGACGACTGTTGCATGGTATCCAATTCATTTTAAGCTCAAACAATGTTATGGACACTATACAATAACGGTTTGAAACATTTCAATGGCATTGTTAATTGCATTGGTACATGTCTGCATATAACTCTACTTACTATTATTTATTTTCCACACGATTTACTTATGTTTATATAGTTTGTTGAAGGAAACAATGGATAGTGGTCATACAATTCATTTTAAAATTATTTGAAAACTACGACAGAACCTGTCTTAAGCGGCCATCTACAATATGTCCAATTATGTGCCTGTAATGCAGGTGGTAGCTTATTGCTACTATAGGAGCTTTGTGCATTACTTTTTCCCAGCACAATGCAACCACCTGCTTTTTAAACTTCCTGTATTCAATGAATAAATGGCCGCTTAGGAGAGGATCTACTGTAGTGTAATTTGTTGAGACACTTGGTTTTGAGAATAAAAAATAATGTAATGTTGAATTAGATGTTTTAAATCTGGAGGTAAAACGTTTTATAAATCTATGAACACTTGACTGTACAGTAACATCTCGATTATTCGAACACTCAAATACGTACCATTATTGATCTTTAACACAGATGGCAGCTTAATGTAGGGTGAAAGTCATGAAGAAAGCTCCTCTAGGTTATGCGTGACTTTCACTCTGCATTAAGCAGCCACCTAACTACAGAGACGTAAGTTTTTATTATTAAATTTCCGTAGTATTTAGTTTTAACTGTATAAGTATTGGTCATAGAGGCGGGGAACATGTGTCTGTGTGGCAATGTCTGAATGTATCGCAGCTTGTAGTTTATCAGTATTCTGTATTTTGTATTAAGCCTTTTTATTGCAATCGGATATTTAATCAGATTTTATTAAATAGTTATTTTCATTTTGGCTATAGTTTCTGTTAATAACTATTGAAACAGATTTGGTTTAAATCATATTTTATTTCTACAATCTGATCTTTATGTGTTAACCCTGTCCCCGTAGTTAAGATTTATGTCTGTTCAAACCTAATGCAATGTAGACTTCCTCCGATTCGATTAAACATTTGGAGACTATTGAGCGAGCGTCAAACATACTAGATCCTGATGAGATACAAAGATACTCGTAGTCTCATCTGGATTCAAACTGTTTACAAATACGGGTTAGATCACTTATAGCTTGTAAGGGTTAATAAAATGACATTTTGATAAATTTGTCCGCGTCTTAGCTGTCTGGAATTAATTAATGACATGTTTATGGCAGTTTATGGAGTTCAACTAGCCATTTATTTTAAGTTTCCTCTGTACAAGTAAAACGATACATTTCACAATTCTAATCACAGTCTAATCACAAATTGTAACAATTCAACGGAGCAATAAAACAGAATTAAAAACCAAAAGAAGTGTTTCGACTGATTAATCACCTTGTGTGTGATCTGTACATAAATGGAATCTACTGAAAGTGTAATCAACGGGTCTACTGAAAGTGTAATAAACTGAATATGTTGAAAGTGTAATAATAATTATGGTCCACGTAAAGTGTAATAAACGGAATTTACTGAAAGTGTAACAAACGCTTCTTGTCCATTGCACATTACAGCTGTATGAATTACAGCAACACACCGCTAGTCCGAACACTCAACTAGTATCATTATCAGTCTTAAAGACAGATGGCAGCTTAACGCAGGCTGGAAATCATGCAGAGAGCTCATCTGAGAGCTTTCATCATGACTTTCGCGCTGCATTAATTAACTCATTCCCTCATATTGACGACTTTTATCGACACCGTAAAAGTCACCTTGTGAAACCATTGTGATAAATAGAGCATTTGCTCCTATAGGAGCAAATGCTCTATTTATCACAATGGTTTCAAACTACAAAATTCTAAAAAGTTTCCTTTTCTCTAGTTAATGCTCCTTTTGGGTAGATTTATTCAAAGAGGTTATATCTAAAAATAGCCTATGAGGTAATGGGTTAAACAAGAAGGGAGTATGCAGAGAGATACCAGATTTGTACAGTCCAGTGTTCCTCTTACCTAATCATAGTACAGTCCAGTGTTCCTCTTACCTAATCATAGTACAGTCCAGTGTTCCACTTACCTAATCATAGTACAGCCCAGTGTTCCTCTTACCTAATCATAGTACAGCCCAGTGTTCCTCTTACCTAATCATAGTACAGCCCAGTGTTCCTCTTACCTAATCATAGTACGGCCCAGTGTTCCTCTTACCTAATCATAGTACAGCCTAGTGTTCCTCTTACCTAATCATAGTACAGCCCAGTGTTCCTCTTACCTAATCATAGTACAGCCCAGTGTTCCTCTTACCTAATCATAGTACGGCCCAGTGTTCCTCTTACCTAATCATAGTACATCCTAGTGTTCCTCTTACCTAATCATAGTACAGCCTAGTGTTCCTCTTGCCTAATCATAGTACAGCCCAGTGTTCCTCTTACCTAATCATAGTACATCCCAGTGTTCCTCTTACCTAATCATAGTACAGTCCAGTGTTCCTCTTACCTAATCATAGTACAGCCCAGTGTTCCTCTTACCTAATCATAGTACAGCCCAGTGTTCCTCTTACCTAATCATAGTACAGCCTAGTGTTCCTCTTACCTAATCATAGTACAGCCCAGTGTTCCTCTTACCTAATCATAGTACAGCCCAGTGTTCCTCTTACCTAATCATAGTACAGCCCAGTGTTCCTCTTACCTAATTATAGTACAGCCCAGTGTTCCTCTTACCTAATCGTAGTACAGCCCAGTGTTCCTCTTACCTAATCGTAGTACAGCCCAGTGTTCCTCTAACCTAATCATAGTACAGTCCAGTCTTCCTCTTACCTAATCGCAGTACAGCCCATTGTTCCTCTAACCTAATCATAGTACAGCCCAGTGTTCCTCTTACCTAATCATAGTACAGCCCAGTGTTCCTCTTACCTAATCGTAGTACAGTCCAGTGTTCCTCTTACCTAATCGTAGTACAGCCCAGTGTTCCTCTAACCTAATCATAGTACAGTCCAGTGTTCCTCTTACATAATCGCAGTACAGCCCAGTGTTCCTCTAACTTAATCATAGTACAGCCCATTGTCATAGTAAACGCTTTGTGACTACAGTAGAGCCTATCCCTATAAGCAGTCATTTATTTATAGAACATAAGTATAAGTCTTAAAAACCAGGTGGTTGCTTAATTCAGGACAAAAAACTAATACAGAAAGCCCCTAAAGGAACTTTCTGCATTGCTTTTGATCTGCATATTACGGTACCACATGTCCCATAATTAGACAACTTTTTGGTCGTTTAAGACAGGTTCTACTGTAAAATGTTACAGTGAAAATATACACCAATGTTCCTCATACCAGGTATACCCTATACAGCAATATTCCTCATACCAGGTATACCCTATACACCAATGTTCTTCATAGCAGGTATACCCTATACACCAATGTTTCTCATATCAGGTATACGCTATACACCAATTTTTCTCATACCAGGTATACCCTATACACCAATATTCCTCATATCAGGTATACCCTATACACCAATGTTCCTCATACCAGGTATACCCTATACACCAATGTTTCTCATACCAGGTATACCCTATACACCAATGTTCCTTATATCAGGTATACCCTATACACCAATGTTCCTCATATCAGGTATACCCTATACACCAATGTTCCTCATATCAGGTATACCCTATACACCAATGTTCCTCATATCAGGTATACCCTATACACCAATGTTCCTCATATCAGGTATACCCTATACACCAATGTTCCTCATATCAGATATACCCTACACACAAATGTTTCTCATATCAGGTATACCCTATACACCAATGTTCCTCATATCAGGTATACTCTATACACCAATGTTCCTCATATCAGGTATACCCATTACACCAATGTTCCTCATACAAGGTATACCCTATACACCAATGTTCCTCATATCAGTTATACCCTATACACCAATGTTCCTCATACCAGGTATACCCTATACACCAATGTTCCTCATATCAGGTATACCATATACACCAATGTTCCTCATATCAGGGATACCATGTTTTGTAATCATTTGCAACATATTTATGAGACTTTTTTCTCAGCAGACACCAGTTAACAAAACACATAATCTGATCGTAAATTATTTCTTGAAAACGTTCATACTTTCATCTAAGAAATGACGACATCATGAATATTGATTAGATTAATTTCTAAAATGGCATATTAGTACATGAATAGTATGCCAAAGCAGAAACCGTGGAATCAGCTCCATGGTACTGCATAAGCATATAAAACAGGAGTTGTCTGACCTGTTTTCACAGGCGTGAAATAACGTATGTATAGAGTAAAGGGTTAATTCTAATCTTATCCCAAGCCATTAGAACCCCACAGAAAAAGAGCCATCCTCAAACAACACAGTTACACCTCTCTATAACGACCGCTCAAAACAGGTCACTCATTCTGGGTATTAAAGAGAGGTGATAGATTAATACAATACGAACATCGTTCGTTACTTTCGTCGTGCATTGGGCAATTACCTGCTTGTACAGATAGCAATGCACATTTAATAACTGAACACATTTGAGAACTTTTGAGAACTTTTTACTGCAATATTCATCTTAATGAGACGCCGAGCTTCTATACGTTAATCCTTTACTCCATGAATATTCATGTAAGAAACAAGCCACCATTATATCATTGGCAAACAGAGCAGACCCTGATCATATGCCTTCTACAGGAGCCGGCTGATCTAGGCCTGCTCTTTTTTGCAAAGGCGTAGAAATGCGAATGTATGGAGTAAAGGGTCAACAGAAGACGTGTACCCGGCATAAGAGCAATGTAACAGCACGGAGAGCCATGTACCAGACATAAGAGCAATGTAACAGTACGGAGGGCCATGTACCAGGCATAAGAGCAATGTAACAGTACGGAGGGCCATGTACTAGACATAAGAGCAATGTGGCAGTACGGAGGGCCATGTACTAGACATAAGAGCAATGTGGCAGCACGGAGGGCCATGTACCAGACATAAGAGCAATGTAACAGTACGGAGGGCCATGTACTAGACATAAGAGCAATGTAACAGTACGGAGGGTCATGTACTAGACATAAGAGCAATGTAACAGTACGGAGGGTCATGTACTAGACATAAGAGCAATGTAACAGTACGGAGGGTCATGTACCAGGCATAAGAGCAATGTGGCAGTACGGAGGGCCATGTACCAGGCATAAGAGCAATGTAACAGTACGGAGGGCCATGTACTAGACATAAGAGCAATGTAACAGTACGGAGGGCCATGTACCAGGCATAAGAGCAATGTAACATTACGGAGGGCCATGTACCAGACATAAGAGCAATGTTACAGTACGGAGGGCCATGTACCAGACATAAGAGCAATGTAACAATACGGAGGGTCATGTACCAGACATAAGAGCAATGTAACAGTACGGAGGGCCATGTACCAGACATAAGAGCAATGTAACAGTACGGAGGGTCATGTACCAGGCATAAGAGCAATGTAACAGTACGGAGGGTCATGTACTAGGCATAAGAGCAATGTAACAGTACGGAGGGCCATGTACCAGGCATAAGAGCAATGTAACAGTACGGAGGGCTATGTACTAGGCATAAGAGCAATGTAACAGTACGGAGGGCCATGTACCAGGCATAAGAGCAATGTAACAGTACGGAGGGTCATGTACTAGACATAAGAGCAATGTAACAGTACGGAGGGTCATGTACTAGACATAAGAGCAATGTAACAGTACGGAGGTCCATGTACTAGGCATAAGAGCAATGTAACAGTACGGAGGGTCATGTACTAGACATAAGAGCAATGTAACAGTACGGAGGGTCATGTACTAGACATAAGAGCAATGTAACAGTACGGAGGGTCATGTACTAGGCATAAGAGCAATGTAACAGTACGGAGTGCCATGTACTATACATAAGAGCAATGTAACAGTACGGAGGGCCATGTACCAGGCATAGGAGCAATGTGGCAGTACGGAGGGCCATGTACCAGACATAAGAGCAATGTAACAGTACGGAGGGCCATGTACTAGACATAAGAGCAATGTAACAGTACGGAGGGCCATGTACTAGGCATAAGAGTAATGTGGCAGTACGGAGGGCCATGTACCAGGCATAAGAGCAATGTAACAGTACGGAGGGCCATGTACTAGACATAAGAGCAATGTAACAGTACGGAGGGCCATGTACTAGACATAAGAGCAATGTAACAGTACGGAGGGCCATGTACTAGACATAAGAGCAATGTAACAGTACGGAGGGTCATGTACCAGACATAAGAGCAATGTAACAGTACGGAGGGCCATGTACCAGGCATAAGAGCAATGTAACAGTACGGAGGGCCATGTACTAGACATAAGAGCAATGTAACAGTACGGAGGGCCATGTACTAGACATAAGAGCAATGTAACATTACGGAGGGCCATGTACCAGGCATAAGAGCAATGTAACAGTACGGAGGGCCATGTACTAGACATAAGAGCAATGTAACAGTACGGAGGGCCATGTACCAGGCATAAGAGCAATGTAACAGTACGGAGGGCCATGTACCAGGCATAAGAGCAATGTAACAGTACGGAGGGTCATGTACCAGGCATAAGAGCAATGTAACAGCACGGAGAGCCATGTACCAGGCATAAGAGCAATGTAACAGTACGGAGGGCCATGTACTAGACATAAGAGCAATGTAACAGTACGGAGGGCCATGTACTAGACATAAGAGCAATGTAACAGTACGGAGGGTCATGTACCAGGCATAAGAGCAATGTAACAGTACGGAGGGTCATGTACTAGGCATAAGAGCAATGTAACAGTACGGAGGGTCATGTACTAGACATAAGAGCAATGTAACAGTACGGAGGGCCATGTACTAGACATAAGAGCAATGTAACAGCACGGAGGGTCATGTACTAGACATAAGAGCAATGTAACAGTACGGAGGGCCATGTACCAGACATAAGAGCAATGTAACAGTACGGAGGGCCATGTACTAGACATAAGAGCAATGTGGCAGTACGGAGGGCCATGTACCAGGCATAAGAGCAATGTGGCAGTACGGAGGGCCATGTACCAGGCATAAGAGCAATGTGGCAGTACGGAGGGCCATGTACTAGACATAAGAGCAATGTAACAGTACGGAGGACCATGTACCAGACATAAGAGCAATGTGGCAGTACGGAGGGCCATGTACTAGACATAAGAGCAATGTGGCAGTACGGAGGGCCATGTACCAGACATAAGAGCAATGTAACAGTACGGAGGGCCATGTACCAGACATAAGAGCAATGTGGCAGTACGGAGGGCCATGTACTAGACATAAGAGCAATGTAACAGTACGGAGGACCATGTACCAGACATAAGAGCAATGTAACAGTACGGAGGGCCATGTACCAGACATAAGAGCAATGTGGCAGTACGGAGGGCCATGTACTAGACATAAGAGCAATGTAACAGTACGGAGGGCCATGTACTAGACATAAGAGCAATGTAACAGTACGGAGGGTCATGTACCAGGCATAAGAGGAATGTAACAGTACGGAGGGTCATGTACTAGGCATAAGAGCAATGTAACAGTACGGAGGGTCATGTACTAGACATAAGAGCAATGTAACAGTACGGAGGGCCATGTACTAGACATAAGAGCAATGTAACAGTACGGAGGGTCATGTACTAGACATAAGAGCAATGTAACAGTACGGAGGGCCATGTACCAGACATAAGAGCAATGTAACAGTACGGAGGGCCATGTACTAGACATAAGAGCAATGTGGCAGTACGGAGGGCCATGTACCAGGCATAAGAGCAATGTGGCAGTACGGAGGGCCATGTACCAGGCATAAGAGCAATGTGGCAGTACGGAGGGCCATGTACTAGACATAAGAGCAATGTAACAGTACGGAGGACCATGTACCAGACATAAGAGCAATGTGGCAGTACGGAGGGCCATGTACTAGACATAAGAGCAATGTGGCAGTACGGAGGGCCATGTACCAGACATAAGAGCAATGTAACAGTACGGAGGGCCATGTACCAGACATAAGAGCAATGTGGCAGTACGGAGGGCCATGTACTAGACATAAGAGCAATGTAACAGTACGGAGGACCATGTACCAGACATAAGAGCAATGTAACAGTACGGAGGGCCATGTACCAGACATAAGAGCAATGTGGCAGTACGGAGGGCCATGTACTAGACATAAGAGCAATGTGGCAGTACGGAGGGCCATGTACCAGACATAAGAGCAATGTGGCAGTACGGAGGGCCATGTACCAGACATAAGAGCAATGTAACAGTACGGAGGACCATGTACCAGACATAAGAGCAATGTAACAGTACGGAGGGCCATGTACTAGACATAAGAGCAATGTAACAGTACGGAGGACCATGTACCAGACATAAGAGCAATGTAACAGTACGGAGGGCCATGTACCAGACATAAGAGCAATGCGGCAGTACGGAGGGCCATGTACCAGACATAAGAGCAATGTAACAGTACGGAGGGCCATGTACCAGGCATAAGAGCAATGTGGCAGTACGGAGGACCATGTACTAGACATAAGAGCAATGTGGCAGTACGGAGGACCATGTACTAGACATAAGAGCAATGTGGCAGTACGGAGGACCATGTACTAGACATAAGAGCAATGTGGCAGTACGGAGGACCAAGTACTAGACATAAGAGCAATGTGGCAGTACGGAGGACCATGTACTAGACATAAGAGCAATGTGGCAGTACGGAGGGCCATGTACCAGACATAAGAGCAATGTGGCAGTACGGAGGACCATGTACTAGACATAAGAGCAATGTGGCAGTACGGAGGACCATGTATTAGACATAAGAGCAATGTGGCAGTACGGAGGACCATGTACTAGACATAAGAGCAATGTGGCAGTACAGAGGGCCATGTACTAGACATAAGAGCAATGTGGCAGTACGGAGGGCCATGTACCAGACATAAGAGCAATGTGGCAGTACGGAGGGCCATGTACTAGACATAAGAGCAATGTGGCAGTACGGAGGGCCATGTACCAGACATAAGAGCAATGTGGCAGTACGGAGGGCCATGTACTAGACATAAGAGCAATGTGGCAGTACGGAGGGCCATGTACCAGACATAAGAGCAATGTGGCAGTACGGAGGGCCATGTACCAGGCATAAGAGCAATGTGGCAGTACGGAGGACCATGTACCAGGCATAAGAGCAATGTGGCAGTACGGAGGACCATGTACCAGACATAAGAGCAATGTGGCAGTACGGAGGACCATGTACCAGACATAAGAGCAATGTGGCAGTACGGAGGACCATGTACCAGACATAAGAGCAATGTGGCAGTACGGAGGGCCATGTACCAGACATAAGAGCAATGTGGCAGTACGGAGGGCCATGTACTAGACATAAGAGCAATGTGGCAGTACGGAGGGCCATGTACCAGACATAAGAGCAATGTGGCAGTACGGAGGGCCATGTACCAGGCATAAGAGCAATGTGGCAGTACGGAGGACCATGTACCAGGCATAAGAGCAATGTGGCAGTACGGAGGACCATGTACCAGACATAAGAGCAATGTGGCAGTACGGAGGGCCATGTACCAGACATAAGAGCAATGTGGCAGTACGGAGGGCCATGTGCCAGGCATAAGAGCAATGTGGCAGTACGGAGGGCCATGTACCAGACATAAGAGCAATGTGGCAGTACGGAGGGCCATGTGCCAGGCATAAGAGCAATGTGGCAGTACGGAGGGCCATGTACCAGGCATAAGAGCAATGTGGCAGTACGGAGGGCCATGTGCCAGACATAAGAGCAATGTGGCAGTACGGAGGGCCATGTGCCAGGCATAAGAGCAATGTGGCAGTACGGAGGGCCATGTACCAGACATAAGAGCAATGTGGCAGTACGGAGGGACATGTACCAGACATAAGAGCAATGTGGCAGTACGGAGGGCCATGTGCCAGGCATAAGAGCAATGTGGCAGTACGGAGGGCCATGTACCAGACATAAGAGCAATGTGGCAGTACGGAGGGCCATGTGCCAGGCATAAGAGCAATGTGGCAGTACGGAGGGCCATGTACCAGACATAAGAGCAATGTGGCAGTACGGAGGGCCATGTACCAGACATAAGAGCAATGTAACAGTACGGAGGGCCATGTGCCAGGCATAAGAGCAATGTGGCAGTACGGAGGGCCATGTACCAGGCATAAGAGCAATGTGGCAGTACGGAGGGCCATGTCCAATTCATTGTTTCTGTGTTTAATTCTTACTGAACACATTCACATACATATTTTGAATGATTCTATGAATCTAGGAATTTTAGTAATATTTCGGCAGGAATTCCTTTGTCGACAATGGCCGTCGTCAACTGATTAATCGCCTATGTTTTGCCTTCAAGGAACACAAGACACGAATGGTTAGTTAAGCTTTATTGACATCAGAACACAATCTAAGCCATGGCTATGGCAGTAAACTGTTTTCTGTCCTAGCTAAGAAAACAGAAATATGTTATAGGAACAATACGAAATGGAACTTGAAGCACTTGATAATATTTTTCGTCATAATAGATGTAGAATTACTGTTTGAAATAATTAGTGTTTTGCTAACGAACGCAATGTACTGAATACATGTACTGATATAACTCTTTACTCCATGATACCGGCACGCCTTTCTGCAAACAGAGAAATGAATACCCAAAATAGACGACACCCTGTAGGAGCCGTCTGATCAGGGTCTGCTCTGTTTGCTTATGGCATAAAAATATATGATTCTAGAGGTTCTACATTGTCCATGTGTCCTTATAGAATTAATCTAATGACCAGTCATGGTGTCAGTATTTCTTGTATGTTTATTCATGGAGTAAATCATACAATGTTGAACGACCCTTTGCCAGTTTTATGCAATTGGTAATGTGAAGATGGATATCAATATATATTGTACAGTGAAATCGCTCTACGGCGACCAATTAAAGGATACTGTTACTGTTTTAATGGAATTGGAACTACAGTAAGGCATCTCTTCAGCGACATCCCAACAAGAGTGGGTCTTAAAGTCATGTGGTAACTTAAACAGATAGTCTCTACTTGCAAAGCGTTTCAAAAATGCCTTAAAATCATAGATCAAATTCTTCTGTTCATGTGCTAGGATAAAGATTATTGTAATCAATAGTCGTGAAGAAATGAGTTTTTGTATAATTGTTCATGGGATATTCCTTTAGTGTACTCGTTGTAGTGAGGTTTTGTAGTACATGCACAGACTGGTTTGTTTGTTCGTTGTAGTGAGGTTTTACAGTACATGCACAGACTGGTTTGCTAGTTGTAGTGAGGTTTTGTAGTACATGCAGAGACTGGTTGGTTTGGTCGTTGTACTGAGGTTTTGTAGTACATGCACAGACTGGTTTGCTAGTTGTAGTGAGGTTTTGTAGTACATGCACAGACTGGTTTATTTGCTGTAGTGAGGTTTTACAGTACATGCACAGACTGGTTTGTTTGCTAGTTGTAGTGAGGTTTTGTAGTACATGCACAGACTGGTTGGTTTGCTAGTTGTAGTGAGGTTTTGTAGTACATGCACAGACTGGTTTGTTTGCTAGTTGTAGTGAGGTTTTGTAGTACATGCACAGACTGGTTTGTTTGCTCATTGTAGTGAGGTTTTGTAGTACATGCACAGACTGGTTTGTTTGCTCGTTGTAGTGAGGTTTTACAGTACATGCACAGACTGGTTTGTTTGCTCGTTGTAGTGAGGTTTTGTAGTACATGCACAGACTGGTTTGTTTGCTAGTTGTAGTGAGGTTTTGTAGTACATGCACAGACTGGTTTGTTTGCTAGTTGTAGTGAGGTTTTGTAGTACATGCACAGACTGGTTTGTTTGCTAGTTGTAGTGAGGTTTTGTAGTACATGCACAGACTGGTTTGTTTGCTAGTTGTAGTGAGGTTTTGTAGTACATGCACAGACTGGTTTGTTTGCTAGTTGTAGTGAGGTTTTGTAGTACATGCACAGACTGGTTTGTTTGCTAGTTGTAGTGAGGTTTTGTAGTACATGCACAGACTGGTTTGTTTGCTAGTTGTAGTGAGGTTTTGTAGTACATGCATAGACTGGTTTGTTTGCTAGTTGTAGTGAGGTTTTGTAGTACATGCACAGACTGGTTTGTTTGCTAGTTGTAGTGAGGTTTTGTAGTACATGCACAGACTGGTTTGTTTGCTAGTTGTAGTGAGGTTTTGCTGTACATGCACAGACTGGTTACTTTTATTGACAGTCAAATGGAACCAATAAAACATTGCAAAATAGCATTTATTGAAATAGTAGCTGACAGGTCCAGTTATGATATGAAAAGACATTCTAAAACAAGTTTTGACTTAACATCGATTCCATTTAGTCTCGGAATAGACAGCATTGGATTTACGCTTGCATACGATTGGCCATATATGTGTCAGCAAAATACTGAAAAAAGTTATATGTGTCTTTTCAACGCTATATGCAATTATTGTTCATCTTCAGCTAATTTACCAATAGTCTTTCGCTGAAGTTAACCTTTTGCATATAGGAAACCGGTGCTCTTGTATTTTCAAACAGTGTAGACCCAGAGTGCTTTTTAGAAAACCCTTTTATTCGGGTCTCCAATGTTTGTCATTTACCACACTTCTCGCGTATATACCCTAACATACAGAATGCGTATATACCATATCATACAGAATGGGTATATACCCTATCATACAGAATGGACTCTAACGTTAGATAATGATGGACCGTTCCACTTGGAAATTAAGCATTCAATGTGTTAACTCTTTGCTCAATATACACTCGTACACGCATTTTAATGCATTTGCAAACAGAATAGACCCAGCTCATACGGCTTCTGTAGGAGTCGTCTGATCAAGGTCTGTCCTGTTAATTTGATTCTACAATTTCTGGCATGGTCCAACCATCCTGTGTTATTAATATGCCCGTATTTATGACGTCATTATATCAACGTAAGTGGTTAAACCTGCATTAGAATCAACTGTATCCAACATATATAGACGAAATGCAAGGGTAATATTTATATTCTTTGTACATACAGGAAAACTCAATAGTTAGAAATGAGGAATTTGGAGTTTTTGGCAGGCGGCTGCTTTATGCAGGGCGAAAGTCATACAGCTTTCTGCTTGACTTTCGCTCTGCATTACTCTGCCGCCTGTTCTACATACCTATACTGATACTTGTTTAAGTGTTCGTACTATCGAGGTTTTACTGTAATATGTCGCCTGTTCTACATGCCTATAATAATACGTGTTTAAGTGTTCGTACTATCGAGGTTTTTACTCTACTCTGCCGCCTGTTCTACATACCGATACTGATACTTGTTTAAGTGTTCATTCTATCGAGGTTTTACTCTACTCTGCCGCCTGTTCTACATACCGATACTGATACTTGTTTAAGTGTTCATTCTATCGAGGTTTTACTCTACTCTGCCGCCTGTTCTACATGCCTATATTGATACTTGTTTTATTGTTCATTCTATCGAGGTTTTACTCTACTCTGCCGCCTGTTCTACATGCCTATACTGATACTTGTTTTATTGTTCGTACTATCGGGGTTTTACTCTACTCTGCCGCCTGTTCTACATGCCTATACTGATACTTGTTTTATTGTTCATTCTATCGAGGTTTTACTGTATTTAAACATTATCCTACGGTAAATATACAGCTCGAACACCCGGATAGTTTACTATTTTTGCTTACTTCGTGAGGTTTAAAATAAATTTGATGATCGTAGTACAACATCACATAAGCACATGAACGAATCAGATCTGTAAGTTTGTCTGTCTGTATGTCCGAGTGTCAAACAGTTTGGATCCTTATGAGACGCCGAGTTACTGGTCACCGCAGAGTAGGCCTACGAAGTAATCAAAATGTTTTTCATACAATTTTCTGTTTCCGATCGTGAAAGATTTTTCTTGTGATATAAATGAACGGCAATTCTTTACTTCTTTTTTACTTTTCATTTGACATCTACAAGTGCATCGGTGTATTTTTCTCTTTCACTGACAAATTGCTTCACACAAAAACAATCTTTCGAGAGTTACAGAGCGCACTTTTTTTTCAGTCAAATGACGGCGGTGTGAGCGGGTTAAACACGTTTTTTGCCTATCTTAGTGATAAAACGCGCATTGATCTTGATGCTAATAGCTCCTAAATGGTTCATTATTGACCTGCTATATCCGAACAGTTGGTGATCTTTGCAAACACTTTGGATCTAGATTAGATATAGGGTAATGCGTCGTTACACAAGCAACCAAACTTTGTTTGTTATTGAGATCCTGTTTAGGAAAGAAAAAGTGTGAGAAATTAAACAATGGAAACTGCAGCAGACGATATTTTGTGCAGACGACAAATTGCTCAGCTCTGTATGGGTTAATGGTGTTTTCGCTGTAGACTTTCCTGGTGAGTCTTGAGTGTCCCGGCTGGAATTCAGATTATTAAGGCATGTAAATTTTCCAAAAGCCTGTTGATCGGTAGGGCCATCCTAACAATTGGCAAAGATATGATATAATTAAGTGGCTGGTAATGTCTCGGAGATGTTTATGGAAAATTTAGTATTATTGGGCTCGGGCTTTATTGGGGCTATCTACGGTGGCAGGTCGGCGCCTGCTGAAGTTTTAGCCCTTGTCGTGCTTAATGCTGCTTGCCTGCACCATTATATCATCTAAAATTCGTCTAATATAATGCATTTTAAATTCGTTAATTACTATTGAAACGTAAATGACAAGGATAAAACAAAGCGAGCGAGGAATCTGGAATCGGCAATGCACTGCCTGATCTGTAAACTAACTAAATGTGGTACATGGAACATATGAAGGCTCTCTCAGGTACAAATGAGTTTAAAATCGGGTTAGAGTAGATTTTCTGTGATGTATAGTGACAATGAGGCATACATTTCCTGAGTATGTAAACAAGAGAATGATAGCGATTTGTCACTTTTTGAAAGTAGATTTCGCTGATTGGAAATTAATGATTTGGCAAGCTGTCAAAGGGTACGGCTGGACTGTATATTGTCACCCATGGCCCTCTAGCTCATGGGCTTCCACATGAACCGTCTGATCTCGGTCTACTCTGTTTGAATATGGAATTATATAGACCGGATTCTACAGTTTCTGCCAGAACCAAATCATCTTGTGTTCTCATAAACCAATTTAAAAATAGAGCTAATAAATTCTCGTGATATCATAATTTCTTGAATGAATATTCATGAGGTAAAGGGTTAAACGCCCTTACTTTGTCAGTTAATTCCGGAAGCTATACGATAAATTGAAATTTACTTGTCTCCGATAAATACACATACGTCGTATGAGAATGAAATGGGGATACACGGAATAAGGAAATGATTATGTCCAGACTCAAGACAATATACAGAATAATGAAATGACACTATACAAAATAATGACAATGCACACAATAATGACAATAAACAGAAAAACGGAAGTTCCGAAACATGCATCTCATATATAGTACTAGTTACAACGAAGAAAACAAAGACATTCTGCAGGGATAGTGATGGACGGGAAATAATGACGGAGATAGAAAGAGGGTAGGTGAAAGGAAGAGAGAGGGGAAAGAGACATAGACGGGTGAGAGAAAGAGAGAGAGATAGAAGGAGAGAGAGACACACAAAGAGAGACATTGAGCCAAAGAGTGACAGAACGAGGGAGAGAAGGAGAAACAGACAGACAGACAGACAGACAGACATTGAGATAGAAAGGGGGAGAGCAATGCAATGCATTACTTTCCAGCATATTAGCAATACCCTACGCTGGACATGTATCGAACTCGTGACCTCTTGCTCCGAAATGAATACAATTATTTTGGTCATGGCAGAAGCAGTATAATCGCACCTATAGAATTCCATTAGCCAACAGAGCAGACCCTGATCGAACGACTCCTACCTGGGTCGTCTGATCTGGGTCTACTCTGTTTGAAAATGCATCTCTATAAGGCAAATGATTAAAGAATTCACGAAGCTAGCAATAATCAGAAAACCACATCCCGACGGCCGACGGCGCTCTGGCGGGATATAAGTACGTTATTGTCCCATTACGTAACTTAGGGCAAATTAACGGATTCCGAAAACATCCCACTTTAGTCAAGGACTACTGTCGTTATCTTTATACCTCGAGAGTTCGACTTACACGGATGTACGATAAGTAATTATCGTCTGCAAAAGAATGTCGTCTGCTTCAATTAACCTTTTCTCTCATGAATATGTTTATAAGTAGTAATGTCATCATGAATATGTTTATAAGTAGTAATGACATCATATTCTATGTTTATAAGTAGTAATGACATCATGAATATGTTTATAAGTAGTAATGACATCATATTCTATGTTTATAAGTAGTAATGACATCATGAATATGTATCAGATGGTTTGTTTTTATGTAATTGTTAATGAATGTAGGATGTTTTGTCAAGGCAAAGCGGTAGACTCACGCCTATATTCTAGCAGACAGAGTGGGACTCACGCCTATATACTAGCAGACAGAGCCTAACTCACACCTATATACTAGCAGACAGAGTGGGACTCACACCTGTATACTAGCAGACAGAGCGGGACACTGTTACAGGAGCCGGTAGACTCACGCCTACATACTAGCAGACAGAACGGGACACTGTTACACCTATATACTAGCAGACAGAGGCGACACTGTTACAGGAGCCGGTAGACTCACGCCTATATACCAGCAGACAGAGCGGGACACTGTTACACCTATATACTAGCAGACAGAGGCGACACTGTTACAGGAGCCGGTAGACTCACGCCTATATACCAGCAGACAGAGCGGGACACTGTTACACCTATATACTAGCAGACAGAGGCGACACTGTTACAGGAGCCGGTAGACTCACGCCTATATACTAGCAGACAGAGCGGGACACTGTTACACCTATATACTAGCAGACAGAGGAGACACTGTTACACCTATATACTAGCAGACAGAGCGGGACACTGTTACACCTATATACTAGCAGACAGAGGAGACACTGTTACAGGAGCCGGTAGATTCACTCATATATACTAGCAGACAGAGGCGACACTGTTACAGGAGCCGGTAGACTCACACCTATATACTAGCAGACAGAGGCGACACTGTTACAGGAGCCGGTAGACTCACACCTATATACTAGCAGACAGAGGCGACACTGTTACAGGAGCCGGTAGACTCACACCTATATACTAGCAGACAGAGGAGATACTGTTACAGGAGCCGGTAGACTCACACCTATATACTAGCAGACAGAGGCGATACTGTTACAGGAGCCGGTAGACTCACACCTATATACTAGCAGACAGAGGAGATAATGTTACAGGAGCCGGTAGACTCACACCTATATACTAGCAGACAGAGGCGACACTGTTACAGGAGCCGGTAGACTCACACCTATATACTAGCAGACAGAGGAGACACTGTTACAGGAGCCGGTAGACTCACACCTATATACTAGCAGACAGAGGAGACACTGTTACAGGAGCCGTATGGTCATAGATAGGCATAGAAAGGCATATTTGTGGAGTAACGGAATTTATGTACTGCGTCCACTCAAAAGAAATCTAAAGGCCGGATCTTCAAGACATGTGGTAACTGAATGCTGGAAGAAAGTTATCCAGCTCGCTCCTAAAGGAACTTCCTGCAGTATTGTCGTCCTACATTAAACAACCACCTGATTTTAACGAAATCCATTGAGTGGCCATTTTATGAAGGCTTTACTATAATTGTATGCGAAACACTTGTGTGTTTGCTTCTGAAAATGTCGACTACTTCTCGAATTATCCTCCTAGTATATCTGAAATCGGCATTTCCACTTTTACCCCATATTTGTAAACAAACTAGACCAGATCAGACGACTCCTTCTGGATCAGGATATGTTCTGTGTGCTTATAAAATACTATTGGATCTAGGTAACAGTAGGTCTCGGGTTCATAATGTCACTATAAAACATTAGCTACTCAATAGTCACAATGTCATTATTTCTCACATTAACCCTTCTCTTGCTGAATTGCAAAATACATTTCTCCTTCTTTACCCATGCCCTGTTGTATAATTACATATATCTTCATTGTGTACAAGTATTTCGCTGTGCAATCACTGCTGTGGGGTGCACTGGTTGCACAATCAACTTGTAAATAGTGCAGACCCTAATGAGACAGCTCATGCAGGAGCTGTCTCATCTGGGTCTTCACTATTTACAGGTAGGTATATTGACGTGAATAGCAAGCGAAGGGTTGATAGTCATGATGTCGTTATTTCTCACATTAATAGTCATGATGTCATTATTTCTCACATTAATATTCCGTATGTAAAAGGTTTAATCTGGGTATTTTGTTGCTATTCTGGGTATCTTGGCACCAAACAGTTGGTACCTTTGTCGAGAATGGGAATCATTAAGTCTCGATTTTAACCTTTTTTATGTTATTGAAAATTATGTCAGTTGAAACCTTCGTGGCAATCAGGTTTGAAACTTTATCCGGGTGGCTAAGTATCTTGAGACACTATTGACCGAGCGACAAACAGTTTGGATCCTGATCAGTAGTTGAGTTACTCGGCATCTCATCAGGAACCAAGCAGTTTGCGAATGCAAATCAAGACGCGCTCATGATACCGGTAACAAGGGTCAATCGTTTCGAGATTGCTTGCAGTAAGTTTGCATCCAGATCATATGTCCACGTCCATGTTGTCTGATTAGCATACATGTATAGTACGTATATAAGCTGTCATTGTTTTATTGTTTCCAAACATAAAAGACAAAACATCTTGAATTAACAAAACCAAGCAGACTTCAATTCTGTGGTAGACGATGTTATAGCTTTGTAAGGGTTTGGAGTACCTTTGATAAGGGTACATAAGAGGGTGACAGGTAAAAGGGCTGCTAGGTCGGACCCTAAAGCACCGGCATGGCGTCAGACCTGTAATTAAGCTTAAAGCATTAAGCGAATTGTAGTCTGCAAAAATGTCGTCTGCAAAAATGTTGTTTACGTCACTACTAAAAGTAACCCCGCCCCTTATCTAACAAATGCGATTAGAACGTTTAACGGCTGGTTCTTGACAAAAACGCCGCGTTAAAACGCACCTAGTCTGGATCTAAACTGCTTGAAAATGTGATCAAGAATTCTCGCGTAACATGCTAACTATTGAAGTGTTTGCCGAGATTTGTTAACTTGTTCATATTCTTGTTGGATTACTGCACCAGCCATGTTAATCTCTGAGAGGCATATCCTTACAATGATCGAAAATGTCTGTTTCACAAACTTCAAAAACGTCGTCTGCTTCTTTTTCCTGAAACATTTACCAGAATATGTAATTATATTCTCAGTGACGTCACAATGATGACACGTGTGTAGGTTCTGATCATCGTGGTCAAAAGTTTAAAAACTCTTTCACTGCTAATGTCTATATGTAATCACTTTTGCAAACATTTTGGACCGAGATGAGATGCCGAGTAACTCGGTGTCTCATCAGAATCCAAACTGTTAATCATTATGAATATGTGAAACAGGAAAACGCTGAGAGATGTTTTTTGTAGAGGATACTACGTGACAGTGAAAGAGTTAAACATGTATGTCAACTTAGATGTTATACGCGACTGATATGCTAATAATAATGAGTATGGCACGAGGATTAGCTGTTATCTGTAATTGGCGACTGGCTCAACCCTTAGTAGGCTCTAATTCACTAGCTATCTGATTCTGGCCTCGAGAAAGTTCTACTTACTTTCTACTTTTTCATGAGTTTGACAAACAGCTTGGACCCTGATGGTACATGGATTTTATCGGCGTCTGATCTGGATCAACGCAGTTTACAGATGTGAGTCAGGTGGAGTTTAGCTGGTTAAGGGCTGATATACTGAGATCATAGTGGTTAATAGTTTGGTCCCACCTAACTACTCTATATCCCCAGTAAATATACCAACTACAGTAAATCATCGCTAATCCGAGCACACAAATAACCCCAGTAAATATACCAACTACAGTAAATCATCGCTAATCCGAGCACACAAATAACCCCAGTAAATATACCAACTACAGTAAATCATCGCTAATCCGAGCACACAAATAACCCCAGTAAATATATCAGCTACAGTAAAACATCGCTAATCCGAGCACACAAATAACCCCAGTAAATATATCAGCTACAGTAAAACATCGCTAATCCGAGCACACATATAACCCCAGTAAATATACCAGCTACAGTAAAACATCGCTAATCCGAGCACACATATAACCCCAGTACATATACCAACTACAGTAAATCATCGCTAATTCGAGCACACATATAACCCCAGTATATATACCAACTACAGTAAATCATCGCTAATCCGAGCACACATATAACCCCAGTACATATACCAGCTACAGTAAAACATCGCTAATTCGAGCACACAAATAACCCCAGTAAATATACCAGCTACAGTAAAACATCGCTAATTCGAGCACACAAATAACCCCAGTAAATATACCAGCTACAGTAAAACATCGCTAATCCGAGCAAACAAATAACCCCAGTACATATACCAGCTACAGTAAAACATCGCTAATCCGAGCACACATATAACCCCAGTAAATATATCAGCTACAGTAAAACATCGCTAATCCGAGCAAACAAATAACCCCAGTACATATACCAGCTACAGTAAATCATCGCTAATCCGAGCACACAAATAACCCCAGTAAATATATCAGCTACAGTAAAACATCGCTAATCCGAGCACACATATAACCCCAGTAAATATACCAGCTGCAATAAAACATCGCTAATCCGAGCACACAAATAACCCCAGTTAATATACCAGCTACAATAAAACATCGCTAATCCTAGCAAACAAATAACCCCAGTACATATACCAGCTACAGTAAAACATCGCTAATCCGAGCAAACAAATAACCCAAGTACATATACCAGCTACAGTAAAACATCGCTAATCCGAGCACATAAAATAACCCCAGTAATTATACCAGGTACAGTAAAACATCGCTAATCCGAACACACATAATAACAGTAAAACATCGCTAATCCGAGCACACAGATAATAACAGTAAAACATAGCTAACCCCAGTAAATATACCAGCTACAGTAAAACATCGCTAATCCGAGCACACATATAATAACAGTAAAACATAGCTAAACCCAGTAAATATACCAACTACAGTAAATCATCGCTAATCAGAATACACATACATGTATAATAACAGTAAATATACCAGCTACAATAAAACATCGCTAATCCAAGCACACAGAAAACCCCAGTAAATATACCAGCTACAATAAAACATCGCTAATCCAAGCACACAGAAAACCCCAGTAAATATACCAGCTACAATAAAACATCGCTAATCCGAACACACATATAATAACAGTAAAACATTGCTAAACCCAGTAAATATACCAGCTCCCTTTTGGAGCTTATTACATGACTTTCAACCTGAATTAAGCTGCCACCTGTCTGAAAGACCGATATCCATACTAATATTAACGTCCGATTTAATGTACGTATAGCTAGAAACCTGCAGAGTCTGATCTATAATAATTTCATCAACCCATAAACATGGTCAAACCTGCAGAGTCTGATCTATAATAAGTTCATAAGCAAACAGAGCAGACCCTGATCAGACGGCTCCTACAGGAAAAGCGTTTGTATGAAGAAAAACATTAATGATGTATTCAAATGTTGAAAATCATACTGGATAGTTAACCCTTAAAAGAGTCACTAATATTTGCAAAATGTGTAGATCCAGATGAGATAGCTCATAGAGGAGCTCTCTCGTCAGCGTCTGTGCACTGTTTGTCATGTTATACTTTTCGTTTTAAAAAAGATCCCTAAATATTCACTGTAAGCTTGACCTGTTTGAATTTTGGAACAGTCCATTTGAAAATTCAACATTGTAAGGGTTAAACGAATACATTTAATTAGAGTATCGTATAAAAATAGACTTCCCTGTTCTGTGTTTAGTCCAAACTTTGATACCTACTGATTGTTCATGGAGAAATTGTTATAACGAAATATGGGAGTTGGAAAACCATTTTCAGAAACTAAACAAATATAATACATGTGTTTCAAATTCCATCAGCAAACAGAACAGACCCGATCAGACGGCTCCTATGGGAGCCGTCTGATCTGGGTCTACTCTGTTTGATAATTCGTGTAAACACTTTTACATGAAGGAAAGGGTTAACAAAGATGCATTAGCTTTATCTTACCGTACAAAATAATGTCTGCTGAAACTGGGATATTTTACTTACGTACAAAATAATGTCTGCTGAAACTGGGATATTTTACTTACGTACAAAATAATGTCTGCTGAAACTGGGATATTTTACTTACGTACAAAATAATGTCTGCTGAAACTGGGATATTTTACTTACGTACAAAATAATGTCTGCTGAAACTGGGATATTTTACTTACGTACAAAATAATGTCTGCTGAAACTGGGATATTTTACTTACGTACAAAATAATGTCTGCTGAAACTGGGATAGGAGGCAAGATTTACTTAAGTACAAAATAATGACTGCTGAAACTGGGATAGGAGGCAAGATTTACCTACTTGTGATTTATTCAAACATTTGATAAACCTACTGACTACTCCATATTAAATTCCTTCATATAAACGTGTTTTATGCATTTGCAAACAGAATAGATTTAGATCAGATGGCTCCTATAGGAACCATCTGATCAGAGTCTGCTCTGTTTGCTAATGGAAATTGAAAGATATTTCTCTACTTTCTATAATGGCTACAATGTTCCACATTCCATATTACATTATAACTATTTTGGTCATGAATATTCAGTAGGTATCGAAATTTGGAATATACACAGATCAGGGAATTCGTTAAACAGGTTGAATCCTGGTGAGACATCGTGTCGTATTATAGTGTATAGGACGGAATTTTCAAATCCGACGTAATAGTATATAGTTTCACCGTCAAAGAAAAGAGAGAACAGAACAGATACGTTATTAGCAATGTGTACAACAAGTACCTCTTTGCAACATGCCTGTACAGTACAAACACTTTAAACCGGAAGTCTACTAGAGATGAATTTAGATACTTTTAGACAGGTGCTAGAGGAGCTATTTGTACGACTTTCATCCTGCATTAAGCTGTCACTTGTCTCAAACACCGATTTTATACTGATTTAAACGCCCGGTTTAGAGGGTTTTAGCTGGTTAGTTTTCTAAAGACTAAATTGAAATTACATGTATTTATTTAACACTATACTCCATTAGTACGTCTTTCTACGCATTTGCAAGCAGAGTAGACCCAGATCAGACGACTAATAGTATGACCCTCTGATCAGGATCTGCTCTGTTTGCTTATGGTAATATACGTACATCGGAATACACGGAAACATTGAAAACAACTGAACAAAGAATTGAATAGCATTGAACAGCCGCGCACTTTTAGAGATGCTTACGCAATTACGATAAAAAATGGAATACATGTACCGGTGGATTTTGTTTTTCTTTATAAATTCACTTTTTTGTTTTTACGTTTTACCAGTCCATGTACATATATGTCAAATCACCCATTTACTCCATGATAATTCATGTAAGAAATAATGATATCATGAATATTATTAATCAACTTATTTTTCATAATGGCGTTATGAACAAGGGAATGTTTTTATCATGACAGAAACTGTACAATCCTATCTACAGTAAAACCTCGATTATTCGAATTTCGGTATAGAAGAATTTAGACCCTTTTAAGCAGGTGGCTGCTTAATGCATGGTGAAAGTCATGCAGAAAGCTCCTAGAGGAGCTTTCTGCATGACTTTCACCATGCATTAAGCTGCCACCTGTCTTAAAGATCGATAATAATACGTATTTTAGTGTTCGAATAATCGAAGTTTTACTGTATATTATTTTCATAAACAGACATATCAGATGCTGATCACGCTGCTCCTATGGGAACCGTCTCATTGGAGTCTAGTTTGTTAGTAAAGGCACCAAAAGGCATATCCATAGGGTAAAGGTTTAACCAACATGTGCCTGGTTTATGTCTAAAGCTGACATATGCAGACAGTGTAGACTCTATCAGGACCTCTACTGAGCTGTGTCTCACGGGCAGACACATCCGTTCAACTCTATCAGGGCATCTACTGAGCTGTGTCTCACGGGCAGACACATCCGTTCAACTCTATCAGGGCATCTACTGAGCTGTGTCTCACGGGCAGACACATCCGTTCAACTCTATCAGGGCATCTACTGAGCTGTGTCTCACGGGCAGACACATCCGTTCAAATGTTTGCACAATAAAGCCCCTCTAAACCTAAACCTAAATTTAGTATAAATATCGGCCTTGGAGACAGATGACAGCTTAATGCAGGGTGAAAGTCATGCAGAAAGCTCCTCTAGGAGTTTTGTGTTTGACTTTCGCCCTGCATTAAGCAGCCACCTGCCTATAAGTATCTAAATTATTCTCTACTAGAATTCCGGTTTAGATTTTTTTCTATAATACACATTTAGACCGATGCGCTTAGTAAATGTTGATAATTGGACTCCTGCTGGAAAGCGGAATTCGTGATTTTCAATAACTATAGACCTGTAACAATAGCATGCTAGACCTGTAACAATAGCATGCTAGACCTGTAACTGTAACAAAAGCATGCTAGACCTGTAACAATAGCATGCTTTGTCTGGTCAATATCTGCACTGTTTGTCACTTGTCAGAAACAATATATGTTTGACGACGAACTCTCAAGCGACGCGGCTGATCTGGAGCCATGCTGTTGTTAAAAAATAATATAAAAGTGCATTGGTTTCCTTCGTCATTTCACTGACAAACTAGTGTACTGATACAGCGCAACTGGCTTTTAGCGACCTTTGAAATGAAGTCCAGTGCTGGGTCTGTACGGCAGATGGTAGCTTAACCCATTACCTCATAGGCTATTTTTAGATACAACCTCTTTGAAAAAATCTACCGAAAAGGAGGATTAACTAGAGAAAAGGAAAATTTTAGAATTTTGTAGTTTGAATCCATTGTGATAAATAGAGCATTTGCTCCTATAGGAGCAAATGCTCTATTTATCACAATGGTTTCATAAAGTGACTTTTACAGAGTCGTCAAAAGTCGTCAATATGAGGGAATGGGTTAAAACAGGAAAAAGTAATGTAGAAAGTTCCTATTGTCTGATCAGGGTCTGCTCTGTTAGCTTTCTACCAACACCAAAAAGTATGCTATTATCAACATTTACCTAATAAATATTCACAGTGTCGTTATTTCTTACATGAATATTCAACAGGTAAAATGTTAAAGCCGAGTTTAGTGTACAAGCAGTTAACTTCCTTCTCAGACTTGTGTTAGTGATGGCAGCTATCTGACACTCTAATTGTTGTAATTACGTGGATGAAAATATTTAATCATTGAATGTATTTATGTAAACGACCGGAGTAAAACAGACGAATTTAACATAGTTTAAATGATATAAAATAGTTTTTACCGTCTGCCTCGAAAAATCAGATGATATTGCTTAAAGTGATCTGCCATCATCGACAGTTGATACAGAGCAGACGTAAATAGCGCGCGCTTGGCGCGCGCCAATCTTCACGTGATATGTTAAGAAACGAAAACAAACGGGTGTCAATGGCTGATGGCTGTAGGAACAAACGTGTTGTGATGTGTTGATGTACTGTATGAGGTAACGCGTTCATTAGTATCTACTGTTATGCTTTTACACATATGAACGCTGGCTAATGCTGGCGAGGAGATGACAGGTTCTATTAATCCCAGCGTTTGTTATTTAAACGGTCAGATATGATCATACAACTGGCCTCCATGAAAATAACAATCTTCATTAGTGGAGACGTCCATCATATTTCTGCTTCGTCAATTTCTCCCCGAACGCAAATTAGCCCTAACCCTAATCTTCTCTTGCTGAAAACAGGTCTTCTCAATTTCTGAACTGTTGAACGTTTTTACTGAATTCTGATTTTTTCAAGCTTTTGCGAAACTACTTACCGAGTGTCAAACATCGAGGATCCTGATGAGATGCCGAGTAACTCGGTGTCTCATCTCAATCCAAACTGTTTGCGAATGCCAGTGAGGTTGTTCTTAGCATGGCCAGTGTTAGGTATAATTCTTAACCCTTTGCACGCTAAGTATTTTTGTCGGCAAATACTAATCTATAGCTTTAAATTAAAAAAATACTGAAATTTCTTAACAAAATCATAAAGAGGTTTTCAAACAGTTCCTAGTCTGACGAGACACAGAGTTCATCCTCATCTCACATTGGCCAAAACTGGTTAAAATGTTATCACACGTTTACTGATAGGTTGCAAAGAGTTTAACCAAGTACAAAATTCTCAGAAGACCAAATAAATTCACAAAATGGTCATGTTGAACGTTTTTTCCACTAGCGTGAAAAATAAAAACTCTTTAAGAAAATCGTAAATACTTGCGCTGGAGACGATAACGATAATAAGACATAAGAAACAATATAAAATGGGACAACTACAAATAGATTACTTAATGAATAAACATAGCTTTCTTTTAACTCATTCCCTCATATTGACGCATTTTGACATCTCTGTAAAAGTCACTTTTGGAAACCATTGTGATGAATAGAGCATTTGCTCCATTGGAACAAATGCACTATTTATCACAATGGTTTAATTACTACACAATTCTAAAATTTTCCTAAATGCTCCTTTTCAGCAGATTTATTCAAAGAGACTGGGTCCAAAACGAGCCTATGCGTTAAGTGTTTTAAACACGTGGTTGATTAACTAGCACATGCGTTAATGGTTTAAAACACGTGGTTGATTGACCCTTTCACTGTTGAAAGATCAACTTAGAATTAATGACATAATGAATATTTATTAGCTGAATATTTATAATATAATATGTACACCGGAATGTTTACTACTGGTAGACACTGTAGACTCAGATCTGTTAGAAGTTCACAATAACTTAAACGGTGTCTAGGTGAAGACATCAGTTAATACAGAATGAACGTAATGCAGAATTATCATGTAGGAACGTTCTGCACAGGTTTCGTCCTGTAATGAGTTACCACCTGCCACTACAACCCAGTATTGGATTATTTTCTGTTCTCCGCTCACATACAAGTTTTTTTACTGTATATTAATGGTTAAGTGGAGAACACTAACCAGTTAACGATTTCACCATCGCTCAGAAATTGACCGTGACAAGTGGAATTAACAACAACGTACATAACTATTTAAAGCGTCTCTGCGCGCGGCAATTTAACACTTGTTCTCGTATTAACCTCCATTGTACTGTCCCTTGATATATGTTCAAGTTATACGTCACAATTCGTTTTCCAAGATCGGATAACGCGATCGGTCTTCTAAATTCAAAATAAAAATTAAATAATTTATTTTTAAATGCATTGTGGTTTGGTTAGTAATAATGTTGATGTATGTGTTATTGTTTATAAAAGCATTTGTCATTGCTCCTGAACACGAGTAAAGGATGGTTGTTGTGCTAGAACCATCAGACCCGGCTCATGAATTTTTAAACTGATTGTTCATTATCCACATATGGCGGGTGATAGCACCAAGTGTGCCAAGATGCAATCTCGGTGGTCATCGAGAGAAGATCTAATGAAGTGGACAATGCACTGATTACGCCTGTTTATCGCTGTTTAACTATTGTCAGCTTCCCAGCGCACCAACACATCACCCTTTAATTACGACCACACCGCCAGTCTTCAGACATGCAGCCAACGCGATATTTGAAATTCTGGACTATATGTAAAATATGTACTCGTCAGAGATCTTATTTGAGAGCCATAACCACGCTCAGAAATGAACCCATGAATGGCCTCAACACGGGAGCTTTAATACATTCGAGGCAGATGTGGTTGGCTGGGCCAGGGATAACCCTTCCCAGACTGAATATTCAGAGTGAATTGAACCCATTCGTGTGTAACTATATCGTCTTGTCAGTGTGAAACGCTTACACTTGATACAGGATCTTCGATGGCAAACATATCAGAGCCTGGTCAGAGGGGTCCTCTGGGAGCCCTTCGATCTGGCTCTACACCGTTTGCAACTATCGGGACACCCATATCCTACATTGCAAGGGCTAATTGAGTTCTGGCGGCCGTTTTACGCCGCCACAGTTTAGAGGGGATAATTCGCAGCAACCGTTCCATAGTGGTCGATAATTGGTCCGGAGTATCAATATATTTTGGTGCCATAGGATAGCGAGGATAATCAGATAAATTAGCGCAATTTACGAGTCAAGTTTCGCTGGAAATTGGGCACGAAATCAACGCCTCTGCCGGTCCCCGGATGAAGAGTTGTTGATTGAGGAACAATTTAGGTCAGAGTACATCAATTATGAACTCATCGCAGGCTTCCATAGGAACAATTCGTTCTATTTAAGTGTTCATATACGATTGTAGAAAACACTACTATTAAGATTTGGTGTAAATACTCCGTCAGTCAACGTATCCATGCCAACAACTCGTATCAACCTTAGTTTAGTCTTTACCTCATGAATATTCATAAAAGAAATAATGACTCTATGAATACTAATCAAATGATTTTGTTACATTGGCTTATGAACAGAGAAAAGTTTAGTCAGGACAGAAACTGTAGACTAAGATCTATATTATTCCTTAAGTAAACAGACTAGACATTGATCAGACAGTTACTGCAAACACTGTCTGATCTGGATTTACTGTTTACAAGGCATAAACAGACGTGACTATGAGATAAAGAATTAAAACGGTGCATATGTGACTGAGATAAATGGTTAAAATATGAGATAAAGGGTTAAAACTATGCAATAAATGGTTAAAACTTATGAGATAAATGGTTAAAAATATGCAATAAATGGTTAAAACTATGAGACAAATGGTTTTAAAAACTATGAGATAAAGGGTTAAAACTATGAGATAAAGGGTTAAAACTATGCAATACAGGGTTGAAACTATGAAATAAAAGGTTGAAACTATGAGATAAAAGGTTGAAACTATGAGATAAAATGTTGAAACTATGAGATAAAGGGTTAAATCTATGAGATAAAAGGGTTGAAATTATGAGATAAAAGGGTTGAAACTATGAAATAAAAGGTTGAAACTATGAGATAAAAGGTTGAAACTATTAGATAAAGGGTTAAATCTATGAGATAAAAGGGTTGAAATTATGAGATAAAGGGTTAAACTATGAGATAAAGAGTTAAAACTATGCAATACAGGGTTGAAACTATGAGATAAAAGATTGAAACTATGAGATAAAGGGTTTAAACTATGCAATACAGGGTTGAAACTATGAGATAAAAGGTTGAAACTATGAGATAAAGGGTTAAATCTATGAGATAAAAGGGTTGAAATTATGAGATAAAGGGTTAAACTATGAGATAAAGAGTTAAAACTATGCAATACAGGGTTGAAACTATGAGATAAAAGATTGAAACTATGAGATAAAGGGTTTAAACTATGCAATACAGGGTTGAAACTATGAGATAAAAGGTTGAAACTATGAGATAAAGGGTTAAATCTATGAGATAAAAGGGTTGAAATTATGAGATAAAGGGTTAAACTATGAGATAAAGAGTTAAAACTATGAGCTTGAGATACAGGGTTATTATGAATAGTTAACATGAAGAAACGCCGTCCCTTATTGAAGCGGTATGAATTACTTTATAAAAACAGAAGGGTTTGTTTTCCACTGAGACACCACTTGATATCATTATTCTGAAATAAGCATCTGTATGATGTGTCAAATGAGAGTAATGTTAAATGATACAATACAGAAGAACCTGTCCTCAGCGGCCAGTCATTGATTGAATATTGGAATCTTAACAAGCAGGTGGTTGCTTAATGTAGGGCAAAAATAATACAGAAGGCTCCTATAGAACTGCATTATGCAACCACCTGCCTTACAGACCCATAATTAGACCTATTTTTGATGACAGCCCGTATCATTTCTCCACCCAACCCTATGTTATGACCGCTCTTGAGCATCTACAGGAGACCTGTGTGACATCATGGGGTTTAGTTGAGAAATGACGTTGTTAGTACCAGATCTATGGTTCCATATATAATAAGTAAACACCCTCTAAGTCGGAAATCTAGTAGACAAGCATTAAGATACTTTTAGGAAGATGGCTGCCTAAAGCAGGGTGAAAGTCATGCAGAAAGCTCCTATATGAGTTTCCTGCATGGCTTTCATCCGGCATTAAGCTGTAACCAAGACCAATATATATACTAAAATGAACACCCGCTTTAGATAGATTTTACTGTATAAACTCAAAGCACAAAAACACTCTTATTTGCCGAAATGAATTTTACGGTTCTCAATACTGAAGTCTTTTGACGCCACTGTGAAAGTCATTGTTTTGAAACCATTGTAATAAATAGAGCATTTACTCCATTTATCACATTGATTTCAAAAGTATACAATTCTAAAAAATCATTTTTTCTGATATGTACTCCTTTTTAGTAGATTTATTCAAAGATATTGTTTCTAAACATAGCCTAGGGTGGAAGAGGTTAAAGTCCCGGATGTCGTTATTGGCACGTGCCTGTTTTATGCGTACTGGAAATAATACAGGTGTCTTCTTTGGTTAGTCATTTATGTACAGTTTGTTTTAGTAATTTACTCTATATGTATGCATTTGTTATACCCTTGCATTTTCACACACTTCTTACACGAATAATATTTTTAAAAAAAGTACGACTGAATTATATTATACCCAGATTTGCTCTGCATTCCAATTCTATAAGACCTGATTCCACATTTTCAATAATTATACAACCATTAATTCGTACTAAAAGGGGTCATTCGATAAGCGACTAAGATAACAAACGGTTAGCTGACCAATGTCTAATATTGAGGCGACGTACCGGTATGTTTGAAACCCAGGCTTGACTGCCAGTAGGATACAGGACCACCTCCGTCAAAGAAAACGCATCACGTTTACTACATATTATAATATTTGTGTTAAGACACGTTTATCCTCTTAGGAAAAATGTTTTCACCTCTCAGGATCACAAAACGAGACGAAAACATTTCTTTTACAACCAGACTGAACATTAAATCAGCTTTTTGCACACATTTCTTGCTCAGCACCCGATCCACTCAGACGAGTGTCGCCTCCATACGGAAGAGTCGGTCGCAGATGCGCTGCATTGTGGGAAATTATTTGCATACAGGACAGGTCACGTGGTCCCGTTGTCACCAGCGGTCAAATGTCACGGAGAAAAAAGCTATATAGTGTGTACACGAACACTTTAAAGCATTAAAACAGAAATAATGACTGATATTACAAGACAAAAACATCAACCAAACTGTCCCGTCGAGATATGTCAAGAAGATAACGCAGAGGTCTCACACAGGTACAAAGTCCTACGTGTCTGACTCGCGTGAGTTGTCTCCCTTAATCAGCAAAATGCTCTCAGATAATCGTTCCTGTTTTCGAATGATAGCTAGTATTTGATATTGTTAAATAATCGAAATAAAACGTTTGAATTCTTAAAGCGTTCTTTTTGTGATGAGTTTGGTTCATGTGTTATACAATGGCGCGTTTATTTTAACTATTGCAGATGATATCAACAATTATTTCAAATTTCAAACGTCTTTACATAGTAACAACACTTGAAATACTCTATATTTTACTGATGAAACCATATTCTCAGATTAAATTCTAATGAAAGTGTTTGATCCATTACTCTATGAATATTTATGTAAGAAATAATGACAGCATGGATATTGATTGGCTGATATTTATAATGACAAAATGAGCACACTAATTTGGTCATGACTGAAGTTGTACTGAAGCAGTCTGATCAGGGTATACTCTGTTTGCAAATGTGTTAAAATGTATACATTGAGTAAAATGTTAAATGCACTTTATTCATCCGAAATGTAAAAATAATTATTATTATAGTCCTCTTCAAATCGCTTAAAACACCGACCTTTAAAATGAAGGTAATTATTTTATTGTAGACAAATAAAACCCTCTATAGCGCGACCATTAAAACAGGGTCTAATACTGGCTCTTTTACATACAGGTTGTACCTTAATGCATGACGAAAGTTATATAGAAAGCTGGATCTTTCTGCATTATGTTCGTCCTGCATTAAGCAAACACCTGCTTTAAAGGACACCTGTATTTATTCAGAAGGTGGTCGCGCCTGAGGAGTATGACTGCATTTGCAATACAAGAACGTTTCAGGTTCTTTTACAAAGAACGGAATTTAAAAAATGCTACAAATGTTGTGACGACAGTGACATCTGCAGGTATATGGAGAGGATTTGTCTATACTTGTGTGAGGCCTACGTAGGTAAGATGCACTCCAATTCTGTATTAAATCACAAAACAGTTACAAGAACTCTGTCTGCGTTACTGATAGGTTTCTTTCATCTTATTTAAGTTTTACGTGAATAATTCATTGTGGTATCATACAAATGGACATGCAGGGAGAAAGATTGATAGATAACCATGGTATTAGCCGGCCCTTCAACTGGGCTTTTAAAGAGCAAGAATTATGCCTGGTCATATTCAACTTAACCATATTTACTCCATGAGTATTTATGTAGGAAATAATGACGTCATGCATATTAATTAACTTAACTTAACATGCATATTGATGGGCGCAGTGAACAATGGGTGTTTTAGAACCAGCTTTAAGTTATTTCATAGGCAAACAGAGCAGACCCTGATCGGACGACTATTACAGGAGCCGCCTGGTGTGGATCATCCCTGTTTACAAAGGCGTTAAACATGTATCTATGGAGATACAGGTTAAACGATCCGTGGTCTATCTGTAATGGTGCATTGTAGAAATCATTCGGTTAGTTATTGTCAAAAATGACGTCATTTAGCAAACAATGCAAACCTCTTTAAAGCTGTCGCTTAACCCTTTCTCTAAATGAGACGTCTTTTTGCAAATTTACATAGAGAGTAGACCGATATCTGACAGATACTAATGGATCTGATCTAGCTGTGTTTGCTGACAAAATTGTATAACTATGATTATAGTAGAACCCCTCTAATGCGACCACTTAATGAATAAACATGGCTGTCTTTATAAGCAGGTGGTTACTTAATGCAGGACGAAAGTCCTGCATTAAGCTACCACCTGTCTCTGCCACTATGCAATATGCTGGTCACATTAGAGGGGTTTTACTGTATACAGTTTCTGTCGGCAAAATACGTTCCTGATTTTAATACCGTTGTAAACATTCTGTTAATTACTATCCATACAATCGTTATTTCTTACTAAATATGTTAATGAACAACATTATTGTCCTGCATTAAGCTACCACCTGCCTTAACCTATACTCATATATACGTTTTTATACGTATTTGCAAACACGGTAGACCCAGATCAGACGGCTGATGTATATAGAATCTGCCATGACTAAAAATGATATGCTCATAGATTATTATAATAATTAAGCTAATTGATATTGATACCGGCATTATTTCTTACATGGATGTTCATGGAGTTACGAGTTACAGACACTTAATTAAGACTTCTGTTTATGGTCAGTTTATTGTATCTCTGATGTTCACGGAGTTACGAGTTGCAGACACTTAATTAAGACTTCTGTTTATGGTCAGTTTATTGTATCTCTGATATTCAGACTTCTGTTTATGGTCAGTTTATTGTATCTCTGATATTCAGACTTCTGTTTATGGTCAGTTTATTGTATCTCTGATATTCAGACTTCTGTTTATGGTCAGTTTATTGTATCTCTGATATTCACGGAGTTACGAGCTACAGACACTTAATTAAGACTTCTGTTTATGGTCAGTTTATTGTATCTCTGATATTCACGGAGTTACGAGTTACAAACACTTAATTAAGACTTCTGTTTATGGTCAGTTTACTGTATCTCTGATATTCACGGAGTTACGAGTTACAGACACTTAATTAAGACTTCTGTTTATGGTCAGTTTATTGTATCTCTGATATTCACGGAGTTAAGAGTTGCAGACACGTAATTAGACTTCTGTTTATGGTCAGTTTACTGTAGCTCGTCTCTGCTAATTTAAACCTTCTTATTCTCCATTTGCAAATAGTGTATACCCATATTAGACAGTTCCTGGAGGATATCTCAGTTTATCATATGCCACTTCGTGATATCAAGTCTTTTCCCACGTGACAACATAATATGCAGGACCAACTTACGATTATCAGATGTTTTGTATCACACTACAATAGAACCTGTCTTAAGCTGCCATCAAAATAGTTCTAATTATGGGTCTGTAAGGCAGGTGGTAACTTAATGTAGGCCAAAACTAATGCAGAAACCTTTTGCACTGCATTAAGCAACCACCTGCTTTTTAAGACTTCTATGTTCAATAAATGAACGCCAGCTTAGAACCGGTTCTACTGTATACATTCATATTATTAGACATTATATTATACGGAATTGTTCCCCTTGTTATGTACGTCTGTCGGTGGCCAAATACTCACAAATTTAAAAACTTGATGTCATCTAAATCACCAAGAATTATCCGTAATCTCTCGAAATGTATTTACAATGCATCCAAACTTAGAGGTGAACATTAGAAAATTAAAAAAAATATATTAAAAAAAAAAATATTAAAAATTCACAATCTCTGCCACATCATTCATATACCCAAAATAAAAAAAATACATTTATTAATTTACCATAACTCTGATCAGTCTATACTTCTATGTAAACTGAATGAAGAATATAACTTTCCATGTCGTTGCTCTTTACGTATGTAGATATTTAATTGTTCATATACATGTATATTGATGGCTATGAATATGCTTATGCTATTTTATGCCGAATAAAGATTTGTATATTGTATCTTGTTTGCAGGCAGAATTGAAAATTGTTTTATAGATAGTAAAAGGGGAAATATAATTTATTGTTAAAATTTAAAAGGGATTATAGCATATAGTAAATTAATGAGCTTGACACAAGAAAATTGATTATGTCATTCTGTCATCTGGTAATTCGTATGGCTATATCTGATCCCATTTCTGACTGATTCTCATCTCATAAAGGAGCCGTCTCATCAGGGTATGTTCTGTTTGATATAATATAGATATGATTCTTGAGTTTCTGCCATGAGTATATGTGCTATTGTAACAATTAATCTAATTATTACTCATGCTTTCATTATTTCTTACATGAATGTTTATGGAGAAAAGGGTTAAAGTGTTGATACAAGAGCGTTACCTTAAAACACAAAATGTCCATTTAATACAATGTTTCATATTAACCCTTTCTGTGCTAGCATTGTCGTCTCCTGGACACATTTTCGTCTGCTGGACACATTTTCGTCTGATTGACATACTTTAGTCTTCTGGACACATTGTCGTCTGCTGGACACATTGTCGTCTGCTGGACACATTGTCGTCTGCTGGACACATTGTCGTCTGCTGAACACATTGTCGTCTGCTGGACTGAGTGTAAATAGTTTGGATCCTGATGAGTTACTCGGCTTCTCGTCTGAATCCAAAGTATTTGTATATGATATCACACACCCGTCTTCATTGCACTGAAGGGGTTTGAACATTGTATCTCTTTTGTAAAAACATTGTTTGTTAATTCATTTATTTTCTTTAATTAACCCATTTATGCCCAATGTCCCTGAAAGGATTATAGACAAACAGTATAGACCAAGATCAGGGGGCGCTATTAGGAGCCCTCTAGTCAGAGTCTACACTCTTTGCTGAACCCATCAAGGTCAATGGCTTATTCCAGCACCTATTTTGTTGCTTACTGTACTATTACTTTGAGTCTTAAAATAGTGTTTGCTTAATAAATAAAAAATAATGCAAAATAGTTTATATTAAGCTAACACCTTTCTTACAGCCCTTTTATATTAAGCTACCACCTTTCTTACAGTCCTTTTATATTAAGCTACCACCTTTCTTACAGTCCATACTAAGTTACCACCTTTCTTACAGCCCATACTAAGTTACCACCTTTCTTACAGCCCTTACTAAGTTACCACCTTTCTTACAGCCCTTACTATGTTACCACCTTTCTTACAGCCCTTGCTAAGTTACCACCTTTCTTACAGCCCTTACTAAGTTACCACCTTTCTTACAGCCCTTACTAAGTTACCACCTTTCTTACAGCCCATGCATATTAAGCTAGCACCTTTCTTACAGCCCATACTTAGACCTCTTGTGTTTGATGGTCGCTTAAGACAGCTCTACTATAAACAGGTTAATATAGTTTAGTTCCAAACCTTATCCAAATATTTGAAATCTGAACTGCAATTGCAAACAGCTTGGATCTAGATGAGATTCCGAGTAACTCGGCGTCTCATTAGGATCCAAGCGCTTTTACACTCTGTCAGATGTTTCTAGAATGCTTAATCGAATCGGACAAAGTCAAAATTGAACATATCAAAATTTGAGAAGACACGGTTTTTTTTATCTGAGTAAGAGTTTGATCTGGTCAGTAACAAACCTGCCATGGATAATTTCCCTGACTATAACGCCTTGTCGTATTAGCGCTTTTAGATAATGTTACAGCGATGCCTTACTATCGCTCGTAAAAAATTAACATGGTACATCGCTCGATGGGCCGAGTGATAATTTCATCGATCTTATCTGCACTTATCTCGCGGAGCAGGTATCACTGCTCTCTTATCGGTGGTTTACATGTGATTGGTAATTATCGATGGCGTTTTACAAGGGCTCGGACCTAATCTTATGTATGGCGTTGAGATTCAGTCCTGATTTGGTGCTGGACATTGTAATTTGATAAATCAGAAGACATGGCCGGCACTTTCCCACTAGCACGTTCCCATGTCCATATACACCATTCTCCTGCTAGCCACTACTTGACTGTCATTTCAAAACAGGCTTGAGCCCATAACACACGCCGAGTGAATCGGCGTCTCATCAGGATCCAAACTGTTTGACATTCGGTCAAAAGCTTTTCAAAAGCTTGAATAATTCAGACTTAAGTAATATTTGCTGCAGATAGGAGTTTTACCAGATATTTTCTGTAGCAGGATAAGGACTAAAACACTGATAAAACCTTCAAACTAAACGCGCTATTATTCACTCTTACATGTACTCGTTCTTGTACAAATTAGTACAAGGAAGATACAGCGAACTAGAGTTGACAGCTATTGAGAGAATGGCATCACCTGCGAGAGAGAAAAAAACAAAATAGGTTGTCTTTCCCATGTGAATATTTATTTGAACATATAATGGAAGAGTGCGCCATATTGTCAATGAGTGCTAGTCTGAGTAACGAGTCTGACATGGCTTATTTAGTATATTAGCCCTTCAGACTATGCTAATACACGTATAGATAATCATTCAGGTTCGCAATATAAACCTCACCTATATGGCATTCAAAGAACACGTTAATCAGTTAACGATAAAAGATCACACAATAACCTGGCAAACCTTTTAATCAGGCAGCATGTTTTAAATAAGCTGAAATTTAAATCAGGCCAGTTTTAAAATCGGTTGAAATTTAAGTAATCCTACATTTTAAATGAGTTTACAGTCTGGCCACTGTTTTAAATCAGTTGAAAGTGTTACGGCCACCATTCAACACCAGTTGACATTGCAGTCGGGTAGCAGTTTGACATCCAAACCAGACAAAAGTTTAACTCAATTTCCGCATAAAGTTTTTAGACGCAGCCTCTTTGAATAAATCTACCGAAAAGCAGCATTATCAAAAATGTACATTTTAGAATTGTGAAATTTAATTTGAAACCATTGTGATAAAAAAAAAGTTGCTCCATATATAGAAGCAAATGCTCTATTTATCACAATGATTTTTTAAGAAATGACAATTACAGAGGCGTCAAAAGATGGCAGAGTTCTGATACAGTTTACAATGTAACCATTCAATACGTTTTAATAATACATATCAGTTACTTTTGAATGAGAAACTATTTGAAACAGGACATACATTTATGTAAGACGATATTTTATTAAACCTAACCGCTTGCGTCATAAATACACCATTTCACGCATGTGCAACACCGTAGACCTGTAGAGTCGTCTGAACGTGGTGTGCTCTGTTTGCTTATGGACTAATATAAATGGAATTGTTCTACAATGTTTGCCGTGACCAAACTTTCCTGTGTTCACGTGCCATTACAAAACATCATCTCATAAATATTCATGATGTCATTATTTTCTAACATGAATATTCATGTGGAGTAAATGGTTAAGAAATAATATCGAAACAAACCATGGCAGAAACTGTAGATTCTAATTTTTATTTTCATAAAGACCACAACGGAAATAAACTCTGACCCATTCGGTGTTATTATTGGCGAAGGGTCATGCTTTCCGTTCAGACGTAATCAAACAGATTAATCTATCAATCTTTGGAAACAGAGTCAACCTGATCAGACAGCTCCTGCTGGAGTTGTCTGATCTGAGTCTACTGGGTCTACTATGTTTGCAAATGCATAAATACACGTCGTTAGCAGATACAGGGTTTAATGATAAGTGGTACTATCTTGTAACATTCCCCGTTGAATACACATGCAGGAAATAGTGACATCATGAATATTTATTAGCTAAATCTTATAATGGTACAAGTATAATGAATCATGTATACAGGGTAGTGTGGTATTGTTTTTTGTTGGTTTTTTTGTGTTGTTTTTTTGAACAGAACAGATCCTTTATTTTCGTCACAGTTTACATAAAAGTAACAACATGTGAGCTTATAGAGGAAAACATTAAATAACAAAGAATAATACCAAACCTTAAGAATATTAATGTCGTGTACTGAGCGTCTCGGATAACTGCGTCACCGAACCAGATATTTTATTATTTCATAAGCAAACAGAGCAGACTCCGATCAGACGGCTTCTACAGGGGCTCCTACAGGGGCTGTCTGATCTGAGTTTACTCTGTTTGCATCTAATATAACGTAATAATTTTACATCAGTGTAGAGAATTAACCCATAGCCTGATAGAAATGCATTATCATGGCTTTGCAAACAGAGCAGACGCAGATCAGACGAATCCCGTAAGAGCCGTCTGACCAGCACCTGTTTGCTTATGGAATCTGATAAAGTATGATCTGTCATGGGTAACCTGTTTTGTTCGAATAGCATTTAAAATATCAAGCTAGTAAATATTCATGACGTCATTATTTCTTTTATAAATATTTATGGAGAAAAGGGTTAAACTATTCCGTGAATTCAAAACTGGCTCTAGAACCAAACAGAAGGCAATTGAGTTCATATTCTTTGTTCCAAGGGGGTTTCCCATATCTACAAATGCGCGTGCAATTTGATGTATGTCATTTGTCTGAAACATTCGTATTAGGAACATGATTTATGGATATTGATGCATTAAATATCCAGCCCCAATGGCCATAAAATTGAACACGCTTGCAGAAAAATGGACCCTTTCATTCGAATTTACCTTAAAACTGTAAACAAGCAACATTGTTGAGCCACGTTTTGTTTTGATTCAGAGGATAAAAATGTTGAGATACTTTTACAACACAAAAAATCTTGATTATTACAAGGTTCGAATTGTATGTGTTTATCGAAATATCTATGTAAACAAAGAAACTGATAGCAGACATCTAGCAGAAGACCAGTTAGCGGCAGACAAATTAACACACGTTAAAGCTCTACTCCGACGAACTATACTAACCAGAAACTAAGTATGGCACATTTATCATTAGAGCTGCATATCATTGAAAGTGAATTCCAGTCGAGTTGAAGCTACTTTGTGTTAATTACGAGGTTTGTAAGTGACAATTTCCAGAGATCGAGCACGGCCCGTGACTCCCCGACCAGACCCGGCTTTGGCGCCTTTTCCTATATTTATGAATGCATTTTCTGTTCTTGTAACAAGTTTTATTCCAGGAGAAATTATAACTACGCGTGGAGCCTGTTTACGCACATTAGGCGAAACATGTATCTTTGCGCCAGACATTCCCATTCATCGTTTTCTCTCAGTATGTCTCACGGATTCTCGCCGCAAACGTTACTATGATAAGAGTTGATAAAAGAGACTCATAGAACTCATCAAATATTCTACACCAAAGCACTCTTAAAGTTTCAGCTCATGATTATTCATGTCAGAAATACTGACACTGTAGATATTTATTAGCTGAACTTTTACAATGACACATGCACACTGGGTGTTTTAGTTATTTTGGCTCATATAGCAGCATAATGGACTACACTGTTTGCAAAGGACATTTATTTAGCAACTCGTTTCCCGAACAGAAATGGTTACCATTAAGCATGCTGGACAATTTGTCTTCATTTTCTAGATATAGTAAATCCTGTATCTTGTGGTAGCTTAATGCAGGACAAAAGTAATGCAGAGAACAATACTTTTGTACTGCATTAAGCAAACATCTGTTTTAGTCACACATTTAATTATCGCTTAATACAGCTCTGCATTCAGGTAACAGTTAGTTTTATACAACTGTTCGTAAATTTTATAACCGAAATGTTGCAATTACAACACTTGTCGCAATATTTCGGTCTTAAAATCTGCGAACATAAAACTGTAAAGGTTACTGTTTTAACTGAACGCACCCGGCGTTTTACGTACTTGTTGTATAAAGTTAAACCTCTGCAAATCGACCACCCAAACGGGGCTTAAGTCTGTGTCAGACGACAACTTAATTCAAGATGAACGTTAGAATTGTCAAGTAAAGAATTAAAACCTATGTTTGAGATAGAAAAATGATCTTATACATCATGAAAACAAAAAAAGATATTTGTGCAATCTGGCAAATTTATGACGTTGGAGAAACGGGAAACTTCATGGTGTTTTTAAATCCAATATTGATATTTTGGAAATGGTTTGGTCCAGATAAGATGTTGAAAAAGGATGAGGTTCTAAAATATCTGATACGGTTTTTATGTTTTACAAGAGCAATAAAAAAATCAACGATAAAAATGACGAAGATGGCAAATTTTGCTGACTACAATATACGGGTACGGGACAGCGAATGAGTTAATATAAGCAATTTGAATCACCGGCTGATTTAAAAAAAAACGAATGATAAAAAAAAAATACAATTTACACATATTTCCAGATATAGAGGATCTGTTGCGAGTTGTCTTTTAAGATCACATGTTCCTAAACGAGCCTTAGAAAATGTCATTAAGCGAGCCTTGACGAGCTTGATAACATTTTCTTGGTGAGTTTAGGAACATGTGGTCTTAAAAGACAACGAGCATCAGATTCTTTTTCTCACATATCAAAAAAGTGTATTTTCGCCGTTTAAATGACATGTAAACATAGGTTTCCATGGTGTGACGTCATATATGACGTCATACGTTCTAAAGTGATCTTATACGTGTTACAGATAAGGAAATCTTAACCTGTTGTTCTAACTCGGAGATAAGGGAAGGTATGTGAGAAAAAATTGTCTCCAATATACGTCGAAATGCACTGTTTAGACCGTCATGCTTCACTGAAGAATGAGGCTTGCGACAAACCTTGCTTATTTCAATTTACCTGATCGAACCGCTTCAACCAATCAATATGGTTTGCTTTGCAGCTTTGCAATATTTGGGGAAACTGACGGCGACGATAGAGCATTGTGCTAAATAGCTCACAGCATGTTTATTTCATACTACATAATATAGTCCTCTTGGCGCGTCCCGCGCCTTGAGTACCACATTCCGTAGTGTGAAATAAAAATGCTCTAACCTATACACATAATATAGTCCCCCGGTGCGTCCCGCGCCTTGAGTACCATATTCCGTAGTATGAAATAAAAATGCTCTAACCTATACATATCAGATGAAAGTTTTGAGGCAAACGTCACAGGTGTCAGTTTCTGTAGAAACACACCAGACGACAGTATTGACATTCTCCATGGCAACGTAACAAAAGTCAGTTTCTAAAGAGACCTTGCAGACCATTCAGCGATAAATGTTCCTGAACGAACTTGACAGACAGTAGTTTCTATTCTACCCTTTGACTCATAAATATACATGTAAATGTAAGACATAATGACATCGTGAATATTCATAGGTTGATTGGTTTTATAACGGCACATGAACACACTGGTAGAAACTATGTAATTCCTTAAGCAAGCAATGCAGACCCTGTTTAGAGGCACTTTTAAAACACCCTAGTAGATGACAGGTTCTATGGAAACCTAGAAGAAATACAATAAAACCCGCTAATACGACCACCTAAAACAGGTACATATATAATTCTGGATGCTAAATGCAGGTGGTAGCTTAATGCAGGACAAACGTAATGCAGAGCTTTCTGGATTACTTTTGTCCTGCATTAAGCAATCACCTGCTTATAAAGACACCCATGTTTATTCCTTAAGTGGTAACATTAGAGGGGTTCTACTGTATATGTCGTGAAAATCACAATGCTACATTAGAACCTGTCATAAGCGGCCAAGAGCTCTAAGCATGGGTCTGTAAGGTAAGTGGTAGTTTAATACAGGTCATTAAGTTCCTATAGGAGTTTTCTGCATTATTGTTGCCCTGCATTAAGCAACCACCTGCTTTTAAGACGCGTGTGTTCAATAAACGAATGGCCACTTAAGACATGTTCTACTGTACTGATAAATGTAAATCCCACATTACACATTGAGTAAACAGAAAAACGAAACTAAGACTAATTCATACAGAAAAATATGAAAATCTGATATTTTCATTCTTTCTGCTGTCACGATACAAATAATGCATGATGGATAAACTTAAACAAAAGTCTTAAAACGAGAAAACATCGGCTTAAGCATTTCTTAAGGGATCATATGTTTTCACTTTGAAGGGTTAGTTTGGTCCCCGAAAAAACAAGGTCCGCGTTGGTGTTTGGTTAACACAACACACTCAAGTAGGTGGCGCTGTCCAGTAGTAATATTTTTTATTTTTTCTTGTTCTTTGGTGAATAATAGGACGTCATTCACCATGGGCAACCCACGTGACCAGATGTTTGCGTATGATTAATCATTTAACTCTTTCGCTGCCACGAAATTAATATTTGTCGTTTGCTACATTTTTCAATTTTTGTTTTGAAAACATAATATCGGTATCAAACAGTTTGGATCCAAATCATCGAGTAACTTGGCGTCTCGTCTGCTTTAGAATTATATGCCATAGTGATCACATGATCACATGATCACCATTTGCAGGGAACGGGTTAACCATTTAGATAAAGTTCGTCTGTTAAGAGTATCACACGCTTCAGGTTCAATATAGAACTGTCTACATGTTTTCTTCAAAATATGAAAAGAGTGTCAAATGGTCTGGATACTGGTTAGACACTTTAGAAATGGATGACATCATTGGTTTAACATACGGTATGTTAAAATGAAATTACCACTAGGGTGCAAAAAAATGAGATCAGTCTATTGTAGGACCTGTCCTAAACGATCATTAAAATTTGAGTTATTGAACACAGTTTTTTTTAAAAGCAGGTTAATGCGGTGCAAAGTAATGCAAAAATCTCCTATAAGGGCTTAGTGCATTACTTTTGGCCTGCATTAAGCTACGTCCTGTTTTATAGACCCATAATTACACTTCTTTTTATGACCGCTTAAGACAGGTTCTACAGTATTTCAGCTACTATCTACAATAAGCTTCAAATAATACATACCATTCTACTAATCTATTTGCAATTAATGAAACAACATATCTTAATGGGCTTAACAACTGGGGATTTTACATTAGGAACAACAATCAAGTCAAACCTTCACTGTTAGTAGACATTTTTATCAAATGGTTAACCCTTCTCTTGCTATTCGCGTCAATATACCTACCTGTAAATAGTGAAGACCTAGATGAGACAGCTCCTGCAGGAGCTGTCTCATCAGGGTCTGCAATATTTACAAGTAGATTTTGCAACCAATGCACTCCACAGCAGTGATTGCACAGCGATATACTGGTACACAATGAAGATATATGTAATTATACAACAGGGCATGGGTAAAGAAGGAGACATGTGTTTTAAAAATCAGCAAGCGAAGGGTTAAAATACAGTAAACCCTCTCTAACCCTAACCGCTTAGTGAATAGATATTGGCGTCTTTAAAAGCAGGTGCTTGTTAAATGCACAACGAAGGTAATGCAGAAAGCTCCTGCGGGAGCTTTTTGCATAACTTTCCCCCAGCATTAAGCTACAACCTGTCCTTATCAACTAAATAGATAACTGTTTTGGTGATACCATTAGAGTGGTCTTAGAGTACATTGAACAAACTTATACCCAAAATGTAATCACATTTCCCCAGAATTGTTTAAATGGACTTAGATGACTTTATTTCTATAACCCTGTGCTCCATAATTACGCCTTTCTACGCCTTTGCAAACATAGTAGACCCAGACCTACACATATCTAATTCTACACGTTCTATCTTGTTTAAGTATTTATGTGTTTATGTGTTATTTTTTAAATACAGCTAATTAATAATATATGCATGATGTCATTACTTCTTACGTGAATATTCATGGCATAAGGGGTTAATTGTAAACAGGTATAATCAACCTTTATCCCGTTGTAAAAAAAACAACGTCTTTTCAAATATGGATCTTCTTCAATTTTAGCTACTTTCGTTAAAGCTTTTTGAGAAAGAATTTAGCGAGTATCAAACATAGTATCAAACAGTTTAGATCCTGATGAGATGACGAGTTACTCGGCGTCTCAACTGGATCCAAGATGTTTGCGAGTCAGATCAAAACTAAATGTATATTGGTTAGTCATTGACCTGTGAATATGTAGGTAAGAAATAACGACACCATGAATATGTACTAACTGCTTTTTAGATGGTATATCATACTATATGGACACAGGAACATTTGGTCTTGCCAGACGTTGTATAATTTGATTTACGTATATTATTCCATCAGCAAACAGGACATGGGCCGACTGATCTGGATCTGTTGGGGTTTATTTGTAAAGGAGTGACAATGCGTCTAAATGGGCTAACCAATACAATACATATAATGGGCAAACCGATACAATACTAACAATGGGCTAACCAATACAATACTAACAATGGGCTAACCAATACAATACAAACAATGGGCTAACCAATACAATAAATATGATTGGCTAACCAATACAATACTAACAATGGGCTAACCAATACAATACAAACAATAGGCTAACTAATACAATACAAATAATGGGCTAACCAATACAATACTAACAATGGGTTAACCATTACAATACAAATAACGGACTAACCTATACAATACATATAATGGGCTAACAAATACAATGCTAACAATGGGCTAACAATACAATACATATGATAAAATACCAATAATAACCAATAAAATACTAACAATGGGCTAACCAATACAATACAAACAATAGGCTAACCAATACAATACAAGTAATGGTCTAACCAATACAAATAATGGGCTAACAAATATAATACAAACGACGTGCTAACCAATATAATACAAATAATGGGCTAACCAATACAATACAAACACTTGACTAATCAATATAATACAAACAATGGGCTAACCAATACAATACAATCCATGGGCTAACCAGTACAATACAAGTAATGGGCTAACCAATAAAATATAAATAATGGACTTACCAATACAATACAAACAATGGGCTACCAGTACAATACAAACAATGGGCTAAACCATACGATACAATCACTGGGTTAACCAATACAATACAAACAATGGGCTAATCAATATAATAAAAACCATTGACTAACCAATATAATAAAAAGAATGGGCTAGCCGTTAACTCGTTGTTAACAAATAATAGTGCGCGCTCAAATTTGGCTCTGGTGCAATATTGGCTACATTCGGTTCGATAAAGGTTTAATAGAGCTAATGGCCGAGTGTCAAACAGCTTGGATCCTGATGAGACACCAAGTTACTCGGCATCTCATCTGGATCCAATCTATTTGAAAATGCGAATTAGGGGTTAAGGGAGTCAAACATGTCACTGAGAGAGAAACTGAGATCAAAGTTAAATGTGTGACTGATTTACCAACGATACAGTAACAAGCAGTTATGATTCACAAAATGTTGTTAGCCAGTCAAGGATAGTGTCCATCTGAATAGTATCTCCCTTGACAGATAAACACAAAGGTATACCAAATGAAAAGTAAGTCTCTGTTGTTTCCATGTGTTTCAGTGAGATTTTGGTTAAGTGATTTGATAGGTAACCCTTTTTATGGCTATTTATGCATAAATCGATCAATTCATTAACTTATTTTTATGATAATACTTCCAAGGGAATATATAATTCCATAAGCGAAAAGAGCTAACCCTGGCCAGACTACCCATACAGGAGCTCTCTGATCCGGATCTACTCTATTTGAAAAGACGTTTAAAAGCAATATTGTGAGGGAAATCGTTAAAGAATGGTATTTTCCCTTAAAGTCTAAAATCAAGCATTTAATGCAGTTGTATATACAGAAAGGAAGGATGTGACAGCCCTCAAAATTATTCGATAATTTTTATTTGAGATAATCAGAGTTAAATTTACTAACGCAGTGCAAGAGGTCAGCTATAAAACGAGAGCAATGCAAGAGATCGACGATAAAACGAGATCATTGCAATAGATCAACGATAAAACGAGATCAATGCAAGAGATCAACGATAAAACGAGAGCAAACCAATTTACCATTTACCCTATAAATACGCATTTTAACGCATATACAAACAAAGTAGACCTAGATCAGACGGTTCCCATGGGACCGGTCTGATCAGGGTCTGCTCTATTTGCTTATGGAATAATACAGATATGATTTTATAGTTTCCGCCATGGAAACAATTTCCTGTGTTCACATGATATGAAAATTCAGCTAAATAATGGTCATGCCATCGCTATTTCTTACATGAATTATTCAAGGAGTAAATAGTTAATAGGAACAACAACCTTTTTTTTTTTGGGGGGGGGGGGGGGTATTTAAGGGATATTACTAAACAGCATCCCTCATTTACACATACTTCCACTAATCAAAACCCCGTTATATTTTATCGTACATCACATGTATCATGCTAACATTTAATCGGTTCCCTCAGCCCTTACCGATTTGGGGATTTGAGCTTAGAGCGACTCAAACCAAACGCCTAACGGTGCATACTCATGACGGAAATAATATAGAACGTATCATTAGCATGGGATGACCTCAGATTTTGACCACACAACTACCTTCCGGGTCGCCAAAGCGTAATTCTTATTTCCTAAGTGGATTTGTTAGTCAGCTCTCATTTCTCGAACCTTGGGCCGCCAGAACGACTACCTTTACCTGTCTAACCCAGACGCGGTGTGTGGCTTAAGATCTCACGGCGAGGACATTTTCCGGCGTTTTACCCAACAACTAAACCTGTCGTAATCTGGATAAAATATCAAAATTCTCCCTGTCAAGTATTGTAAGAGTTTGTGTAAGCCCTAAAATCCTAAAACAAACAGATTTTCGCCGAGTTTTCTACAGATGATAGTTTAAATAATTATATTTCATACTCAAGTGAGTAACAAAAATGACAGAGGTGCCAACACTTCAAACAGTCGGACGCCCAGGGTATTAAATTTGCACGGTGCGCTGATCTTAAGTGCATTGTCGAATTATTACACAGACCGAGGCGCCAAAAGATCACTTGACCATGCTAAATATGTGGACAGTGGCTAGAGTACAGACCGGGCCAAAAGTTATGCTCCAATATATATCGTTCATGTAGGCGAATGTTGACATGGATTGCATAGAACACCTGAGATGTGACGTGAGAAAAGGCAATCAGCGTAGCCACGTAGCACGTGGTGGTTCATGGGAATGTGGCTTATTGAATTTCCGGTCAGGGACTGTTAACGTTTTCCACTTATAATATTTATGTTTGTACCGACGTTCCTAATCTCAATGAGGGTATACCACCCTCGATTGAAAGGCTCAGCCACTCTACAGTAGAACCTGTCCTAAGCGATCATTCATTTATTGAACATAGGAGTGTTAAAAACAGTTTGTTGCTTAATGCATGGTGAAGGTAATGCAGAGTAAAGGTAATGCAGAGTAAAGGTAATGCCGGGTAAAGGTAATGCAGGGTAAAGGTAATGCCGGGTAAAGGTAATGCAGAGTAAAGGTAATGCAGAGTAAAGGTAATGCAGGGTAAAGGTAATGCCGGGTAAAGGTAATGCAGAGTAAAGGTAATGCAGGGTAAAGGTAATGCCGGGTAAAGGTAATGCCGGGTAAAGGTAATGCAGAGTAAAGGTAATGCAGAGTAAAGGTAATGCATTGTAAAGGTAATGCAGGGTAAAGGTAATGCAGAGTAAAGGTAATGCAGAGTAAATGTAATGCAGGGTAAAGGTAATGCAGGGTAAAGGTAATGCAGGGTAAAGGTAATGCAGAGTAAAGGTAATGCAGAGTAAATGTAATGCAGGGTAAAGGTAATGCATTGTAAAGGTAATGCAGAGTAAAGGTAATGCAGAGTAAAGGTAATGCAGAGTAAAGGTAATGCAGGGTAAAGGTAATGCATTGTAAAGGTAATGCAGAGTAAAGGTAATGCAGAGTAAATGCAATGCAGAGTAAAGGTAATGCATTGTAAAGGTAATGCAGGGTAAATGCAATGCAGAGTAAAGGTAATGCAGGGTAAAGGTAATACAGGGTAAATGCAATGCAGAGTAAAGGTAATGCAGAGTAAAGGTAATACAGGGTAAAGGTAATACAGAGTAAAGGTAATGCAGGGTAAAGGTAATGCAGAGTAAAGGTAATGCAGAGTAAAGGTAATGCCGGGTAAATGTAATGCAGAGTAAAGGTAATGCAGGGTAAAGGTAATGCAGAGTAAAGGTAATGCAGAGTAAAGGTAATGCAGGGTAAATGCAATGCAGAGTAAAGGTAATGCAGGGTAAAGGTTATACAGGGTAAAGGTAATGCAGGGTAAAGGTAGGTAAAGATAATGCAGAGTAAAGGTAATGCAGAGTAAAGGTAATGCATTGTAAAGGTAATGCCGGGTAAAGGTAATGCAGAGTAAAGGTAATGCAGGGTAAATGCAATGCAGAGTAAAGGTAATGCAGGGTAAAGGTAATGCAGGGTAAAGGTAATGCAGGGTAAATGTAATGCATGGTAAATGTAATGCAGGGTAAAGTTAATGCAGGGTAAAGGTAGGTAAATATAATGCAGAGTAAAGGTAATGCAGGGTAAATGTAATGCATTGTAAAGGTAATACAGGGTAAATGTAATACAGGGTAAAGGTAATGCAGGGTAAATGTAATGCAGGGTAAAGGTAATGCATTGTAAATGTAATGCAGAGTAAAGGTAATGCATTGTAAAGGTAATGCAGGGTAAAGGTAATGCAGGGGTGTGATAAAACATTTGAACACAGTAGAACATGTCTTAAGCGGCCATCAAAAAAGTCTAATTGTGGGTCTGTAAGGTAGGTGGCAGCTTAATACAGGTCAAAAGTAATGCAGAAAACCTCTATAGGAGTTGTCTGTAATATGTTTGCACTGCATTAGCGACCACTTGTTTTCTAAGACTCCTATGTTCAATAACTGAATGATCACTTAAGGCATGTTCTACTATATACACATACATATCTTAATCTGAATTTCTCCGAAAGAACGTGCAACAGCCACCTTACTAACCCTGTTATTGATTATCGACTTAACCAGGTCATGTTTACAAAATACACCATTGTCTCTGTCTTATTATAACTCTTTCGCTACCATGTATTGTCGTCTGCTACCATGTATTGTCGTCTGCTACCATGCATGTATTGTCGTCTGTTACCATGTATTGTCGTCTGCTACCATGTATTGTCGTCTGCTACCATGTATTGTCGTCTGCTACCATGTATTGTCGTCTGTTACCATGTATTGTCGTCTGCTACCATGTATTGTCGTCTGCCACCATGTATTGTCGTCTGCAAAATGTACATGTATTGTCGTCTGAAAAATGTACTGTCTGCTTCAGATTTCAGTTTTGATTATTTTCTTCAATATTTTTTTAATTATACAATCACAATAACAACAACAACGACTGATCTAGATCCAACATGTTGACACAGATTCGTCACTGGCGATCATGTGTTAATCATTTATCTCGTGAATAATTATGTGAACATCTATTGCTTCATGAATATTTATTGACTTCATTTTTATAGTAGTACATTATAACCAATTCCCTCATATTGACGCCCTTTGACGTCTCTGTAAAACTCATTTTTTGAAACCATTGTGATAAATAGAGCATTTGATCTATAGGGACAAATACCCTATTTATCACAATGGTTTCAAAACTACACGATTCTAAAATTTTCAATTTCTCTAGTAAATACTCCTGTTCAGTAGATTTTATTCAAAGAGGTTGGGTCTTTAAATAGCATATAAGGGGTATGGGTCAACTAGAGAGCATTTGGTATTTTTACCAAATACCAAAACCTTGAGAACCAGTTCGATGTATTTTCATAAGCAAACAGAGCAGACCCTGATCAAACGTCTCCTACAGGTTTGGATCTACTCTGTTCGCAAACAATGCGTCTATATTCAGTACAGTAAAACCTGTCTTAAGTGGTCAATTAATTTACTGAACAGGAGTCTTAAAAAGCAGGTGGTTGCTTAATGCAGGACACAAGTTATGCAGAAAGCTCTAAAGGAACTATATGTTTTACTTTAGACATGCATTAAGCTATCACCCGCCTTTCAGACCCATTATTAGACCTCTTTCTGATGACCGGTCAAGACAGGTTCTACTGTAAAAGGTTAAACGGGTGGGGCATAAAATATTAGTCAGGCCCGGAGGTTATAAAACTTTTTGATTGAGTCTGAGTTCATTCTCAAACATCTAATTGGTCAAAGTTTAAGTGAAGCTCTAACTTTAACCAATAAGATACTTGACAATGAACTTGAACTCAGACGTTGTATAATTTCGATCCCACTAAACTGCACAGCGATAGAAGTTAATATGTATTCAGTTAATATTTCGGAAATGGTAGATCCTGGCCAATCTAAGGTAACAAAGCTGTAGCGCAGCACTCAACAACATCAGTAAGAGACATTGGATACTTTACTTACTTCATTACAACAATGTAGACCAAAGTCAGGGGTTTGTACAGTCTGTTAGTTCAGGGGTTTACACAGTCTGTTAGTTCAGGGTTTTGTAAAGTTTGTTAGTTCAGGAGGCACCCGAGATTCATATTTCACTGTCCCATAATGAGAATAATTTAGCAGTGTAAAGAATTTCTAATGCGCCTCAGACTAACACTCACAGTGATTTGTGGGGGTGACTTTGGTTTTCGTGTTAAACAACACGCTTTCATGAGAATTGTTGCATGTTTGTTATGACATAATATTGAACATTTTTACGTATGAATTATTGATTGAATATAGATTATGATTCATGCACGTTCAGTTGGGAATTGTTCAATATGCTTCACGCAATATGCTCTGTGAATGATAGATTAACGCTCTCTAACTGTCAATTGCGAATATGTAATTACATTTACAAACAGTTTGGATCCAGATGCGACGTGGAGTAACTCGGCGTCTCATCAAGATCCAAACTGTTTGATGATAGGATAATTTATTTGAAACAGATAAGCAGAAAACTGATAAACAAATCAACAAGAAAGTAGATGACACTAATTGAAGACGACTATTGCAAAGAAAGAGTTAAAGACTAAGTAGGCGAAGTGTATACACTATACAGTGGAATCCATGTATAGAAAACATGTGTATACACTATACAGTGGAATCCGTGTATAGAAAACATGTGTATACACTATACAGTGGAATCCGTCTATAGAAAACATGTGTATACACTATACAGTGGAATCCGTCTATAGAAAACATGTGTATACACTATACAGTGGAATCCATGTATAGAAAACATGTGTATACACTATACAGTGGAATCCGTGTATAGAAAACATGTATATACACTATACAGTGGAATCCGTCTATAGAAAACATGTGCATACACTATACAGTGGAATCCGTCTATAGAACAAATGTGTATACACTATACAGTGGAATCCGTCTATAGCAGATACATGTATTTGTATACACTATACAATGGCATCATTCTATAGCAGACATTATAGCAGACAATATAGCAGACATTGACATGTGTATGCATTGTATAGTGGCATCCTCCTATAGCAGACATGTGTATGCACTATATAGTGGCATCCTCCAATAGCAGACATGTGTATGCACTGTATAGTGGCATCCTCCTATAGCAGACATGTGTATGCACTATATAGTGGCATCCTCCTATATCAGACATGTGTATGCACTGTATAGTGGCATCCTCCTATATCAGACATGTGTATGCAATGTATAGTGGCATCCTCCTATATCAGACATGTGTATGCACTATATAGTGGCATCCTCCTATATCAGACATGTGTATGCAATGTATAGTTGCATCCTCCTATAGCAGACATGTGTATGCAATGTATAGTGGCATCCTCCTGTACCAGACATGTGTATGCACTGTATAGTGGCATCCTCCTATAGCAGACATGTGTATGCACTGTATAGTGGCATCCTCCTATATCAGACATGTACATGCACTATATAGTGGCATCCTCCTATAGCAGACATGTGTATACACTGTATAGTGGAATCCTCCTATATCAGACATGTGTATACACTGTATAGTGGCATCCTCCTATAGCAGACATGTGTATGCACTGTATAGTGGCATCCTCCTATAGCAGACATGTGTATGCACTATATAGTGGCATCCTTTTATAGCAGACATGTGTATCCACTGTATAGTGGCATCCTCCTATAGCAGACATGTGTATGCACTGTATAGTGGCATCCTCCTATAGCAGACATATGTATGCACTATATAGTGGCATCCTCCTATAGCAGACATGTGTATGCACTGTATAGTGGCATCCTCCTATAGCAGACATGTGTATGCACTGTATAGTGGAATACTCATATAGCAGACATGTGTATATACCATACAGTGGCATACGTCTATAGCAGACATGTGTATAATTATACTATACAGTGGCATACGTCTATAGCAGACATGTGTATGTACTGTATAGTGGAATACTCCTATAACATACATTTGAATGCGCTGTATAGCGGTATAATGAATGCATACAAATGTCTGTTACAGAATGATGCCACTGTATAGTGTATACAAATGTCTGCTATAGAATGATGCCACTGTATAGTGTATACAAATGTCTGCTATAGAATAATGCCACTGTATAGTGTATACAAATGTCTGCTATAGAAGGATGCCGTGGAATCTGTATATAGCAGACAAATTAGCAGACATGTGTATACACTATAGTATACAATGGAAGCTTTCTTTAGTAGACACGTGTCTCTTGTATGAGCTTCTGGTCAGGGTCTGCTCATTTAGCATATAATATGATGAATATCTACAATGGCTCCAATGTTTAAAACGTCAATTGTTCACAAGTCAGCTACAGTAGAGCCTGTTTTAGGTGGCCATAAAAAGATGGTTAATTATGGGTCTGTAAGGCAGGTTGTAGTTTAAGTCAAACGTGCGGACATCTCATGAAGGAACTGTTGCCCTGCATTTTAGGTCTCCTAAGATTGATAAATGAATGGCCGCTTAAGACAGGTTCTACTGCTTTTAATATACATACAACAATTACTTTTTATTTGAATATTCATTAGGTAAAGGATTAATGCTAAACGGAGACAATGTAGAAAGTTTCATTCTTCATTAGAGACACAGAATGCGTCGTTGACAGATAATATTATCACAGTAGAGTAAAACGCACTTAATCCATTACTCCGTGAATATCCATGTAAGAAATGGTGACATAATTAATACTAATTTACATTGTTATAATAACACATGGACACAGGAAGTTTGGCAATGGGGAACACTGTATAATTATATCTATATTATTTCTTAAGCAAACAGAACAGGCCATGATCCGACGGCTCCTAATGGAGACGTCTGATCTGGATCTACTCTGTTTGCAAAGGCGTAGAACGGCGTATTTATGGAGTAAAGGGGTAACGAGTAGAAATTAATGTTAAAATAGATGTTTGCTCAATGCGATATACAATTAATACATTTAGAGCACGCTGGAGTCGTCCTGGGTTAAGCTACCACCTGACTGTACGACTTTTAGGGTAGTCACTTTAATAGAGAAATGTAACTGTATCAGAGCGCTGTGGATAAAGGTTATTCGTAGATCACGTTGTTTGTTCGTCCATAATCCAATAAGATACTGTAATGATACTAGACTAAGGTTAATATAACGAGCACATTTTACAAGAACTTATTTTTGACAGTCACTGTAGTGGCGAGACTATTTGTAAACATAACAGATTTCCTGCGGTAAGTCGGCCGTATGTCTCTGTCGCCAAATAATCGGGCGTTGGAAAAACAAGTATTTGGCAGTTGCAGTGAATTGTTAGTAAATGAGGCGTGAGACGACTAATATTATAACTAGAAGGCACCCGAGTGTTAAACGGGATAACAGTGTACAATGGAGCCTGCATACAGTGACCACATAATAATTGCGTAATATAAGAACAGGTGGCTGCTTAATGCAGGACGAAAGTATTTCATCCTGCATTAAGCTATCGCCTGTCTTTAAGCAAGGCTTATTTCAAATGGTCGACGTGAACAGGCTTCACTGCGGTTTAGATGTGGTAATTATCCGTGTAAACAGTTTGTATCCTCATTAGGCCCAGTTAAATGTCACCTTATGCAATATCTTACACCATTAGGCCCCGTTACACGCTACCTTATGCAATATCTTACACCATTAGGCCCCGTTACACGCTACCTTATGCAATATCTTACACCATTAGGCCCAGTTACACGTTCCCTTATGCAATATCTTACACCATTAGGTCCAGTTACACGTTATCTAATGCAATATCTTACACCATTAGGTCCAGTTACACGTTATCTAATGCAATATCTTACACCATTAGGCCCAGTTACACGTTCCCCTATGCAATAAGTTACACCATTAGGTCCAGTTACACGTTATCTAATGCAATATCTTACACCATAAGGCCCAGTTACACGTTGCCTTATGCAATATCTTACACCATTAGGCCCGGTTACATGTTACCTAATGCAATATATTACACCATTAGGCTCAGTTACACGTTACCATATGCAATATCTTACACCATTAGACCCAATTACACGTTACCTCATGCAATATCTTACACCATTAGGCTCAGTTACTCGCTACCTCATGCAATATCTTACACCATTAGGCCCAGTTACACGTTACCGTATGCAATATCTTACACCATCAGGCCCAGTTACACGTTACCGTATGCAATATCTTACACCATTAGGCCCAGTTACACGTTACCTTATGCAATATCTTACACCATTAGGCCCAGTTACACGCTACCTTATGCAATATCTTATACGATTATGCCAGTTGCTCGCTACCTTATGCAATATCTTACACCATCAGGCCCAGTTACACAATACCTTATGCAATACCTTACACCATTAGACCCAGTTACACGCTACCGTATGCAATATCTTACACCATTAAGCCATTTACATGCTACCTTATGCAATATCTTACACCATTAGGTTCAGTTAAAGGCAATATCTTACACGATATCTTATATGAATCAAGCTTGTTTCACATTCTCATTATGGTCAACAGTTTCGCCCTTTACTCCATGAATATTCTTGTGATAAATAACGTATGTATGTGTTTTATTTAGCTTAACTTTTATAATGGCATTTGGACAAGAGACATTATGGTCCTGGTAAACACTGTAGAAACAGATCTATATAAGTCCATGAGTAAACAGAACAGATCCTGGTCAGATCGGTCCTACATGAGTGGGGGATGATTGGGGTCTATTCTGTTTGCAAATACGTTAAAAGGCGTATCTATGGGGACAGGATTAATAGAAACAGTAACAAATTAAAATTGAAAAACTGAGACACAGGCAAATGAAATTTACTTTAAACTTACTTTATGTTTAGTGTTTCCTAAAGGAGCCCTCCGATACAGGACCCCTTCAACACAGTGTATGGTTAGTGTTTCCTAAAGGGGCCCTCCGAGACAGTGTATGGTTAGTGTTTCCTAAAGGGGCCCTCAGAGACAGTGTATGTTTAGTGTTTCCTTAAGGAGCCCTCCGATACAGTGCATGTTTAGTGTTTCCTAAAGGGGCCCTCCGAGACAGTGTGTGGTTAGTGTTCCTAAAGGGGCCCTCAGAGACAGTGTATGGTTAGTGTTTCCTAAAGGGGCCCTCAGAGACAGTGTATGGTTAGTGTTTCCTAAAGGGGCCCTCAGAGACAGTGTATGGTTAGTGTTTCCTTAAGGAGCCCTCCGATACAGTGCATGTTTAGTGTTTCCTAAAGGGGCCCTCCGAGACAGTGTGTGGTTAGTGTTCCTAAAGGGGCCCTCCGAGACAGTGTATGGTTAGTGTTTCCTAAAGGGGCCCTCCGAGACAGTGTATGGTTAGTGTTTCCTAAAGGGGCCCTCAGAGACAGTGTATGTTTAGTGTTTCCTAAAGGGGCCCTCAGAGACAGTGTATGTTTAGTGTTTCCTTAAGGAGCCCTCCGATACAGTGCATGTTTAGTGTTTCCTAAAGGGGCCCTCCGAGACAGTGTGTGGTTAGTGTTCCTAAAGGGGCCCTCCGAGACAGTGTATGTTTAGTGTTTCCTAAAAAATACATACAAAATACTTTTTTTCTTCAGAAACACCCATTCATTTGGAAATGAGATTTGATTAGATAAAATTAAGAAATATATCGCCATGATCAAATGTATAACATACACACATGAACATTATGATATAGGTCTACTCTGCTTACGTTATCTGCTCACAAGACGTGGTTAAATAAAGGGCTTATCCTTAATCTGATAGAAACGACTTAGACGCCTTTGCAACTAGAGTAAACCCAGACCAGACGACTTTAGACACCTTTACAAATAGAGTAGACCCAGACCAGACGACTTAAGACACCTTTACAACTAGAGTAGACAGAGACCAGACGACTTTAGACACCTTTACAACTAGAGTAGACCCAGACCAGACGACTTTAAACACCTTTACAAATAGAGTAGACCCAGACCAGACGACTTAAGACACCTTTACAACTAGAGTAGACCCAGACCAGACGACTTTAGACACCTTTACAACTAGAGTAGACCCAGACCAGACGACTTTAGACACCTTTACAAATAGAGTAGACCCAGACCAGACGACTTAAGACACCTTTACAACTAGAGTAGACACAGACCAGACGACTTTAGACACCTTTACAACTTGAGTAGACCCAGACCAGACGACTTTAGACACCTTTACAAATAGAGTAGACCCAGACCAGACGACTTTAGACACCTTTACAAATAGAGTAGACCCAGACCAGACGACTTTAGACACCTTTACAACTAGAGTAGACCCAGACCAGACGACTTTAGACACCTTTACAAATAGAGTAGACCCAGACCAGACGACTCCTGTAAGCGCTGTTGTCTTATCAGAGTATGTTCTGTTTGCTTTCTATTATTATCTATAGTTCTGAGTCTACAGGTTTCCAAAGCCTTATGTTCATATACCATTATAAAGATTCTGCTAATCATTACTCATTAAATAATTATTCAGCTAATAAATACTCATTATATCAGTATTTCTTACATGAATATTCATGAGTTGAAGGTTAGACTCATATCGTTTTATTCCATAATCAAACAGAACAGACCCCATCAGACGACTCCTATAGGAGACATCTGATCTGAGTCTGTCCTATTTGCAAAGGCATAGAACGGCGTATTTACGGAGTAAAGGGTTAAACATGTATAATGACGTAAGTCTTACTTTGACAGGTCCTGTCGCGGAGAGGTACTCTAAACGAAAGAGAGATTAATGTAATTACGTGTAATTAGGAAAACAGTGTCAAGATTGACAAAAATCTGTCACATAAATATCAACAGGTATTGTACGTTATTCAATGATAGAAATGAACATTAAATGTAATAGGCTGTCTGTCTGTGCTGATGCATCAATGAAACGTTTTGAAATATGTCTCTAACTATTGGAATTGTTTTATATGTCACAACCGATTTACAGCACTCCCTCACCAATCCGATCACTAATGTTAGTATCTTTATCGGTCTTTACGACAGGTGATAGCTTAATGCAGGGTGAAAGGAATGCCGTAAGCTCCTCTGGGAGCGTTCTGTACAACGTTCATCTTGCATTAAATAGACCCTTGCCAACAAAGTTCTCAGTTATCCGTTACTAAAAGTTCGGATTGTTGAGGTTTTAGTGTAGCCAATTTTGAATATTACGTTCATTGAAATTAAGACACAATATGAAATTGAGTTACGGGGCGCATGGGGCCACGACTCAACCGAAATCTGAAAACCCTGTAGGCGTAAAGTACACTGTAAAATATAACACTAGAGTCTCGCTAGAGTGGCAACATTGTTTATTAACATAGAGGACAGTTAAAGTAAGTGGTTGCTTAACCCATTCCCTCATATTGACGACATTTGACGACTCTGTAAAATCACTTTGTGAAATCATTGTGATAAATGGAGCATTTGCTCCTATAGGTTTTCTTTTCTCTAGTTAATGCTCCTTTTCAGTAGGTTTATTCAAAGATGTTGTATCTAAAAATAGCCTATGAGGTAATGGGTTAATGAAGTGCCAAACCGACACAGAAAACTCATATAGGAGTTTTCTGTATAACTATTGTCCTGTTTCTGTATAACTATTGTCCTGTTTCTGTATAACTATTGTCCTATTTCTGTATAACTATTGGAGTTTTCTGTATAACTATTGTCCTGTTTCTGTATAACTATTGGAGTTTTCTGTATAACTATTGTCCTGTTTCAGCTATAGGAGTTTTCTGTATAACTATTGTCCTGTGTCCAGCTATAGGAGTTTTCTATATAACTATTGTCCTGTTTCCAGCTATAGGAGTTTTCTGTATAACTATTGTCCTGTGTCCAGCTATAGGAGTTTTCTGTATAACTATTGTCCTGTTTCCAGCTATAGGAGTTTTCTGTATAACTATTGTCCTGTGTCCAGCTATAGGAGTTTTCTGTATAACTATTGTCTGTTTCCAGCTATAGGTGTTTTCTGTATAACTATTGTCCTGTGTCCAGCTATAGGTGTTTTCTGTATAACTATTGTCCTGTTTCCAGCTATAGGTGTTTTCTGTATAACTATTGTCCTGTTTCTGTATAACTGTTGTCCTGTTTCCAGCTATAGGAGTTTTCTGTATAACTATTGTCCTGTTTCTGTATAACTATTGTCCTGTTTCCAGCTATAGGTGTTTTCTGTATAATTATTGTCCTGTTTCCAGCTATAGGTGTTTTCTGTATAACTATGTCCTGTTTCAGCTAAAGGAGTTTTCTGTATAACTATTGTCCTGTTTCTGTATAACTATTGTCCTGTTTCAGCTATAAGAGTTATCTGTATAACTATTGTCCTGTTTCCAGCTATAGGAGTTTTCTGTATAACTACTGTCCTGTTTCTGTATAACTATAGGAGTTATCTGTATAACTATTGTCCTGTTTCTGTATAACTATAGGAGTTATCTGTATAACTATTGTCCTGTTTCTGTATAACTATAGGAGTTATCTGTATAACTATTGTCCTGTTTCAGCTATAGGAGTTTTCTGTATAACTACTGTCCTGTTTCTGTATAACTATAGGAGTTATCTGTATAACTATTGTCCTGTTTCCAGCTATAGGAGTTTTCTGTATAACTATTGTCCTGTTTCCAGCTATATGAGTTTTCTGTATAACTATTGTCCTGTTTCAGCTATAGGAGTTTTCTGTATAACTATTGTCCTGTTTCTGTATAACTATTGTCCTGTTTCAGCTATAGGAGTTATCTGTATAACTATTGTCCTGTTTCAGCTATAGGAGTTTTCTGTATAACTATTGTCCTGTTTCAGCTATCGCCTGTTTTCAAAAATTTAAGAAATAGACTAAGTTTGAGTGGTCGTATTATCGAGACGTGACTGTGTAACGCAGAGAGAATTACACATCGACCGATATAGACGAAACTCACGAAATAATATAATATCACAAGGCTTCTAAAACGTTTTATTCTGTTCTGGCATCTGGTATAGTAGAACCCTGGTATAGGAGATATTTAATGAATATGTAAGTCTGTCTTTACGATCAAGGGAATGTTTAATCCGGAATGGAAGTAAAGCAGAAAAGTTCGTCCAGCATTAAGCTACAATCTGTCTTACCTCACGATCACGTGCTTGCAATCAGGGTCTGCTCTGTTTGTTTATGGAGTAGCAAAACACCCTTTTATCATATACCATTATAAAAAGTCAGCTAATTAAAAGTCAAACTGTCAGTATTTCTTATATGAATATTCATGAGGTAAAGGGTATACCACATCATTAGCATTTCAAATGATGGAAAACATAAGAAATAATGACATCATGAATATTGATACGTTTATTTTATATAATAGCACATGGACAGAGGACATTTCGGACACAGAAACTATAGAATCATATCTATATTATTTCATAAATACTTGAATTGCTCTGATCTAATAATTCTCTTTGATTTTATGGCTGAATGCATGTAACAAAAATGTGACGTGTATTTTGACATGATAATCTTTGAAAAGGCACTGAATGGTCGAAATATAAGATCAGAACAGTTCAAGTATTTATGTATTATATTAATTCCCTTTTTGGAATATTTTCTTCATTGTATATTACTTCATAAAATACCTTGACCTCTCATCTGGATACAAGCTGTTTGCAAAAGTCAGTCCGGCTGCACATACCATAAGAAGGGTTATATGTATGACTTCAGTCCCGCTTTCTCGACCGCATTTATTAGCGTATTAACCCATTCCCCCATATGCTATGTTTAGACTCAGCCTCTTTCAATAAGAGCATTTACTTACTAAAAAAGGATTTTTTAGAATTGTGTAGTTTTGAAACCATTGTGTTAAATAACACCCCCCTTCCCCCATAGGCTATTTTAGACACCTCTTTCAATAAGAGCATTTAGTAGAAACAATGAATAGTTTAACACGGTGTAGTCTTAAAACCATTGTGATATATTGAGCGTTTGCTCATTCTCCCAGATGCTGTTTGAGACACAACTTCTTTCAATGAGAATTGTGTAGTTTGTAACCATTGTGGTAATAGAGCATTTGCTCCATTCCCTCATAGACTATTTTAGACACAACCTCTTTCAATAAGAGCAATTGCTACAAAAAAGGAAACATCTTAGAATTGTGTAGTATTGATACCATTGTGATAAATAGAGCATTTGCTCCTCAGGAGCAAATGCTCTATTTATCACAGTGGTTTCAAAAAGTGACTTTTCCTAAGGTGTGACTAGGCGTCAATATGAGGGAATGTATTTTAAAGCATTTAGCCTCATTTTCTGCAAATGCCTTAAAATGTATTATCATCCAATCCATGTTGTTCTATTTAACGGAGTGTTTCGCCGATGTGGCCTTTGGAAGATGATTTATGACGAATACAGTGTAGACCCTGATCAAGGAAGAGAACTGTTTACACGTGCCCTTATTTACCCTAACCTTGATGTAAAAAATAACGTCTGATAACATTTGGAGCTGATACCATTTGGAATACGTCTGATTCGATCAAAGTTTTTAGAAAACTATTGGTCTGATCCTACCGTTTCTTCCATAGCCATAGTGTTATGCCATTATAAAACATCTTCTGATTAATATTCATAGTGTTGTCATTTCTAATATGAATATTCAACACCAGGAAAAGGTTAAATCTATATATAAATACAGTAGAACGGTCTAGAACCTGTCTTTAGCGACCATTCATTAACTGAACACAGGAGTCTTAAAATCAGGTGGTTACTTAATGCAGGGCAAACGTAATGTAGAAAGCTCATATAGAATCTTTCTGCATTACTTTTGTCCTGCATAAATCTACCACCTGCCTATTAGGCCCATAGTTATACCTGTTTTATATGGTCGCTTAAGACAGGTTCTACTGAACATACGGAACGGTTTTTACAAATATAGACAGATACGAATAAGTTTTAAAATTACCTTGAAAAAAAACACCGCTTAAACAGTCTGTAATTTATGAAGTGCTTTGGGCAATGAAACAATTTTGCTGAAGATTGATACAAGAAACATTCTTCGAAAACACCCATAATTATTTAAATTCTTTTCATAAACAGCTTCGCCAAAATGTGATTAAGGAGGAATTTGAAGAAGCTCTCTGTTAGCGCTATAACATGATGTAATACAACGGTTTGGATACACTGATACCTCTATACAGCGACTATCAAAAACAGACATGATGCTGGATATTAAAACCAGGTGGGGGCTTACTGCAGGACGACACGTATGCAGAAGGTTCCTACAGGAGCTTACTGAATTACTTTCGGCCTGCATTAAGCAACTACACTTTTTAAATACACACATTTTATTCCTAAAGTGGTTGTTTTAGAGGAGTTTTACTGTATTTTAACTGATTCATTAACGTATTTAACTGTAATAACTTTGATTGATGTTGCTTTTCCGCTGTAAACTCTCGAGGACTCTAATCCCGTGGCACCGACTGAATCCTTACGAAATGCACACACGCCTTGTCTGTAATGGCTCTTATGTTTTTATTACCCGGGAAAACAAACCCGAATTGTGCTAAAATGGATTAATTATGTCTGAGGAAGTGCTAAGAACGTTGGCAACAGTATACAAACAGCGGAGAAATTATGAGAAAATAAATGCAATCGTTTCAAATTTGCTCTGCCGAGATCTGCAATTTAATTGAAGACAGAGTGTCTGCGATTTGCTTAGGAACCCGGCGTGCCACAGCGGGTATTGCCCCACCCACTAATATAACGTTGGTGCCTCCATCACTACGATCTATTGTCAAAGACATTCTCATTGCCGGCAAAGGTCACACAAGAAGACTCCATCTCGTAGACGATGAGGAGTCAGGTATGCCTCAGCAGCTGTAACGTTTTACCTCATGAATATACAGTAGAGCCTTCTAAAGCGCTCACTCGTTTATAGAACATAGGAGTAGGAAAAGGCAGGCGGATTCTTAATGCAGGGCAATGAAATGCAAAAAGTTCATGTAGGAACATTCTTCATTACATTTGACCTGCACTAAGCTACCATCTGCCTTACAAACTCATACTTAGACCTCTTTTGACGACCGCTTAAGACAGGTTCGTCAGTACATGTAAGTGATAAAGTATCCCCTCCAATGTGACCTCTAGAAAGAACACAAAGCAGGAACAGACTGCATTAAATCGTTTTGCATTAAGTTACCGCATGCGTTTAAAGAAATTTACAGTAGAACTTGCCTTAAGCGGCCATCAAAAAGAGGTCTTATTATGGGCCTGTAAGGCAAGTGGTAGCTTAATACAGGTCAAAAGTAATTTGCATTATACTTGCACTGCATAATCGTGCCCTCTTATAGGAGCTTTCCGTATTACTTTTACCACGCATTAAGCAACTACGTGCTTTTTATCACTCCTAGCTTCAATAAATGAATGGGCGCTTATCACTCCTATGTTCAATAAATGAATGGGCGCTTATCACCCCTATGTTCAATAAATGAATGAGCGCTTATCACTCCTATGTTCAATAAATGAATGAGCGCTTATCACTCCTAGCTTCAATAAATGAATGAGCGCTTATCACTCCTATGTTCAATAAATGAATGATCGCTTATCACACTTTTGTTCAATAAATGAATGAGCGCTTATCACTCCTATGTTCAATAAATGAATGAGCGCTTATCACTCCTATGTTCAATAAAAGAATTGGCGCTTATCACTCCTATGTTCAATAAATGAATTGGCCCTTATCACTCCTATGTTCAATAAATGAATGAGCGCCTATCACTCATAATTATGTTCAATAAATGAATGAGCGCTTATCACCCCTATGTTCAATAAATGAATGAGCGCTTATCACTCCTATGTTCAATAAATGAATGATCGCTTATCACTCCTATGTTCAATAAATGAATGATCGCTTATCACTCCTATGTTCAATAAATGAATGATCGCTTATCACACTTTTGTTCAATAAATGAATGAGCGCTTATCACTCCTATGTTCAATAAGTGAATGAGCGCTTATCACCCCTATGTTCAATAAATGAATGGGCGCTTATCACCCCTATGTTCAATAAGTGAATGATCGCTTATCACTCCTATGTTCAATAAATGAATGAGCGCTTATCACTCCTATGTTCAATAAATGAATGAGCGCTTATCACTCCTAGCTTCAATAAATGAATGAGCCCTTATCACTCCTATGTTCAATAAATGAATGATCGCTTATCACACTTTTGTTCAATAAATGAATGAGCGCTTATCACTCCTATGTTCAATAAATGAATGAGCGCTTATCACTCCTATGTTCAATAAAAGAATTGGCGCTTATCACTCCTATGTTCAATAAATGAATTGGCCCTTATCACTCCTATGTTCAATAAATGAATGAGCGCCTATCACTCATAATTATGTTCAATAAATGAATGAGCGCTTATCACCCCTATGTTCAATAAATGAATGAGCGCTTATCACTCCTATGTTCAATAAATGAATGATCGCTTATCACTCCTATGTTCAATAAATGAATGATCGCTTATCACTCCTATGTTCAATAAATGAATGATCGCTTATCACACTTTTGTTCAATAAATGAATGAGCGCTTATCACTCCTATGTTCAATAAGTGAATGAGCGCTTATCACCCCTATGTTCAATAAATGAATGGGCGCTTATCACCCCTATGTTCAATAAGTGAATGATCGCTTATCACTCCTATGTTCAATAAATGAATGAGCGCTTATCACTCCTATGTTCAATAAATGAATGAGCGCCTATCACTCATAATTATGTTCAATAAATGAATGGGCGCTTATCACCCCTATGTTCAATAGATGAATGAGCGCTTATCACTCCTATGTTCAATAAGTGAATGATCGCTTATCACTCCTATGTTCAATAAATGAATGGGCGCTTATCACTCCTATGTTCAATACATGAATGAGCGTTTATCACTCCTATGTTCAATAAATGAATGAGCGCTTATCACTACTATGTTCAATAAATGAATGAGCGCTTAGCACAAGATATGCTGTACTTGCATTAATAAGAATATCGCTTTAGAGAGTTCTGTACTCTACTGTATGTGTATAGATAAGAATGTCGCTTTAGAGAGTTCTGTACTCTAGTGACATCATGCATATGTATTAGATGAATTATCATAATGGTATATGAACGATAAAGGTGTTTGGCCATGTCAGACAATGTAGAATTAGGTATATATATTGTAATAAGCAAGCAGAGTAGACCCTGATCAGACGGCTCCTACAGGAGATACCTGGTCTGGATCTGCTCTGTTTGCAAATGTGTTAAAATGCGTGTGTATGGGGTAAAGTGTGAACCAGTCAATTCCTTACACTATATACATGTATATACTACTGACGAAAATAGAATTTAAGTGTGCGCTAATTGGTTGTGGGGAGGGGCTTGTTGAGGTAAAGAAAAAACTAAGGCAATGATCTGGATGCAGACTAAACAAATGTGATACAATAAATACTTACTCGTGTAATGGTTAGCATGAGTGTATAATAACTGCACAGTTCTCCATTAGCGTTGGCGTCAGAATTGGAGATATGTTTGTACCCTTTGAGTGTAAGAAACGGGTTAAGTGACATTTACAAAACGTGTAAGATCAGATCAGAGGGCTCTTGGAAGATCCACCGATCAGGGTATGCATTGTTTGTTATTCAAACTCATCTAATGAATTGAGTCTATCTTTATAAATTAATTCTACTCTTTGAGAGCCGTGTGCCATTCCACTTCAGCATTCCTAGGGATCAAAGCGCCGTGTACTTACTCAGATTCCTGTAGCTCATTTCTGAAATATATTTGTGTTCAAGACTGCAAAAGAAATTATGGTTAACTGTTTGGTTAATTCTAGGAAGCGTTTACTGTCTGAAGATTGGCAGAAATTAACTGCTATTATTGAATTTAGTGCTATTATGTTGAAAACACCGTGGTTCTGAAACACTCTGAAAGCATATCACCTGAAGAACACACTGTGAGTATGCAAAATATGAAAAACAGTAAAACCTCTCTAAACCAGAATTATAGTAGAGAAGAATTGAGATTATTTTAGGCAGGTAGCTGCTTAATGCAGGGTGAGCTGGGGAACTTTCTGCATGACCTTCACCCTGCAATAAGCTGCCACCAGTCTTCAAGACCGATATTTATACTATATTTACGTCTGGTGTAGAGGGATTTTACTGTATTTGAAACGTTCAATTTATATATACATGTATATGTATAACATAATATCATATAATGTAAAAGTATATATGTCTGATTCTACAGTTTTTGCCATGATAAAATATCTTATGTTCATAATCCAATATAAAAAAATCAAGCAATAAATATTGATGATGTCATTTTATTTCTTACATGAATATTCATGTGGGACATGGTGAAAGTCAAATGAAACCAGGAAATCTAAAAATAGAATCACCTGCTCTTGACGAGAAACTATTTTACAAACTACGAAATATTTATGTGTTCGCATATAATACCTGGATAAATTACAGTAAAACCTCTCTATTACGGCCACTAAATTGTGTTAATTAGTTGGTATTTAGGGCAGGTGGCTGCTTAGAGCAAGATGAAAGTAACACAGAACGCTCCGGAGCGTTCTGTGTTACTTTCACCTTGCTTTAAGCAGCCAACTACCTTTAACACAAACTATTTGATGTAATTTAGTGGCCGTTATAGAGAGGTTTTACTGTAGAACAATTAAAGAACATAAAATTAAACAGTGTTAATAAGCAGCGTTTCATTTTCAATACAAATGCTTTGCAGCTGTATAAATCGTGTATATTTGTTTTTATGAAACAAAACGACTAATCAACTGAAAGGCCTTTTCAAAACTCCTCTCCCTTGGTGACACTGGGACATTCATACCACTGGGACATTCATACCACTGGGACATTCATACCACTGGGACATTCATACCACTGGGACATTCATACTGGGACATTCATACCACTGGGACATTCATACCACTGGGATATTCATACCACTGGGACATTCATACCACTGGGATATTCATAGCTTCATGCGTTAACATTTCTAGTTGAGAAGTTTGTTGAGTTGCAAGCTTGCAAATGGCATGTAGCGCCATGTTTACAATCGACCTGGACAAATACAGTAATAATGTAGTACATGGATAGTCATAATGTAGTACATGGATAGTCATAGTGTAAAGGGTTAAAGATGAAACCAAACTAAAAGAGGTGTTCTTGAAAAAGAAATGCATTCTCCTTCAATAGTTTATTTGTAACTATGACTGGGTGAAATAATTGTGGCCCAACAGGGAATTACAAGTAGGTCTGGGATCTTTTTCAACGCATTTTTATTATTTGCATAAGAGCTATTATTTCACTTTTGTTAGAATTTTTAATTATTTAATAAAATATTTGAATGATTCACATTTTGGTTCTTCTCTATTCTTTAGGAGCCTATTGTGGTACCTCTCTAAAGTTGATAAACTTTATAAAAAGAAAAAGCGTCCTGTTATGAATAAATTTCAAGACATGATTGCCTTCAGATGCACGCATTTTTTAAGGTCACTTTTTCCAACATGTCCAGGCAAGGGAAAACTTTTACCAAACGTGAGTCGGAACTCCCCATTGTAGATTTTATTGACAAACGGGGTAGATATGGATCTACCCTGATTGCAAGAGGAATCTTAAGACAATATGTACATGTATTATAGACAAAATGGCCATACATAACACATGTATAATACAGTGTTCAAAAAAAGATCAACAGCTTCAATTCAATATTTGGTCATTTATCCCGCGCTTGCGCTGATCTTTTTCTAGTTATTTTTTTATATATAAACATACATGAAGTAAAAGGATTAATAATTAATTGATCTTGACGGGAAGTTTCATCAACAAGTGAATAGTACTCATATAGCATATATGTTTTTACATGTATATACGAGTCTGGTTAATTATTTAAGTTGTTTACATCTACAGTAAAACCCCTCTAAACCGGACGTTCAATTGGGTATACAAACTATAAAATACCGCTCTCGGAGACAGGTGGCTGCTTAATGCAAAATGAAAGGCATACAGAAAGCTCCTCTAGGAGTTTTCTGCATGACTTTCACACTGCATTAAGCAGCCACCTGCCTAAGTATCTAAATTCTTCTCTGTTAGAATTCCGGTTAAGAGGGTGTTACTGAATATGCGAATATGGTTAATTATAGCACATTACATATACAGCATTTTATAACATCATTTTTCTCCGGGTAAATCTCGACAATCATTGAATGGAATTGATTAACCTCTTACTTCATAAATACACCTGTAACGTTTTTGCAAACAGAATAAACTCAGACCTGGGAACCCCTGAATGAGCTGTTTGCATATGAAATTATATAGATGTGATTCTAAAGTGAGTATCATGGTCAACACGTACCTTGTTTAAGTGGGTATCATGGTCAACACGTCCCTTGTTCAAGTGGGTATCATGGTCAACACGTCCCTTGTCCATGTGAGTATCATGGTCAACACGTCCCTTGTTCATGTAGATCTGATTCTAAAGTGAGTATCATGGTCAACACGTCCCTTGTTCAAGTGAGTATCGTGGTCAACACGTCCCTTGTTCATGTGGGTATCATGGTCAACACGTCCCTTGTTCATGACGCCATCATAAATATTCATCTACATGTAATTAATATTCATGAACTCTCATATGGAAATTCATGAATATTTATGAAGTACAGGGTTAAAATGAAAAGGTTGCCTTGGTTATCATGACTTCTTGATATATTTGTGTATTACAGTAAAACCGCTCTATGACGGCCACTAAATTGTGTTAATTAGTTGGTATTTAGGGAAGGCGGCTGCTTAAAGCAAGGTGAAAGTAAAACAGAACACTCCTTGCTTTAAACAGCCACCTCCATTTAACACAACATACTTGATGTAATTAAGTGGTTGTTATAGAGGTTTTACTGCACATACATGTATGTAGAGCTGTTCTTGCCGGCTCTCTTTGCAGGGATATTTGGTTGGAATTGGGTGGAGGTTTAACTCTTCTTCTCATACTTAATTTAGTAAACCCTTACCCTGCTGTCAGATGTCTACTGGTCCCCGTTTTACGAACATTCTTAAGTAATTACTTAGTACCAGGCTTAACGTATTAAGGGTATTACATCTGCATATAGAGAAGATAGGTGAACTTATTTTATCTAAACACAATCCTTGGAGACATTCTGTTATATTTTTAAATAGAAAATGACGGTATTTTGCATGACATATTTAATTAAGCCCAAAATTAATTTGGTAAAATTCTTAAGTCTGTTACTAATTCTTAAATATTGTTTTTGATTTAGATCACCTTCAGTTAGTATCAAATACAATATCTAATTTTAAAATGATAACGGTGTGTCAACTATGTGTCAAAATAAACACTAGTTTATGAAACGCTATGCTCTTGTGTAATTTTAAATAACAGACTTAGCTAAGTAATAACTTAAGAATGTTCGTGAAACTGGGGCCCGGAGATTGTACCACTTTGGACAGGTGTGATCAAGCCTTTTAGAAGTGTTAAAAGCAGGTGGTTGCTTAATGCAGGGTAAAAGAAACGCAGAAAGCTCCTATAAAAGCTTTCTGTGTTACCTTTGACCTGCATAAGCTACCACGTGCCTTTCAGAACCATAATTAGACCTGTTATTGATGGCTGCTGAAGACAAGTTCTACTGTATTGCCAAACTGTTTGGCTTTATGGAACATCCATCAGCTTTACCGATATCTTGTTTATCAGATTTCTGAACAACTTGAAGAATCGCACAGAGCAATCATCCTTTATTTAAATAGTTTATTGAAAAGTATTAAAGAATTTCCCATGTTGGCGACGTAGGGTTTCAATGAAGGCTTGTCTAATTACTTTTGCTTTATTATATAATTCTCATGTTCAGGGCTCGTCGGCATACCAAACAAATAATTAAGACTTCACATAGACCAATACAAAATTCGCAATCCACCAAATAATTGGTGTAAACTAAGCATTGAATGCGATACATTCGTCATCGTTTAACAGATTCTCAACGTCTGTGTCTTTTTTCATTAAATATCGCGGAAGAGTTTAATTAATCCGGTCTAAATGTCTCGAAATTAAGCCTGCAAGAAGCCCCGGAAGTGCCTGTAAGCCAAGCCTTGTTACGTTTTCTGCGAGAGTAACATTTCCTGTGTAGCTCTTCAGTATCAGAAGGTGGCTTTCACTCATCGATCAAAGTAATTTCGAGCTCTTGAATTAATTTGAACGCGTCTCTCGACTACTTCCGAGCGTCATCAGTGTTTGTTATTCGCTAATTGCTTAGCTAACAAGTTTTACCTCGCTGGCGTCGGCCGATTTCAACGTGTTTGTATTTCTTGCCGAAGTATTTAACTTGTTCGCGCTTTGGAGGAGGGTGGATCACTATGTAAACTGAGGAACGCTGGGCAGAAATCTGGAGCACTTAGTCACGACATGCGCAACAAGGTCCTTCCTATCGTGCGAATGATATTTGTAGAGAGCTCTTATGAATCGGTAAACACAAATCAACATCCGGACCATGTATAGTAAAACCCCTCTGAACCAGAATTCTAGTAGATAATAATTTAGATACGTTTAGGCAGGTGTCTACTTAATGCAGGGTGAAAGTCATGCAGAAAGTTCTTAGAGGAGCTTTCTGCATGACGTTCACCCTGCATTAAACTGCCGCATGTCTCCAAGACCGGTATTTATGCTAAACGTAACGTCCAGTTTAGAGGGATTTGACTGTACATTATCCATCTAATGAATGGCGTACTAGTAGTACAAACATGCGAGAACTGCTCATTGAAAAACAATTTCAAGCCATTGCAGATTTCCCTGTTGCAAAATGAGCTGGTTGATGTATTATCGTGTCTGGTGGCGTAAAGGCTGTCCTTATACCAATGTTAAGGTAATTGCGCATTGTGTATACTGTAGAGGTATAGCTAAACCATTATACAGTTAACCTCCTCTTAACCGGAAGTTAAATTTAGTATAAATATCGTTCTTGGAGACAGATGGCAGCTTAATGCAGGGTGAAAGCTTTCTGCATAACTTTCACCACCCTGTATTAAGCAACCACCTGCACGAAAGTATCTCAATTCTTTTCTACTATAATCCCGGTTAAGAGAGGTTTAACTGTACTTAGGAAACCAAGAAAAATGTTTCTTTTTCTCCGCCAAACCCTATCATGCTGCTACTTATTAGAAGCGCCTCTCCGGAGCGATCTTAATGACTAGCATACTTGTTATAGGATTAGCTCGAGGAATCAGAGAGTTGGATACAACAGTGCGCAGTTTATTCGTTCTCAAGCTTTTGATTGGTCAGATTTGAGTTCTCAAGCTTTTGATTGGTCAGATTTGAGCCTTTGGCTCAAATCTGACCAATCAAAAACTTGAGAACGAAATCAGACTCAACTAAAAGTTTTATAAGCATGGACCCAGATTTTACAGTTTCTACCATAGCCAAAATGTTCATTTTGCACTATAAAATATAAGCTTATTCATATTCATACAGTCATTATTTCTTAAATGAATATTCATTAGATGGAATATATGTACATACTTCGCTGTAATTGTCACTAAGCATAATTATTTGTACAATAGAACGCCATACTCGTATAGTATATGGTAAATTTAAAATACATGTAGTCTTATAATTCTATTTAGAATGGTTGTATACATCTTGTGTGAATCATATCTGTATATATTATGTACGTATATAAATGAGACTGAGGAGCTTTCTGTATGAATTTCACTTTGCATTAAGCAACCACCTAAAGTCTTCTCTACTAGAATTCCGGTTTAGAGAGATTTTACTGTATCGCGTTTATATAACTGTATAACTAGTTTAAACGCACAACAGTAAACTCTCACTAGTCCGACCAATTAAATTAATACCAATATGGGTCTTAAGATAGGGGAGCTTAATGCATGGTGAAAGTAATGCAGAATGTTCCAGGTTGAGGGGGTGACTTTCACCTTACATTTAGCAATTAGCTGCCTTAGTAGTTTCTTTACAACAAGTTGGGAATGGCGATGTTTTATGGTATATTATCCATACCCTGTTAATTTCTCCGTGTGTAAAATACGTCAGTGCAAGAACATTAGACTGTCAGTTTAATGATATGTTCTTGCTGCTCACTGACAAGTATTATGTTCTTGCTGCTCACTGACAAGTATTATGTTCTTGCTGCCCACTGACAAGTATTATGTTCTTGCTGCCCACTGACAAGTATTATGTTCTTGCTGCTCACTGACAAGTATTATTACAAACTACAGTTAAACCTGGCTACAACGGCAATCAAAAAGAGGACTAAATCTGGAGTTTAAAGGCAAGTGGTAGCTTAATACAGGACAAAGATTATGCAGAGAGCTCCCAAGAGAACTTCTGCATTACTTTAGTACTGCATTAAGCAACCCCTTGCCCTTGAAAGAAAATTATATGTGTTTGTGGTTGCTATATAGGGGCTCTACTGTTCCTCTTTAATTTCATTTTAAATGAAAGGTCGAACATAAATATTTACTGCACCTTTCCACCGACTCAATCAGTGACAATTCAACAGTCTAAATTAGCTCCATCCATATTCAGTCGACAAGTTTGATTTATTATAGCTAAATTCAATAACTGCCTAATACCAAAACCTACCTTGAATGTTTAATATTGACGTGAAACTAATAGCCGACATAAGCCAGTGAATAAATTTACACAGTGCTAACTAAAGCACAGAGAAAGTAGTTCGTGATAAAATTTCTCACAGCCACGCTAAATGATTAGTCCATGTCGTCAGAGTGTCGGGCTGGCAAGAGTTTAAAGTGTTTTAGAGGAAAATCGATGTTTTTTCCATTGAATATTTATCATTTCATGTTTACAGATGTCAGTCATTCGCCATCGAATACAGATCAATTCACAGGGCTGCGCGGTACTGCGATATTTTCGTCGCCATTTTGTTTACCCATGATAATAAAAGGTGTCATTCGATATCTTGAAATGGAGGGTATACCAGTGATATATTTATTGAATAATTAATATTCAGCCCTGCTAATTGTTAACCAGGTGTGATAAGTTTGGCCAAGTGTTGACACGGCCCTTGTGAAAGTTGATAAACCCTCACGTCTGGCGTCCGAGTTATCTGCACGAGACAAGGTCTCGCCGCTTCTCGTATATATAAACAGCAAACGAGATTTTTGTGTAATTCTAATCTATAGTTTTCGCCACAATATCTGGAGATTAATGTTAAACGTTCACGCCGTGACTCGGGCATGGAAGGTTTCCAGTTATTATTTACGAACGAATATTAATCTACGTTGAGAAACTCCTGCTTGTGTGGGAAAACAAACTGTAAACGTGTTTCACGTCTTGTATGAGGTTTCCTGTATTTTATATCAGATTTGTAAATAAGAGTGTTTAAGGCATCTGAGAAAACTATTGTTTATATCTCTCCGTCAAACTCTATCCTTCTGCTATTCATTAGAATAGTCTCGGAGAGGCGACACGATTGGGTTGGGCTGAAAAATAAGAAATGCAGATAGATCTTCTCACACACACACACACACACACACATACACTGTCTACAGATATGGTCTTATTAATTTTTTTATATATACATATTTAAGTTTTTACCCGATCATTTGTTCTGTTCTGTATCAAAGTTACCGAAACTTCTAAACAAATGCATAACCAGTAATGCAATACTGTTTACGTCAGTCTCAGAAACGTAACCACTTTATTTACTCCATAATTAAGTCTTTCTACGTCTTTGCAAATAGTGTAGACCCAGATCAGACGGCTCTTATTGGAGTCGTCTGATAAGGGTCTGCTCTGTTCGTTTATAATATAATATAGATCTGATTTATGGCCAAAAAAGCATGTGCCCATATGCTATAAAATTGATATAAAAGTATATATAAAATAACCTAGTAATATTCATGATGTGATGATTTCTTAAATGAATATTCATGGAGCAAGGTTAAGTGCCGTCTAAGTCCAAATAACAAACGTGTCATCGGCTTCAATAAAAATGGTGTTTAGAACAGTTTGGAATGTGATGAGGCGATTAGTTACTCTACGTTTCATCTGGATTCAAACTGTGGTTGACGTTTATCGAGAATTATACTATGGATTTTTTCGCTAAGCTCCAGACTTTTCAATTAAAATTACTCAAAATCCAATGACTATTTCCCGAGTTACGGTAACAATGATTTTATAGCGTATCGAACATATGGACTACGACACTATGAGGTTCAACTGATCATATCATAGACACATTCATTAACCATTTATACTTTATGAATAGTTCTGATTATAATCCGCCAATTAACCAACCCTTTCTCTGTTGAATATTCATGCAACAAATAATGACATCATGAATATTCATTAGCTGATATTTTATAATGCATATGTATGATAGGTCCAGCTAAGATGTGTAAAATGAGACATTTTCAAGAATAACTTCAAGACAATTCTAAAATGTGGTTACAACATTGGGTTTGGTGGAGAAATGACGATTTAAGTATTTGAGTACGCATTTTCATCTGCTGCTCGGTGTACACACGAATGTTTTGGTATTGATGGAAACTATAGAGACAGGTCTATTATAAGTTCAGAAGCAAACCTAGCAGATCCTGAGCAGACCGCTCATATAGGAATCGTCTGATATGGACTCTATTTGCAATTGAATGTTGACAAGTTCAACCACTTTTGCAATACAAGATTGCAATAAAAACCTGTTTTGCAATTATTCTTGGTCATAATCTATTGGAATTCAAACTTTTTGCTTAATGTTCCAGACGCCGACGGACACATCAAAGTCCGTCGGATGGTCCATAAATACCAACCATATCAGTTACAAATGACCTGCTAATGATTTAGAAGTTTACCGATGTACTTTAACATTAAATTTTTTATTGCAATTCTGGTTATTGCAAAAGTGGTTGAACTTGTCAACCGGAATTGCAATAAAAACAGTTTTGCAATAATTCTTGGCCATAATCTATTGAAATTGAAAAATGTTGCCTAATTTACCGGCGCCGACGGATACATCAAATTCCGTCGGATGTTTCCAAAAGTACAACCATATCATTTACAAATGGTATACAAGTTGTCTAGAAGTTTCTAGATGAACAGTTAAATTTTATTGCAATTCTGGTTTGTGCAAAAGTGGTTGGATTATGTCAACCGGATTTGCAATAAAAACAGTTTTGCAATAATTATTGCAAAACTTTGTTTTATTGCAATTCCGGTTGCTACACACGTGCAAAATAATTATGCAACACTTGCAAATTTGTTTCGTCTCTCAAGTACAATAGAATCTGCGTATAGTTGCCATATAATGAATAGGCATTGGGTCTGTCAGAGCAGGTGACTGCTTAATGCAGGACGAAAGTTATACAAAATTGATCTGTCTAACAAGGTTTTAAAAGCAACACTCTGAATACACAGTAAGATCTGTCTACAACAACCACCCAAAATATGTCTATTTTTTTATCATTTTAAGACAAGTGTTGGCTTAATGCAGGGCGGGAGTTATGCAGAAAAGCTTCTCTAGGACATATTTGGGTGTCCGAATTAACCCTTCAATGCTAAATTTTAAAATAAACTATTGCAACAATCAAACAGGTTAAGCTAAATGTGAATATTTATGGATTTTTACTGAAATGTGTGGAGCCTGGTGAGAGGGCTAATCTATCTGAGTCTACACTGTTTGCAAAGGACATCATTGACTCGTTTCCTGCACTGAATGGGTTAAGCAGAGCATTTATTTTGAAGAAAGTGAGAGCACTTGAATGAACTTTTTACCCTATCACCGTGATTGTATTCGACATTCGATACAGCTAACGCCAACACTTTTTTACCATAGCATGCATGTGCTATACTTACGTTCATTATTTATTCTTGTACTGGAAATGTCATACAGTTTACTTAGAATTAACATATCAGTTGTCCGTCTGACTAGAGATCATAAGGCCACATTAACCAGTGGTCCGTCTGACTAGATATCATAAGGCCAGATTTATCAGTGGTCCGTCTGACTAGAGATCATACGGCCACATTTACCGTGAGTCCATATGTACGACCCGGATAGCCGAAAGTACCACACGGTCTAGTGTGCAGCAATGAGGCCGAAAGTACCAAACAGTCTAGTGTGCAGCAATGAGGCTGAAAGTACCACACATTCTAGTGTGCAGCAATGAGGCCGAAAGTACCACACAGTCTAGTGTGCAGCAATGAGGCCGAAAGTACCACACAGTGTAGTGTGCAGCAATGAGGCCGAAAGTACCACACAGTCTAGTGCGCAGCAATGAGACTGAAAGTACCACACAGTCTAGTGTACAGCAATGAGGCCGAAAGTACCACACAGTCTAGTGTGCAGCAATGAGACCGAAAGTACCACACAGTGTAGTGTGCAGCAATGAGGCCGAAAGTACCACACAGTCTAGTGTGCAGCAATGAGATCGAAAGTACCACACAGTCTAGTGTGCAGCAATGAGACCGAAAGTACCACACAGTGTAGTGTGCAGCATTGAGACCGAAAGTACCACACAGTCTAGTGTGCAGCAATGAGACCGAAAGTACCACACAGTGTAGTGTGCAGCAATGAGGCCGAAAGTACCACACAGTCTAGTGTGCAGCAATGAGGCCGAAAGTATAACACAGTCTAGTGTGTGCAGCAATGATACTATTATCATAAGTTCTAACATGTGACGATCGCAACTTTCGGTTCAGCCCCATGTTAGAACTTAGGATAATATTTAGTAAGACTGGTTTATGGGGTATACATTGGAACATAATAAACGCAATTATGTCATTGGTTTCTGTTCCGTTCATTGCTTAATCATTCCCCTCATATAAACGCTTTTTCAGGCCTTGCAAACAGAGAAGACCCAGCTCAGACGGGTCCTGTAAGAGCCGTTTAACCAGGGTACGCTCTGTTTATGACATGATTTACATCTGGCTCTATAGTTTTTGGCATAACAAGACAACCTCATGAAAGCTTTACACTGTAACATTTCAGCAAATAGATAATCATGATGTCATTGTTTCTTCATTGAATATTCAACAGGCAAATGTTTAAATTAATACTTTTGTTGAGGACAATACAGCGTTGCAATCCGCACTATGCATGTTTACTCAAGGTCAAAGATACACTACCGAATGAACTCAGTGAAAAAAACCCGAACATTTCCAATGCAAATCTAGCAGTTCATTAAGAGCAAAAAACTGGAATCGCGGTTGCATTGGGAATCCATTGTGGTACTAAAAAGACACGATAAATAAAACAGATCATTGCTTGGGTTCTCTGCACTGGATGAACCAGGGGTCAGGGAGAACACAGACTGTAAATCTTCGGGGTCATGAGTAAAAATGTGGACTAGGAGACTTCGCAGAGTAACTCTCGCCACGTTAGCTGTCCGGGTGGAAATGTTGCAGACCTTCTCCTCACTTACTGGCCGCGGTGCCCGCAATCACAACATGCATCATGCTGTCTAGCCTACAGCCAGTTTTAACGCCGCCATTTGTAAACTAACACATTTGGTGTCGGTGTACATGGATTACATTTCTAACTACGCAAAACAGAAACCTGTCTCTACAGCGACTACACAAAACAAGTCGAACTCTCCGTTTGAACCCTTTACTCCATGAATATTCATGTAAGAAATAACAACGTCATCAATATTAACAGGAAATGTTGGCAATGGCAGAAATTTAAGAATCATATCTATATTATTTCATAAGCCGTCTGATCTGGGTCTACGCTGTTTTCAAAGTCGCAGAAAGGCGTATTTATAGAGAAAGGCAGTTGGAGCTTTTTGCATTAAGCAGCAGCCTGTTCTTATAAACTCCATGTTTATTCATTATATTGTTGTTGTTGGCAAGATCTGCTGTATATAGTGCTCTGCTATTTCATCTCATTTACAGAACTTAAGTTATTTTCGGTCTATTCTGATTTTTCGTACATTCCGTAAGAAATCAACAACTGTTTCGTTTCGAATAATGCCCTACATACGTTATCAGATATTAAAGCATTCTTAACACTATACTTCATAAATACGCCTTTCGGTGCCTCCTATAGGAGCCGTCCGATCTGGGTCAACTCTATTTGTAAAGGCATAGAATGGCGTATTTATGGAGTAAAGGGTCATGAACATCGCCTGTGTGCATATATCATTATAAAGATACAACTAACAAATATTCATGGTGACATAATGTCACTATGTTTTTCAGTGAGTATGGTTAAATATATTATTGCTGGGGACAATTTAGCGTTGCAATCCGCAGTGCATATGCAGTACAAATTCTCAATAATGGCCACTAAATTATATCAAGTAGTTTGTGTTAAAGGCAGGTGGCTGCTTAAATCAAGGTGAAAGTAAAACAGAACGCTCCTATAGGAGCGTTCTGTTTTACTTTCACCTTGCTTTAAGCAGCCACCTGCCCTAAATACCAACCAATTAACACAATTGAATGACCGTTATAGAAAGATTTTACTGAAACATTTACTCACCATGATGTAAGGCAACATGGAAGTACGACAGAGCCATAGTCCTGTATTTCAGTAATAGTCTCTACTGGTAATGGGTTTTCAAAATACCTAAAACTTACCTAAATCATTCCTTTAGATGCTCAAAAGAAGTACAGTAAAACCTCTCTATAACGGCCACTAAATTGTATCAATTAATTGGTATTTATGGTTGGTGGCTGCTTAAAGCAAGGTGAAAGTAAACAGAACGCTCCTATAGGAGCGTTCTGTTTTACTTTCACATTGCTTTAAGCAGTCACCTGCCTTTAACACAAAACACTTGATGTAATTTAGTGGCCGTTATAGAGAGGTTTTACTGTATATCGCAAGAAACCCGATCGAATAAACGTCGAAGAAAACAACACTTTCATATATTTGATATCCAAGAGTCCGGTGTTATTAGCCGATGTAATAGTATTTATTCGGGCTGCGTTTTAATTTTGTAATTGTTCGACATAGACCGATTATATTTTGTTGTACAACAAATAATTATAAGTTTCAACGAAAACGGCTTATTTTGTATCACAAGGGTATTTTTCGATATAAGTTCAAAGTGACAATTTCCATAATAACAATTAAATATAACCAACACCATATTTTATAATTTTAGTGAAAACATATGTTTATTGTATAGACTATCAATACTCGTAAGATAGTTTTTGGATTGGAACGTTTTTGGATGATTGGAACGTCTTTGGATGGTTGGAACGGCTTTGGATGGTTGGTGTGTAGAGGATACACAGTAAAACCTCTCCGAACGGGACTTTAGATTAGTACTAATGCCGATCTTTAAGACAGGTGACAGTTTAAAGCAGGATGAAAGTCATTCTTAAAGTTCCCATTGGAGCGGGTCCAGTACAGACTTTCATCCTACAATAAACAGGCACCTACCTAAAATATCCGAATATATATTTACTGTATCCATTCCTGCACAGTGTCCCTTAAAAGGGATATAGACTAACAGTGAATGAGTCTTCTGATCTCGGTATGCTGAACCCATCGATGCCAATAACTCATACCAGCATAAATGCGCCATTCTACGCCTTTGCAAACAGAGTAGATCCAAATCAGACGGTTCCCGTTGGAGCCATCTGACCAGAGTCTGATCTGTTTGCATTTTGAAATAATATAGATATGATTCTACAGTTTCTGCCAAAGCAAAAAAGCATGTACCATATGAAATTTTGATCTAATTAATATTCATAATGTCAGAGTAAAGGATTATATGATAAGGAAATAAATGAATGGGTTTCACTGTACACGAGATGTTCCCATGTAGACATGCACCTACCTGATTCTATCTTGGTTATTTGCAAACAATGTTTAACGTTTATCAGAACCGCGTCATGGACGCAGGTCTTCAGGTCTTCATTGGTTTTTACAAAACAACCACAAATAGTAGTTTCTCATACTTTTCACACACTGGTGATTCCATGCTATATGAAAGCCAACCTTTATGTTTAGCAAACAGTGTTAACTATTTCCTTCATATAAACGCACACATTTGAAAACAGAGTAGAACCAGATCAGACGGCTCCTATATGGGCCGTCTGATCAAGGTCTGCTCCGTTTGCTTATGAAACACTATAGATGTAATCCTGCAGTTTCTACCAACAAATACTGTGTATATATGCCATTACAAAAATACTGCTAATTAATATTCATGATGTCATCATTTCTTCAGTGAATATTAAACAGGGAATGGGTTAAAACGAGGTGTTTGATGATGTTCCACCCTGTTTGCCACACAAGTAAAACAAACAAAGGTTTTAATGGGTAACAAACAGGGCAGAACCTTAAACCTAATGGTTGGGTGACTTACTTATGTTGCTAGTTATCGTAATAAGGGTTTACTTATGATGTTCTTTTGATGCCTGTTCGGTTGCCCAAAGCGCTGTGTGTGGCCAAGGAGGGTGTGTCCAAGGAGGGCGTGGCTTAACGACGAGTTTTAATGTACCACTTAACCCTTACCACGCTGAATTTTAAATTGGACTGTTCCAAAAGTTAAACAGGTGAAGCTTTTTAGGAATTTTTCTGACAAAAAGTGTATCATGACAAACAGTGCATACCCTGATTAGAATGTTCCTCTCTCAGTGGCTCATCAGGAACCAATGATTAGAATGTTCCTCTCTCAGCGTCTCATCAGGAACCAATGATTAGAATGTTCCTCTCTCAGCGTCTCATCAGGAACCAATGATTAGAATGTTCCTCTCTCAGTGGCTCATCAGGAACCAATGATTAGAATGTTCCTCTCTCAGTGTCTCATCAGGAACCAATGATTAGAATGTTCCTCTCTCAGCGTCTCATCAGGAACCAATGATTAGAATGTTCCTCTCTCAGCGTCTCATCAGGAACCAATGATTAGAATGTTCCTCTCTCAGTGTCTCATCAGGAACCAATGATTAGAATGTTCCTCTCTCAGCGTCTCATCAGGAACCAATGATTAGAATGTTCCTCTCTCAGCGTCTCATCAGGAACCAATGATTAGAATGTTCCTCTCTCAGCGTCTCATCAGGAACCAATGATCAGAATGTTCCTCTCTCAGCGTCTCATCAGGAACCAATGATTAGAATGTTCCTCTCTCAGTGTCTCATCAGGAACCAATGATTAGAATGTTCCTCTCTCAGTGTCTCATCAGGAACCAATGATTAGAATGTTCCTCTCTCAGTGTCTCATCAGGAACCAATGATTAGAATGTTCCTCTCTCAGTGTCTCATCAGGAACCAATGATTAGAATGTTCCTCTCTCAGTGTCTCATCAGGAACCAATGATTAGAATGTTCCTCTCTCAGCGTCTCATCAGGAACCAATGATTAGAATGTTCCTCTCTCAGCGTCTCATTAGGACCCAATGAGTAGAATGTTCCTCTCTCAGCGTCTCATCAGGAACCAATGATTAGAATGTTCCTCTCTCAGTGTCTCATCAGGAACCAATGATTAGAATGTTCCTCTCTCAGTATCTCATCAGGAACCAATGATTAGAATGTTCCTCTCTCAGTGTCTCATCAGGAACCAATGGTTAGAATGTTCCTCTCGCAGTGTCTCATCAGGAACCAATGGTTAGAATGTTCCTCTCTCAGTGTCTCATCAGGAACCAATGATTAGAATGTTCCTCTCTCAGTGTCTCATCAGGAACGAATGATTAGAATGTTCCTCTCTCAGCGTCTCATCAGGAACCAATGATTAGAATGTTCCTCTCTCAGCGTCTCATCAGGACCCAATGATTAGAATGTTCCTCTCTCAGCGTCTCATCAGGAACCAATGATTAGAATGTTCCTCTCTCAGCGTCTCATCAGGAACCAATGATTAGAATGTTCCTCTCTCAGCGTCTCATCAGGAACCAATGATTAGAATGTTCCTCTCTCAGTGTCTCATCAGGAACCAATGATTAGAATGTTCCTCTCTCAGCGTCTCATCAGGAACCAATGATTAGAATGTTCCTCTCTCAGCGTCTCATCAGGAACCAATGATTAGAATGTTCCTCTCTCAGCGTCTCATCAGGAACCAATGATTAGAATGTTCCTCTCTCAGCGTCTCATCAGGAACCAATGATTAGAATGTTCCTCTCTCAGTGTCTCATCAGGAACCAATGATTAGAATGTTCCTCTCTCAGTATCTCATCAGGAACCAATGATTAGAATGTTCCTCTCTCAGTGTCTCATCAGGAACCAATGGTTAGAATGTTCCTCTCTCAGTGTCTCATCAGGAACCAATGGTTAGAATGTTCCTCTCTCAGTGTCTCATCAGGAACCAATGATTAGAATGTTCCTCTCTCAGTGTCTCATCAGGAACGAATGATTAGAATGTTCCTCTCTCAGCGTCTCATCAGGAACCAATGATTAGAATGTTCCTCTCTCAGCGTCTCATCAGGACCCAATGATTAGAATGTTCCTCTCTCAGCGTCTCATCAGGAACCAATGATTAGAATGTTCCTCTCTCAGCGTCTCATCAGGAACCAATGATTAGAATGTTCCTCTCTCAGCGTCTCATCAGGAACCAATGATTAGAATGTTCCTCTCTCAGCGTCTCATCAGGAACCAATGATTAGAATGTTCCTCTCTCAGCGTCTCATCAGGAACCAATGATTAGAATGTTCCTCTCTCAGCGTCTCATCAGGAACCAATGATTAGAATGTTCCTCTCTCAGCGTCTCATCAGGAACCAATGATTAGAATGTTCCTCTCTCAGCGTCTCATCAGGAACCAATGATTAGAATGTTCCTCTCTCAGCGTCTCATCAGGAACCAATGATTAGAATGTTCCTCTCTCAGTGTCTCATCAGGAACCAATGATTAGAATGTTCCTCTCTCAGTGTCTCATCAGGAACCAATGATTAGAATGTTCCTCTCTCAGTGTCTCATCAGGAACCAATGATTAGAATGTTCCTCTCTCAGCGTCTCATCAGGAACCAATGATTAGAATGCTCCTCTCTCAGTGTCTCATCTGGAACCAATGATTAGAATGTTCCTCTCTCAGTGTCTCATCAGGAACCAATGATTAGAATGTTCCTCTCTCAGTGTCTCATCAGGAACCAATGATTAGAATGTTCCTCTCTCAGTGTCTCATCAGAAACCAATGATTAGAATGTTCCTCTCTCAGTGTCTCATCAGGAACCAATGATTAGAATGTTCCTCTCTCAGTGTCTCATCAGGAACCAATGATTAGAATGTTCCTCTCTCAGTGTCTCATCAGGAACCAATGATTAGAATGTTCCTCTCTCAGTGTCTCATCAGGAACCAATGATTAGAATGTTCCTCTCTCAGTGTCTCACCAGGAACCAATGATTAGAATGTTCCTCTCTCAGTGTCTCATCAGGAACCAATGATTAGAATGTTCCTCTCTCAGTGTCTCACCAGGAACCAATGATTAGAATGTTCCTCTCTCAGCGTCTCACCGGGAACCAATGATTAGAATGTTCCTCTCTCAGTGTCTCACCAGGAACCAATGATTAGAATGTTCCTCTCTCAGTGTCTCATCAGGAACCTATGATTAGAATGTTCCTCTCTCAGTGTCTCATCAGGAACCAATGATTAGAATGTTCCTCTCTCAGTGGCTCATCAGGAACCAATGATTAGAATGTTCCTCTCTCAGTGTCTCATCAGGAACCAAGCCGTTTGATATTAATTTTGTACAATGGTTTCTCAAAAGGTTGTGTAATGACACTTGGTCAATATTTTCTCAACAGTTTGATCGAATCGGAACTTGCACGAGATCCAAGTTTCCAGGAGACATTTTGTTTTATATCATAGTAAGGGTTATCCTTTTACTCGAGAGTGACGTCATTTGACTCCTTTGTAAACAAGGTCCTGTAGGACTCGTCTTATCAAGGTCCTGTAGGACTCGTCTTATCAAGGTCTGCTCTCCTTTGTAAACAAGGTCCTGTAGCTCTCCTTTGTAAACAAGGTCCTGTAGGACTCGTCTTATCAAGGTCTGCTCTCCTTTGTAAACAAGGTTCTGTAGGACTCGTCTGATCAAGGTCTGCTCTGTTTGCTTATGGGATTATATAGATCTGAGTGTAAAGTTTCGGCCATGGTCAAAAAGGCGTGTGTACCATCACATAGTCCTGGTGTCATCATTTCTTATATGAATATTCATCCACTAAGGAGTTTAGTAGCTACCACCAGTTTCATCACCGAGGAGTGAGAAGGTAGAGTAAACGACACAGTGATTAGCCATTTCAAATCTCATTATCATCATCATCATCATCATCATCATCATCATTATCATCATCATCATCATCATCATCATCATCATCATCATCATAATCATCATCAACATCAACCCTGTTATCTGGCTGACCGAAGGGGCACCAAAGAATATTTTACAACCAGCTTTCTCCACTGCTCACGCTCTCAGCAGCGTGTCGCCAAGCTAGAGGCCTGTCCATGTTCTTAAATGATGTTTTCCAATATCTTCGTCTGTCTGTCTATCTGCCTCTATTTGTGTTACATTTTGCAGGCTTGTCTAAACATACAATAATTCAAAAAGATAAGATACCAAAAGGATCATAGTTCAGAGATGTTATCCACAACTGTAAAAATGGTTTCAATTACAGAAGCACCTGTCTTAAGCGGCCCAAAAAGATTCTAATTATGTCTCTGTAAGGCAGGTGGTAGCTTAATGCAGGTCAAAAGTAATAGGAGATTTCTGTATTATAGTTTGCCCTTCATGAAACAACCGCCTGTTTTAAGACTCCTTTGTTCAATAAATGAATGACCGCTTATGACAGATTCCATTGTATACATTCATGAATAATACACAGTTGGCACCCTATCACTAACACACAGTTGGCACCCTATCACTATCACTAACACACAGTTGGCACCCTATCACTATCACTATCACTAACACACAGTTCACACCCTATCACTATCACTAACACACAGTTGGCACCCTATCACTATCACTATCACTAACCCACAGTTCACACCCTATCACTATCACTAACACACAGTTGGCACCCTATCACTATCACTAACACACAGTTGGCACCCTATCACTAACACACAGTTGGCACCCTATCACTATCACACAGTTGGCACCCTATCCCTATCACTAACACACAGTTGGCACCCTATCACTAATACACAGTTGGCACCCTATCACTATCACTAACACACAGTTGGCACCCTATCACTATCACTAACACACATTTCACACCCTATCACTATCACTAACACACAGTTGGCACCCTATCACTATCACTAACACACAGTTGGCACCCTATCACTATCACTAACACACAGTTCACACCCTATCACTATCACTAACATACAGTTCACACCCTATCACTATCACTAACATACAGTTCACACCCTATCACTATCACTAACACACAGTTCACACCCTATCACTATCACTAACACACAGTTCACACCCTATCACTAGCACACAGTTCACACCCTATCACTATCACTAACACATAGTTCACACCCTATCACTACGATAGAACCTTTCTAATACGATCACAAGAAACACGCCTAATTTGGCGACATAAAAGCAGGTAATAGCTTAATGAAGGACAATAGGAGCTTTCTGCGTTTCGTTTGTCATGCATTAAGCAAACCTATGCTTTTAAAGAATCTCATTTTATTCATATGATGGTCGATTGCGACATGTTTAACTGTACAATGGAAGTGACAGTGATCTAATGTGTATAGACTAGAACTGTCAGACCAATGCAAAGTGCAATATGGCACCATGACATGCACATTTTAAACTGGGACATTTAAACCCCAACCGTGGTGATAATTATACGGTTGAATTTATCCAGCAATTATTTCGAATTAGTTTCGTGGGCTAATTAACTTGCAAAAACACACCAATCCCACTGTAGGCAAATAGAATCCAAAGTCCTGTGCATTTAACTTCTGTCTCTATCATAATTGCTGTTATTACAAAGCAGTGAAAGAATACATAATTATCTTGATCAAATTGTTAGACCTAAATATCGTTTTCTGTTAAGAAAGAAAAACTGATGAAGTGCCCTGTAATTAACAATGATGCAACACTCAGATAATATTATTTTCTATTTCAAAATCACGATTCTCAGATCTGAATTGACACATCATTCAAACTGCCACGTTTCGACGCCATTTTGAATACGAATTGACGGCGTTAAATATGACCAATTAGCAAATAAATTGTGCGAATTTATCGCCAATTTAACAAAAATAAAAGCTTTTCTGTGCTATACACACGTATCTGATTTCCGTCTCCCATTTTATACTGATTTATATATACCCCTGAAATCTGATGTGTCGATAAAGACATTATGACTGGTATTTGACACTGTCATTTTCTAATTGAATACTCTACCATTTATAAAAACCCAAGGCTGATTTAGTGCGTCTAAGGGTAGTTTAATGGCGGATCTTTAATTCGCCACCATATCGCACTTGATATCTCAAATTGTTTTCCTCAAACTGAAAAAGTTTGAACTGATGAATGAAAGTGAACCCCATTCATAGAAAGCTGTGCCTTTTCTCTCACGGGGAGTTCGATATGCGGACAGATAGTGTCAAATTTTCAATTAAAGTTTCGATAAATTTTGGAGACATTTTATGAGATAGACAGTCAGGGTCAGAGAAATGAGTTGTATGTCTGCCTCTTCCCTTCACTCCTACGTTTGTACTAATTAATGCCTATATACAGTTCTGTTCCAGATCAGACACGAAGAGCTATTGCTTCTATTCAATATCAAACTCTTCTATCACTTAATGGACATGTCCTTTCAGAAAAAGATGTTCGAATAATAACTTCATTACGGTTGTTAAATAGATGTGAACATTTTGGGTATAATTTGGACAGTATAATGGGGAAGAAGAAAGCGAGAGTCTACCCCTAGTGGCAAATAGTAATTACTCGCCGTTTAAGGATATTTAATCACTTTTTGGTCATGTCAGTTTTACTAGTCCTTGAAAGTTAGACGATTATTATGCATGTTTTTGTATTTTAAAAATAAGCAGATTAAACGCTCCTTTTAGCCTAAATGTTAACTGTCGATCTGTGGGTAATCTCCACTGTTTACAGCTATACAGCAATTTAGTCTGACTTTTTGCAGCACATTAACTCTATTCTCCATATCTACACCTCTGAAAGCCTTTGCAAAACAGAACATACACAGATCAGACGCCTTCTATTGTTTATATCTATTTGCTTATGAATTACTATAGATGTGAGTATAGTTTCTGCCATGGCTAAAACATCCTGTGTTTATATGGCATCAGTAAAATCAAGCTGCATTTGAAATTCATATTCAAGGTTTCATTATTTCTTACATTAAATCTCATGGGGTACAGGGCTGATAATTATCAATTATCACAGTCTTTGTAATCAATAGTTTGCATCCAGAGAAGGGGTGGTTTAGGTGAAAAGTAGCATACAGCAAACCATGTTGACAATTTGCCCCTTTAACCCTTTTCATGAATATTCATTATCTTAATTTTACAGGGAATTGTTGCCTTGCACAAAAAACTATATAATTTCATAAGCAAACAGAGCATACCCTGATCAGACGACTCCTACAGAAACTGTATGACCTGGGTCTACTCTGTTTGTAAAGGCGTGAAAAAGAGCGTTTATATGAGGAAAACATATTTTTCTAATATTCAGTTAAATGTATCTACATATACCGGACTGAATCCGACATGGAAACAATATGTAATCAGTCATTGTGTGGACATATCTTGTAAGTTTAGTACTAAAACCGATGCAATTGGACAGTTTAACCATTTTCTTCATGAATATTCATGTAAAAAATAATGACCCCATATTTCATGAATATTCATGTAAGAAGTAATGACTTTAAGAATAAAGTTTATCTTAATTTTAATAGTGACATGTCAACAAGGGCATTTGTAATCCAGATAAACACTGTAGCATCAGATATATATATACAGTAAAACCTCTCTATAACGGACACTAAATTGTTTTAATTAGTTGGTATTTAGGGCAGGTGGCTGCTTAAAGCAAGATGAAAGTAAAGCAGAACGCTCCAGCAGGAGCGTTCTGTTTTATTTTCACCTTGCTTTATACTGCCTTTAACACAAAATATTTGATGTAATTTAGTGGCCGTTATAGAGAGGTTTTACTGTAGAACAATTAAAGAACATAAAATTAAACAGTGTTAATAAGCAGCGTTTCATTTTCAATACAAATGCTTTGCAGCTGTATAAATCGTGTATATTTGTTTTTATGAAACAAAACGACTAATCAACTGAAAGGCCTTTTCAAAACTCCTCTCCCTTGGTGACACTGGGACATTCATACCACTGGGACATTCATACCACTGGGACATTCATACCACTGGGACATTCATACCACTGGGACATTCATACCACTGGGATATTCATACCACTGGGACATTCATACCACTGGGATATTCATAGCTTCATGCGTTAACATTTCTAGTTGAGAAGCTTGTTGAGTTGCAAGCTTGCAAATGGCATGTAGCGCCATGTTTACAATCGACCTGGACAAATACAGTAATAATGTAGTACATGGATAGTCATAATGTAGTACATGGATAGTCATAGTGTAAAGGGTTAAAGATGAAACCAAACTAAAAGAGGTGTTCTTGAAAAAAAAAATGCATTATCCTTCAATAGTTTATTTGTAACTATGACTGGGTGAAATAATTGTTGCCCAACAGGGAATTAAAAGTAGGTCTGGGATCTTTTTCAACGCATTTTTATTATTTGCATAAGAGCTATTATTTCACTTTTGTTAGAATTTTTAATTATTTAATAAAATATTTGAATTATTCACATTTTGGTTCTTCTCTATTCTTTAGGAGCCTATTGTGGTACCTCTCTAAAGTTGATAAACTTTATAAAAAGAAAAAGTGTCCTGTTATAAATAATTTTTTTATAAGAGAACAGAACAGACCCCAACCATACAGCTGCCTCGTATAGGTATACTCTGGTTGCAAATGCGTGAAAAGGCTTATTTGTGGATACTCAATTAATATTTTATTAAAGAAATTAATAACATCGTGAATATTAATTAGAAGGGTAGTTATATGTCACGAGAACACGGGACATTTTGGCCATAGCGGAAACTGTGGAATTAAATATATACTATTCAGTAAACAAATAGAACTTGGTGTACTATATTCTGAAAATGGGTGATCCTTCGAAAGCAAAAGTAGAAATGCCAAAAGAGAAAATTGCAGACTCGATTTTATTGAGTCTGTTAATGAGTAGTAATTAAAAGTGCAACACTACTCACGCCCCCTAGCACCGGCCCAAGCAGTATTCAATTTTCAAAACTAATAACATGAAAACTAATGATCCCGAAGGACCAGAAAATATAACAACACTGAGAATAAAGTACTATGTTTTCAAAGGAGTTGAAAGGGATCTCTATGGAGTAATGGAGTAAAGATTTTAAACTCCTCAAACAAGGTTAGTATATGTATACATGGCCAAACCAATGGTAATCCATATGATCTGTACAATTTGAATTTAACATGAATTAAAGAATGTAAATGTATCATTCGAGTGCTTCACTGACCAGATAATGCTAATTTATTTTCTGTAATCTAGTCGGTGGTATTTGGAGAGGCTACCCGAAGTACCCCTTTTTATACCCTAGTAATCCCTGATCCACGGGACACAAGCTTTGAAATCCAGCTCGGTATCTATAAGGTGTCAATTTATTCGGAAAAGGTGAAATACGAAGCCAAATCAAGGATTTACATCAAATAATACTGGCTTTGTATAGCAGTGGGAAGGAAAGCTAGCCCAGCCGAATATTCAGTCAAGAAGTAGTAGTCAACACAAATAAGAGACTGGAGTGATTATATCCCTTCTCATGCTACAAAAATAAAGACTACTCAAAATGTGATATGCTATGTTTTTACTTTCCTTAAGTTCGTTCAAGCTTTAAAAGAAATTACTGATAGAATGTCAAACAGCTTGGATCCTGATGAGATGCCGAGTCACTCTGTGTCTTATCTGGATCCAAACTGTTTGCAAATATCAGACAGGTGATGCTTAACAGGAGAACGGTTAATCGTCCCATGATTGCACTTCCAAGGATTTACGCTAATCTTTATCGTAGTTTTAACCCTTTACCTAACAGTCGTGCATTTTGACGTTTTTGCAAACAGGGTAGACCAGATCATACTGCTCTTGTAGAAACATCTGATCAGCTTCTGTTCTGTTTACTAATATAATATCTTAGAACTGAGTCTATTCTATTTGTGATAGCAATGTTTTCCCTTGTTTTATATATCTATATATAGTTTAGTCAATTAATACTCAAAATGGGTGGAGTCTGCCACAAAAATACATCAGGTCAAAGGTTAAACAAGAGGCAAGTCCGCACTAAACAAGGAGTCTGACTTTATTAGGCAAGTCCATACTAAACCACGAGTCTGACTTTATTCGGCAAGTCCGTACTAAATCACGAGTCTGACTTTATTAGGCAAGTCCGCACTAAACCACGAGTCTGACTTTATTAGGCAAGGCCGCACTAAACCACGAGTCTGACTTTATTAGGCAAGTCCGTACTAAACCACGAGTCTGACTTTATTAGGCAAGACCACACTAAACCAGCAGTCTGACTTTAGTGTCCTAATGTACATAAGGAGGTATTTGTGTTGTTTTTTGTGATATGTTCGATGGTTGCTTCTTAAAAATACTATTCGGGTTCGCATTGTTTCAGCAAATACTGTAAGACTAGAATATAGAGAAAGAACCAAAACGATACAAAACAAGTATTTATAATTTCCTTGTTCATACATATATTGTAAATGAGACCCACCTGATAGCAGGGTGTAATTAATGGTACACAGTCTGAAATTACGCTCCAAGTCCAATTCTTTTAATTCAAGATTGCTTAAGATACATGACGACCCCTAAATGAATACCACAGACAAAGATACCACTGCCCCTGAGAATTCAATTACAGTCCCAACTTTTCAATTTACTTTTGGCTTTTGATTCGACCCTGGGCGTTATTACAGGCTGGGCAGCAATATCGTTTGGTAATCGGTTTGAAAGTGGGTTACGAAGTTGCGAAACATAACAGGGACGAATAAATTAATTCTCGGGTATTTATTAAAACAACAAACAAGTCGAGTTATTAGCGAGGTATTGCATTGATTACAAATTCGCAAAAATAGTTACAGCGAAATCAAACCCACACGGAGGAATGTCTGTGTTTGTATGGGAATGTTAGCAGGTATCTATATGACGCCATGGTGATGCCCACGTCTGGAACACTTGTGGTTAGTCATTTTCCTCAAGTATCATATTTATATTAACCCATTTATTCCCATTTTATTTAAGGAAAACCCGTCCATATCTTACTTTATGACCAATCCATTTTTCATGTGGAGGGGTTACAGCATGCCAAATATTTGCTAGAATAACTTATTGGCACTGATGGTTATATAGTACATATCCTGATAAGACGGCCCTTCAGGAGCCCTCTGTTCTGGGTCTACACTATTTGCATGTCTTTTTTAAAGGACACTGGGCACTAATGGGTTAACCGTGTCACACACAGACAGACACTCTATAGTGATCGCACAGACAGACACTCTACAGTGATCACACAGACAGACAGACACTCTACAGTGATCACACAAACAGACAGACACTCTACAGTGATCACACAGACAGACAGACACTCTACAGCGATCACACAGACGTATTTCAAACAGACAGACACTCTATAGTGATCGCACAGACAGACACTCTACGGTGCTCACACAACCAAACACTCAACAGTGATCACACAGACAGACACTCTACAGTGATCACACAGACATACACTCTACAGTGATCACACAAACAGACACTCTACAGTGATCACACAGACAGACACTCTACAGTGATCACACAGACAGACACTCTACAGTGATCACACAGACATACACTCTACAGTGATCACACAAACAGACACTCTACAGTGATCACACAGACAGACACTCTACAGTGATCACACAGACAGACACTCTACAGTGATCACACAGACATACACTCTACAGTGATCACACAAACAGACACTCTACAATGAGCACACAGACATACACTCTACAGTGATCACACAACCAGACACTCTACAGTGAGCACACAGACAGACAGACACTCTACAGTGATCACACAGACATACACTCTACAGTGATCACACAGACATACACTCTACAGTGATCACACAGGTAGACACTCTACAGTCTGATCTATACAGTGATCACACACACAGACAGACACTCTACAGCCTGATATATACAGTGATCACACAGACATACACTCTACAGTGATCACACAGACATACACTCTACAGTGATCACACAGACAGACACTCTACAGTGATCACACAGACAGACACTCTACAGTGATCACACAGACATACACTCTACAGTGATCACACAAACAGACACTCTACAATGAGCACACAGACATACACTCTACAGTGATCACACAACCAGACACTCTACAGTGAGCACACAGACAGACAGACACTCTACAGTGATCACACAGACATACACTCTACAGTGATCACACAGACATACACTCTACAGTGATCACACAGGTAGACACTCTACAGTCTGATCTATACAGTGATCACACACACAGACAGACACTCTACAGCCTGATATATACAGTGATCACACAGACATACACTCTACAGTGATCACACAGACTCTATAGTGATCACACAGACAGACGCTCTACAGTGATCACACAGACAGACACTCTACAGTGATCACACAGACATACACTCTACAGTGATCACACACACAGACACTCTACAGTGATCACACAGACATACACTCTACAGTGATCACACAGACAGACACTCTACAGTGATCACACAGACATACACTCTACAGTGATCACACAGACAGACACTCTACAGTGATCACACAGACAGACACTCTACAGTGATCACACAGACAGACACTCTACAGTGATCACACAGACAGACACTCTACAGTGATCACACAGACAGACACTCTACAGTGATCACACAGACAGACACTCTACAGTGATCACACAGGCAGACACTCTACAGTCTTATCTATACAGTGATCACACACACAGACAGACACTCTACAGCCTGATATATACAGTGATTACACAGACAGACACTCTACAGTGATCACACAGACAGATACTCTACAGTGATCACATAATTAGATAAGTTTACTAGAGGCTTCTGAATAACAAACAAGATCAGACCCTGACCAGAGGGCTCATTTAGGATTCCCCTGGTCTAGATCTACACTGTTTGCAAATGTCGGTACACTCGAATCCGGCATTTAAAGAGTTAAATCACCCAGGTGTTTGTTTAGTATAGTGTTTGTAGTGACGTATGTTATCTGTTTAATTCTGTGTTTTTACTGACATGTTATCTGTTTAATATTGTGTGTGTACTGACATGTTATCTGTTTAATATTGTGTTTGTACTGACATGTTATCTGTTTAATGTGTATCTGTTTGTTATTGTGTTCGTACTAACGTATGTTATCTGTTTGTTATAGTGTTCGTACTGGCGTATGTTATCTGTTTGTTATAGTGTTTGTACTGGCGTATGTCATCTGTTTGTCATAGTGTTTGTACTGACGTATGTCATCTGTTTGTTATTGTGTTCGTACTGGCGTATGTCATCTGTTTGTTATAGTGTTCGTACTGGCGTATGTTATCTGTTTGTTATAGTGTTTGTACTGACGTATGTTATCTGTTTGTTATAGTGTTCGTACTGGCGTATGTTATCTGTTTGTTATTGTGTTTGTACTGGCGTATGTTATCTGTTTGTTATAGTGTTTGTACTGACGTATGTCATCTGTTTGTCATAGTGTTTGTACTGGCGTATGTTATCTGTTTGTTATTGTGTTTGTACTGGCGTATGTCATCTGTTTGTCATAGTGTTTGTACTGGCGTATGTCATCTGTTTGTTATTGTGTTTGTACTGGCGTATGTTATCTGTTTGTCATAGTGTTTGTACTGGCGTATGTTATCTGTTTGTTATAGTGTTTGTACTGGCGTATGTCATCTGTTTGTCATAGTGTTTGTACTGGCGTATGTTATCTGTTTGTTATTGTGTTTGTACTGGCGTATGTCATCTGTTTGTCATAGTGTTTGTACTGGCGTATGTCATCTGTTTGTTATTGTGTTTGTACTGGCGTATGTCATCTGTTTGTTATTGTGTTTGTACTGGCGTATGTCATCTGTTTGTCATAGTGTTTGTACTGGATTATGTCATCTGTTTGTTATTGTGTTTGTACTGGCGTATGTCATCTGTTTGTTATTGTGTTTGTACTGGCGTATGTCATCTGTTTGTCATAGTGTTTGTACTGGCGTATGTCATCTGTTTGTTATTGTGTTTGTACTGGCGTATGTCATCTGTTTGTCATAGTGTATGTACTGGCGTATGTCATCTGTTTGTTATAGTGATTGTACTGACTGGCGTATGTTATCTGTTTGTTATTGTGTTCGTACTGACGTATGTTATCTGTTTAAAAATTGTGTTTGTACTGGCGTATGTTATCTGTTTAAAAATTGTGTTTGTACTGGCGTATGTTATCTGTTTGTTATAGTGTTTGTACTGGCGTATGTTATTTGCTTTATATTGTGTTTGTACTGGCGTATGTTATCTGTTTTATATTGTGTTTGTACTGGCGTATGTTATCTGTTTAATATTGTGTGTGTACTGACGTATGTTATTTGTTTAATATTGTGTTTGTACTGACGTATGTTATTTTGTTTAATACTGTGTTTGTACTGACGTATGTTATTTGTTTAATATTGTGTTTGTAGTGACGTACGTTATTTGTTTAATATTGTGTTTGTACTGGCGTATACTATCTGTTTAATACTGTATTTGTACTGACGTATGTTATCTGTTTAATATAGTGTTTGTATTGACGTATGATATCTGTTTAATACTGTGTTTGTACTGGCGTATGTCTGTTTAATACTGTGTTTGTACTGGTGTATGTTATCTGTTTAATACTGTGTTTGTAGTGACGTATGTTATCTGTTTAATACTGTGTTTGTACTGAAGTATGTTATTTTTTTAAGATTGTGTTTGTAGTGACGTACGTTATTTGTTTAATATTGTGTTTGTAATGGCGTATGTTATCTGTTTAATATTGTGTTTGTACTGACGTACGTTATCTGTTTAATATTGTGTTTGTAGTGACGTACGTTATCTGTTTAATATTGTGTTTGTAGTGACGTACGTTATCTGTTTAATATTGTGTTTGTAGTGACGTACGTTATCTGTTTAATATTGTGTTTGTAGTGACGTACGTTATCTGTTTAATATTGTGTTTGTAGTGACGTACGTTATCTGTTTAATATTGTGTTTGTAGTGACGTACGTTATCTGTTTAATATTGTGTTTGTAGTGACGTACGTTATCTGTTTAATATTGTGTTTGTACTGAAGTATGTTATTTTTTTAAGATTGTGTTTGTAGTGACGTACGTTATTTGTTTAATATTGTGTTTGTAATGGCGTATGTTATCTGTTTAATATTGTGTTTGTAGTGACGTACGTTATCTGTTTAATATTGTGTTTGTAGTGACGTACGTTATCTGTTTAATATTGTGTTTGTAGTGACGTATGTTATCTGTTTAATATTGTGTTTGTAGTGACGTACGTTATCTGTTTAATATTGTGTTTGTAGTGACGTACGTTATCTGTTTAATATTGTTTTTCGGCGAAGCTTAATTCTGATAATCGCGAACAGAAAACAACTTCAATTTAGATTAGACGCCTAATAACACGCGTCTGATCAAGATCGTGGCCTTGACAAGACAGCGCCTGATCGGGATAGTGGCTGTGACAAGACAGCGTCTGATTGGGATAGTGGTTATGACAACAGCGTCTGATCGGGATTATGGCTGTGACAAGACAGCGTCTGATCGGGATCGTGGCTGTGACAAGACAGCATCTGAGTGGGATCATGGCTGCTCGTAATTCTGTCAATAGCATCTGAGAAAGCTGCTCAGAAAAACAATCGCAATTTGAACAGATGATAGTATTCGCAGATGACAATTTTCACATCAGGATAAACTCAGTTCTGTTAACCCTTATACCCCTATCCGTGACTTGACTCTAATTTACAAACAGCTTAGACCCAGATGAGATGCCAAATATCTCGACGTCTCATCAGGATCAAGCCTGTTTGACACTCGGTCAATAGGATCTCAACAGCTTGATCGAATCAGGAGTAGTCAAATTGCACCAGAGCCCAATGTGAGCAGACATTATTTTTTTCACAGCGTCGTAACGATTAATGGATAGTTAAGTCCCCTGCTTCTGTCGTCATTACAACATACAAACAGTATAACAGTAGAACCTGCCTTCAGTGGCAATCAAAAATGAATCTAATTATGGGTCCGTAAGGCGGTGATAGCTTAATGCAGGTTAAAAGTATTGCAGTAAGCTCATAAAGAAGCTTTCTGCACTACGTTTGCCAAGCATTAAGCAACTATCTGCTTTTACGACTCCTATGTTTAATACATGAATGGTCACTTAGGACAGGTTCTACTGTACAACACGCAAACTATATAACAGTAAATTAACACCTGTACAGAAATAAATTCAAAGTCAAGTACAGTCCATTTAAAACATTAGAGGTATTAAACATTTAACGTGTTACGGGCCGCGTCGGTGATGAGATTTTCAGGCAGTTTCGATCCAGGTAAGACGGTCATTATGTCGCCGTGTAAACTAGCTTCAGCCTGTTAGAACCCAATCCTCTATGTTTCTGTATAGATGCGAGCGATACGGCTGCTGTTAGAAAGATAGTCGTAATGAAACTTGGACAAAGTGTGCCAACAGTTAAAAGTTACCTTCTTACTCTTCTCGTACTGAGAGAAAAATTAATGTGTTCTCAATCACTGATCTGTGGAACGTTTTACTGACGTCCGACTCGTTCAAGCGTTTCAGAAACTGCTGGCCGAACGTCAAACAGCTTGGATCCTGATAAGACGCCGGGTTACTCGGCGTCTCATCTGTATCCAAGCCGTTTGCAAACGCCAATCAGAGCACGCTTAGCATGAGAAGTGTTAAAACAGAATAAATGGGGTCCAATTCCACGTGCAAAATGTTTGCCATTGTTTAGTCTCGTATTTTGACAGGTAATCGACAAAGACATGCTGTCAGACAACGAAATACGACCTGGTCAAGTGGCAGCTTAAACCCTTTAATACTAAATAATGTTCGTCCGAAAATATTGTCGTCTGCTTCAGTTATCAAAATAGATGATTTTCTGCTTATTTCCACAAGAACATCATGTCTCAAACAGTTCGGATCCTGCTAGGAATCCTAGATTTGTCAGCGTAATATCTGGATCCAGACTGTTTTAATGGCCATTAAAGCGTTGAAAGAGTTTATACGGTGTATTGGATGTCCAAGATGCACACTGAAGTAATGTCATTGAAACCCTTGTCATGTTAACCCCTTATCCCATGAATATTCATATTAGCAATAATGACGTCATGAATATTAATGAGGTTATTTTTTTAAATCGCATATTAACACAGTATTTACCGAAGCAGAAACTATAGAATCAAAACTATATTATTCCATAAGCAAACAGAGCAGACCCTGGTCAGACGGCTCCTACAGGGGCCGTCTGATCTGGGTCTTTTCTGTTTGCAAAGGCATAGAAAGGCGTGTAGCGAGATATGACAGGTATTTGCAAACTGTTTGAATCCATATGACACGCTGAGTCAGTTGGCATCTCGTCAGGGTCGGAACTGTTTGACACCCGATCAATGGTTTATCTACAGCTTGACTGGAGCGGATGTAAAGTAAAACTTGCAACAGATCGAAGTATCAGCAAACATGTTGTTACAGTGCGATAAGGGTTAGTAAATGTAGTGTAGATGCTGTGTGTATGCCGTTAGGCTGAAGTGTAGATGAACTGTAAGTACGTAAGTAAGTAACTCGTACGTCGTGTAGATGCCATGTGTGGGTGTTGTGTAGATATCGTGTGTGGATGCGGTGTAGATATATTGTCGATGTGCATTGTAGATGTCGTGTGTAGATGTCGTGCAGGTTTCTACATATGTTGTGTGTGAATGTCGTATAGATGTTGTGTGGCGATGCCGTGTATATGGCGTGCGTATATGGATGCCGTGTAGATATAGATTTTGAGTGTAGATGAAGTGCAGATGTCGTGTGTGAATGTTGTGTAAGTGTCACGTCTGAATAAAGTAAAGTAAAGTACCTAGTTATAGTCTACTTCCAGTCCGAATGACCGCTCAGCCGACTGTACATTTACTCCCCTGGTCATTGAGTCATTGGCCTACAATATTGAGCACTGCTAATATATGGCGCAATCATGCAGCCGCAGTACCGGCGAGTGACCCTCACAGGTACCCATTTTAACCCCTGGGTGGAGAGGATGTGCGGGTGGGAGACACGGAAAAGCGTCTCTGACATTTCCGGGAGGGACCGGGATTTGAACCCCGGACCTCCGGACTGATAATCAAGCGCGTTACCACTAGACCACCGCCACCTACAATTGAATACCGTGTAGGTGTCGAATGTGGTGTAGATGCCGTGTGGTGTGTTAATGCCGTTTACATGCCGAGTGTGGATGTCGTACATATGTGAAGCTGTCGTGTTAATGTCGTGTATAAATGCGGAGTACGCAGATGGCATGAGTATATGTGTTTACATTGTGTGTGAATGCCATGTAGATGCCGTGTATATGTTGTATGGATGCCCTGTAGATGACGTGTAGATGGCGTGTGTGGATACCTTGTATATGTCGTGTAATGTAATGTGCAGATGTCATGTAGATTGCATGTACGTACACGCCGTGCAGATGTCAAGTATACATTATGTACATGTAGATGTCATGTAAATGTCATTGAGAATTCGTATGTGAATGCCATGCAGATACTGTCTAAATGTCCTGTATATGTCACGTAGATGCCGTGTATGGATGCCGTGAAAATATTTTGTAAATGTCGTTTGTGGATGCCGTGCAGATGTCATGCTGATACGAGGCATGTGTGGATTCTGTGAGTATACGCCGTGTGTATATACCGTGTGTATGCCGTTTGTAGATGTGTAAAGATTCCGTGTAGATGTCGTGTGAAATTATTCGAAACACCACGTGAAATCTCATTACACAACCTTTTATAATCAAACATCAATATTATCTCAATGAATTAAAAAGAAAGCAATAGTGATTTTAACACAACATGAGCAGTCTGACCAGGCACTGCTCTATTTCGCTTATGAAATACTATAGATCTGATCATACACAGTCTGCCATGGACAAGCATGCTCTTGTTCATGCTGCTATAAAACAATCAGAGTCTGCCATGGACAAGCATGCTCTTGTTCATGCTGCTATAAAACAATCAGAGTCTGCCATGGACAAGCATGCTCGTGTTCATGCTGCTATAAAACAATCCCAGTCTGACATGGACAAGCATGTTCTTGTTCATGCTGCTATAAAACAATCAGAGTCTGCCATGGACAAGCATGCTCTTGTTCATGCTGCTATAAAACAATCAGAGTCTGCCATGGACACGCATGCTCTTGTTCATACTGCTATAAAACAATCAGAGTCTGCCATGGACAAGCATGCTCTTGTTCATGCTGCTATAAAACAATCAGAGTCTGCCATGGACAAGCATGCTCTTGTTCATGCTGCTATAAAACAATCAGAGTCTGCCATGGACAAGCATGCTCTTGTTCATGCTGCTATAAAACAATCAGAGTCTGCCATGGACAAGCATGCTCTTGTTCATGCTGCTATAAATCATACACAGTCTGCCATGGACAATCATGCTCTTGCTCATGCTGCTATAAAACAATCAGAGTCTGCCATGGACACGCATGCTCTTGTTCATGTCGCTATAAAACAATCAGAGTCTGCCATGGACACGCATGCTCTTGTTCATGCTGCTATAAAACAATCAGAGTCTGCCATGGACACGCATGCTCTTGTTCATGCTGCTATAAAACAATCAGAGTCTGCCATGGCCACGCATGCTCTTGTTCATGCTGCTATAAAACAATCAGCTAATTAATATTCACGCATTCATAAATGTGTATATGAATATTAATTATGTCAAATATGGATAGTGGGAAATATAAATAAATATCAGACACGACGTACATGCGTGTATTGTAATATACAGCATCCTACACAGTGCATGACCACTAGGCACGTTGGTGGCACGTTATCATTACATCGTTAAAATTATGGGTGCGGAAATAACATTAAACATTTCGGTTCGGGAAACGGGTCATTTCGTTTGCAGACAATGTAGACCCAGACGAGAGGACCCCAAGAGGAACCCAATTATCAGAGTGTGCACTGTTTGTCAGGTTACATATTTCTTTTTCTAGAAAGGATCCCTGGATATTCACGACAAGCTTCGACATGTTTAAATTTTGGAAAATCCAGCGTTGAAAGGGTGAATTGATAGAACTAATCACCTCAGATTTGCGACACCTGATAAGTCCATATTAATCCTTATCATGCTAAACGTGACATTGACTTACATTTGCAAACAGCTTAGATCTAGATGAGACCAATAGCGACCCACACGTTTGAAATAATTTGAGGGAAGTACAAGCATCAGTAGATCAGGGTTCTAAGAGTAACGTCATTGCTTGCTGCTGGACAGTGGCTAATTCTTTTACCGCTTAAGATGCCAGACACCGACCCACTGGGCTTGCTGCTGGACAGTGGCTAATTCTTTTACCGCTGAAGATGCCAGACACCGACCCACTGGGCTTGCTGCTGGACAGTGGCTAATTCTTTTACCGCTGAAGATGCCGGACACCGACCCACTGGACTTGCTGCTGGACAGTTGCTAATTCTTTTACCGCTGAAGATGCCAGACACCGACCCACTGGGCTTGCTACTGGACAGTGGCTAATTCTTTTACCGCTGAAGATGCCGGACACCGACCCACTGGGCTTGCTGCTGGACAGTGGCTAATTCTTTTACCGCTGAAGATACCAGACTCCGACCCACTGGGCTTGCTGCTGGACAGTGGCTAATTCTTTTACCGCTGAAGACGCCAGACAACGACCCACTGGGATTGCTGCTGGACAGTGGCTAATTCTGTTACCGCTGAAGACACCAGACACCGACCCACTGGGCTTGCTACTGGACAGTGGCTAATTCTTTTACCGCTGAAGATGCCAGACACCGACCCACTGGGCTTGCTGCTGGACAGTGGCTAATTGTTTTACCGCTGAAGATGCCAGACACCGACCCACTGGGCTTGCTGCTGGACAGTGGCTAATTCTTTTACCGCTGAAGATGCCGGACACCGACCCACTGGGCTTGCTGCTGGACAGTGGCTAATTCTTTTACCGCTGAAGATGCCGGACACCGACCCACTGGGCTTGCTGCTGGACAGTGGCTAATTCTTTTACCGCTGAAGATGCCAGACACCGACCCACTGGGCTTGCTGCTGGACAGTGGCTAATTCTTTTACCGCTGAAGATGCCAGACACCGACCCACTGGGCTTGCTGCTGGACAGTGGCTAATTATTTTACCGCTGAAGACGCCAGACACCGACCCACTGGGATTGCTGCAATGGAAGAATTTGTGACAACCTTTGCAAACAGTTTGGATCCAGATGAGATGCCGAGTTACCCGGCGTCTCAAACTCGGCGTCTCATCTGGATCCAAACTGTTTGCAAAGGTTTCCAAACAGGATCCAAACATTTGACAGGCCACTGACCTTAACAGAAATCCAGTCTGAGACTTAAAGCAGACGACATTGTTTGAAGACGAATAGGTAATTACTTGGCGCCGAAAGAGTTAAGTAAGCCGTAAAAATGTTGATCTTGATATAACATACGCGTGATGCCAGCAGGAACAGCCTCCTTATCATGTTCATCTTAGTATGACGTCTGAATTACCTCCCCTGAAATCAAGCGTGAAATACCCGGGGTATCTATTGTGCTTGGCTGCAACTAAATCTGACAAAATTGCATCCACTTTGGCGGCATGGTCGCATTTTGTATCAATTATTCACAATTCTAATTCACAATATCATGCGCTCAAACAAATCATACGCAATTACATATTACCTGTCAGTCACTGTTATATTCTGTGAATAGTTTCGAATTTCCAGAATTCGCCGATAAGCATTGCTATTACAACCTTGGCAAGATTCCTGATCTTTTCAATACCATGGAAGAGTGTTTTCAGTGCGCATGGCGATAAAAATAAATCCAGATTTGAAAGGCAAAATCGATACGACATCACGATTTATTAATAACAACACTTTTCGTAATTGAGATGTATTTAAACTTATCGCGACAGGAGCGATCGGCCATTGTGGTTGTGTGTAAAACCAGAATCAATGGTGGTAAATTATTGAACGAAATTATTTTGTCTTGTGCGCAGTGCTTACAAAGTATAATGGACCGTGGACATTATCAGGGGATAGCATCTCGTCACACGATACGAAATCGATTCTTGTTAATCTTTAAAACTAAATGTTCATGCATTGTATCGTTCTGGGAGCATTTAAAATTGGCGAGTCTCCTGCGAGGGCTTACTCAATACGACTGTCACCGTAAATCCTGGCAATACAAACAAATAAGAAGGAAACTGAAATGGGACTGGTTGTGCCTGTATTGTCCAGGAAAGGTTAATAGCAAATGAATTAATTTCATATAAGACGCATTTACAGTAAAAGTTTAACATTTACATAGCTGTAGATAAAAGTCGAACCGATCTACCTACATCAGAACCTGTCTTAAGCGGCCAGTCATTTATTGAATATAGGAGTCGTATAAAGCAGGTACATTGCTGAATGCATGTCAAATGAACTGCAGAAAGCTCCTGTAGGAGCTATTTGTATTACTTTTGACCTGCATTAAGTAACAATCTGCCTTATATACCAATAATTAAGCCTCTTTAAGATGGCCGCTTAACACAGGTTCTACTTTTAAATCACAGCCAAACCATACCCTACATATTGGTACTCATAAGACATCCCAGGTGAGTCTAGCCCTATGGGGTATGTACCTTAACTGCGAGTCTAGTCCTATGGGGTATGTACCGCTAACTGCGAGTCTAGCCCTATGGGGTCTGTACCGCTCACTGCGAGTCTAGCCCTATGGGATCTGTACCGCTCACTGCGAGTCTAGTCCTATGGGGTATGTACCGCTCACTGCGAGTCTAGCCCTATGGGGTCTGTACCGCTCACTGCGAGTCTAGCCCTATGGGGTCTGTACCGCTCACTGCGAGTCTAGTCCTATAGGGTCTGTACCGCTCACTGCGAGTCTAGCCCTATGGGGTCTGTACCGCTCACTGCGAGTCTAGTCCTATAGGGTCTGTACCGCTCACTGCGAGTCTAGTCCTATAGGGTCTGTACCGCTCACTGCGAGTCTAGCCCTATGGGGTCTGTACCTCTCACTGCGAGTCTAGTCCTATGGGGCCTGTACCGCTCACTGCGAGTCTAGTCCTATAGGGTCTGTACCGCTAACTGCGAGTCTAGCCCTATAGGGTCTGTACCGCTCACTGCGAGTCTAGCCCTATGGGGTCTGTACCGCTCACTGCGAGTCTAGTCCTATGGGGCCTGTACCGCGCACTGCGAGTCTATTTATACTATATAATTAAGCAACAATATAGGCTTTGGCGCAGAAATATAGAAAATGTGTTACCTAGATATGTTCCTAATTAAAAAAGTATCTAGTTATAGCCTACTTTCAGTCCGAAGGACCGCCCCGCGGACTGTACATTTACTCCCCTGGTCATTGAGTCATTCGCCTACAATATTGAGCACTGCTAACATATGGCGCAATCATGCAGCCGCAGTACCGGCTAGTGACCCTCAAAGGTACCCCTTTTAACTCCTGGGTGGAGCGTCTCTGAAATATCCGGGAGGGACCGGGATTTGAACCCCGGACCTCCGGTTTGGGTAGTAAAGCGCGTTACCACTAGACCACAACAATCTTATCTAGAGTTCTGCTTCACAATGGTTTATTAATGTCTACTAAAATCGTCTATCATTTATTTTTCGAAAACAGTTTTTCCTGTAAAGTACCCTAATTACCCTAAGTATTTGGACATCTTCCCACTCCACCCAATCTTCCCACTCCACCCAATCTCCCCCACTCCACCCAATCTCCACACTCCACCCAATCTCACCACTCCATCCAATCTCCCCACTCCACCCAATCTCACCACTCCGCCCAATCTCCCCACTCCGTCCAATCTCACCACTCCACCCAATACCCCCACTCCGCCCAATCTCCCCACTCCACCCAATCACCCTAAGTATTTGGACATCTCCCCCACTCCGTCCAATATCCCCACTCCACCCAGCCTCCCCACTCCGTCCAATCTCACCACTCCACCCAATCACCCTAAGTATTTGGACATCTCCCCACTCCGTCCAATACCACCACTCCACCCAATACCCCCACTCCACCCAATCTCCCCACTCCGTCCAATCTCACCACTCCACCCAATCTCCCCACTACACCCAATCTCACCACTCCACCCAATCTCCCCACTCCGTCCAATCTCACCACTCCACCCAATCTCCACACTTCACCCAATCTCACCACTCCACCCAATCTCCACACTCCACCCAATCTCCACACTTCACCCAATCTCACCACTCCACCCAATCTCACCACTCCACCCAATCTCCCCACTCCATCCAATCTCCCCACTCCGTCCAATCTCACCACTCCACCCAATGTCCCCACTCCACCCAATCTCCCCACTCCGTCCAGTCTCACCACTCCACCCAATCTCCCCACTCCACCCAATACCCCCACTCCACCCAATCTCCTCACTCCACCCAATCTCCCCACTCCACCCAATCTCCCCACTCCGTCCAATCTCACCACTCCACCCAATACCCCTACTCCGTCCAATCTCCCCACTCCACCCAATCTCCCCACTCCGTCTAATCTCCCCACTCCACCCAAAACCCCCACTCCACCCAATCTCCCCACTCCACCCAATCTCCGCACTCCACCCAATGTCCACACTCCACCCAATGTCAACACTCCACCCAATGTCCACACTCCACCCAATGTCCACACTCCACCCAATCTCCCCACTCCATCCAATCTCCACACTCCACCCAATCTCCCCACTCTGCATAATCTCCCCACTCCATCCAATCTCACCACTCCACCCAATATCCCCAATCCATCCAATCTCCCCACTCCGGCCAATCTCCCCACTCTGCATAATCTCCCCATTCCACCCAATCTCCCCACTCCGCCCAATTTACCCTAATGTTTCGCACACCCAATCTCCCTTCTCCCCCTTATTTACATTCAGTATTCGGACACCCAATGTCCCCTCTACATCGGTTTGTATAGATGAATAATCCAATTTGACAACATTTTGATAACTTTAAATGAAAATGGCATAGTAGCAAATAGTGTAGACCCTGATCAAATGACCCCTTCAGAAGCCGTTTGATCTGGGTTCTGCCTAAGTTTGTTTGTATGAAAGTTTGGGGTATTTAAGATATCAGCAATTGAGAATGTCTGACAGCTGCGACAATTATCATTACTCAGTATCTGTTCGGAATCTAAGCTGCTTCATTCGTCATTCACATCTCGATAAATACTTTCAATAGATGTACAGTAGAATTCTTCTAACGCCCACCACTTAATGAATAGACATTTGGTGCCATTAATGCGGGGCGAACGTTAAGAACTTACCACGTAGCTCCTGTATGAGTTATCTGCATAGCGTTCGTCTTGCATTGAAGTACCATCTGGCTATACAACCCAGAATTATGTCATTTTATATGGTCGTTTTAGAGAGGTTTTACTGTGATTCTGGTTGAGCTATTCTCATATTGCGTAACATCTGCAATGACATATTTTAACCCTTCACTCCATGAATATTCGTGTAAGCAATAATGACACCATGAATAGTTGATTAAATGAACTTTTATTTCGGCATGTGAGCACGGGACTGTTTGGACATGACAGAAACTGTAGAATCAGAATGATCTGTAATACTCCATTCTCCAACAGGACATATCCGTATCAGACAACACCTACAGGGGATTGCTGACTTATATTTTAAATGTATTAAGCTACAAACTGCAAAAAGACACAGAATGAGATTAATTTAAATGTTCGCTTAAGACAGCTGCTATTGTAGTTAAAGGAATGCAGTATTCAGCACACACAACTTTGCCCCCAATGGAACCCTGGTTCGATCTAGGAGTGAATCACACGTCCGGGCACATCGGGTTTCACCGTGTACAGTAAACTCCCTCTAAACCGGACGTTCGAGTTAGTATCAATATCGGTATGGGAGACAGGCGGCAGCTTAATGCAGGGTGAAAGTCATGCAAAAATCACCTAGAGCAGCCACCTGCTTAAAATTATTTAAATTCTTCTCAATTAGAATTCCGGTTTAAATGGTTTTTACTGTACTCCAGTTTAGAGGAGTTTTACTGTACATAATGTATTCTGGTTTAGAGGGGTTTAGAGGGTTTTTACTGTACTCCGGTTTAGAGGGGTTTTACTGTACTCCGGTTTAAATGGTTTTTACTGTACTCCAGTTTAGAGGGGTTTTACTGTACATAATGTATTCTGGTTTAGAGGGGTTTAGAGGGCTTTTACTGTACTCCGGTTTAGAGGGTTTTTACTGTACTTCGGTTTAGAGGGGTATTACTGTATTCTGGTTTAGAGGGGTTTTACTGTACTCCAGTTTCTTCCATTTTTACTTCGTATGTCGTCACCTCACTGTACCATAAAATACGACTTGCATAACCTTTAACTTACTGTGTAAATTTCTCCCGCTGAAAACGTCGTCTGCTATATATTTTTAAAACACACTTTTGTTCCAATTTTCTTACAAACATACACTCCCGTGTATTAAACGGTTTAGATCCTGACAAGACGCCGAGTTGTTAACCCTTTCCCTGTTGAATATTCATGGATTTATTTATGAGACCATGAGTATTTATTAGACGGAATGTACACATGAAGTTTTAGTATTGGTAGACACGGTATTGTCTGATATATTACCGTTCCATTAGCAGACAGAGCAGACGCTGATCAGACAGGAGCCATCTGATCTGGATCTACTCTGTTTACAAAAAGGCGTGAAAACTCGTTTATATGAGGGAAATGGATAAAAATAAAATAGTACATACCTGTTCTCGTTTTGTAATGAATGTAAAATAAAAAGATCAAATATTAAGATAAATGAGAAGTGATAAGATAATCGATAGATAGGGACGCAAAACGTATTGTGTATTAGGAATTAACCATCGGGCTGCAGAGAGGGACGCAGAACGTATTGTGTACATTAACCCTCGTGCTGCAGAGAGGGACGCAGAACGTATTGTGTATAGGAATTAACCCTCGTGCTGCAGAGAGGGACGCAGAACGTATTGTGTATAGGAATTAACCCTCGTGCTGCAGAGAGGGGCGCAGAACGTATTGTGTATAGGAATTAACCCTCAGGCTGCAGAGAGGGACGCAGAACGAACTGTGTATAGGAATTAACCCTCAGGCTGCAGAGAGGGACACAGAACGTATTGTGTATATGAATTAACCCTCAGGCTGCAGAGAGGGACACAGAGTGTACTTTGTATAGGAATTAACCCTCAGGCTGCAGAGAGGGACGCAGAACGAACTGTGTATAGGAATTAACCCTCTGGCTGCAGAGAGGGGCACAGAGCGTACTTTGTATAGGAATTAACCCTCAGGCTGCAGAGAGGGACACAGAACGTATTGCGTATAGGAATTAACCCTCAGGCTACAGAGAGGGACGCAGAACGTACTGTGTATATGAATTAACCCTCTGGCTGCAGAGAGGGACGCAGATCGTATTGTGTATAGGAATTAACCCTCAGACTGCAGAGAGGGACGCAGAACGTATTGTGTATAGGAATTAACCCTCAGGCTGCATAGAGGGACGCAGAGCGTATTGTGTATAAGAATTAACCCTCAGACTACATAGAGGGACGCAGAACGTACTGTGTATAGGAATTAACCCTCTGGCTGCAGACAGGGACACAGAGCGTATTGTGTATGGGAATTAACCCTCAGGCTGCAGAGAGGGACGCAGAACGTATTGTGTATAGGAATTAACCCTCAGGCTACAGAGAAGGGCACAGAGCGTTATGTGTGTAGGAATAAACAATTTACCGCATATACACGTCTATTCATGCCTTTGCAAACAGAGTAGATCCAGATATCAGGATTTGCCCTATTTGCTTATGGAACTTCATGTATATAGAACTGACTCTAAATTTTGTAGTATGGTCAAAAGCTGTTTTGTTTATGTTCCATTATAGAAATACAGTCAATGAATATTCATGAGGTGATATATAACTGCAGAATTATTCATGTGGCAAAGGTTTAAGGACCCATGAAATACAATATGCTAATGAGTTTCGCTATACTAACCCTTTCAGTGCGGGAAAACTGCATCATTTTAATGAGTTCAATATTATTGATAACGGCATTTCAATGTATCTACACAGTGTTTTAAAATAGCTGAGTCTTACCATTAACATTGGATCCATAAATACGCATGTAAGAAATAATGACATCATGCATATTAATTAGCTGAACTTTTATAATGACAAAGGAATGTTTGGTCATGGAAGACACTGTAGAATCAGATTTATATAATTTCATAAGCGAACCCTAATCAGAGAGCTCTTGAAGAGATGAGATTGAAAAAATGCCAAAAGGCGTCTCAATGGAGTAATGGTTTATTATATATTTCTCAAGTTTTTGATTGGTCAGATTTGAGCCTTTGGCTCAAATCTGACCAATCAAAAGCTTGAGAACAATCGCATAAAATTATTGTAATCTCTACTGTGAGTATGGTTAATTCGTGTTTTAACCCTCCATAGATGCCTTTCTATGCATTTACAAACAGGATGGGCACAGATAAAACGGTCCCTGTAGGAGCCGTCTGACCAGAGTCTGCTCTGCTTCCTCATGGTATAATACAGATATGATTCTATAGTGTCCATCATGGCCAAACATTCTTGTATCCATGTGCTATTTTAGCAATTAATCTAATTAATATTCATGGTGTCATTATTTCATGGAGTGATGGTTCACTTTTATATTATCTGAGAACATTGTTTTAAAATCTACATTTAGATATAATTTGCAATGGTCAACATATTAAGTCCTCTACCTCTGTAAAGTACGTGGGTGCTTATCTTGTGAAGCAATTGCCAGAACAGTAATTACAAAGGCAAATTACAGCCTAAAAGTGTGCGTGTTTGTGTGTGGGGTGTATGTGTGCGGTGTTGTTGTTGTTATTTGGTTGGGGGTTGGGGTGTGGGTGATGTTTTTTGTTGTTGTTTGTTTTGTTTGTTTTGTTTTTGGTTGTGTTTGTTTTTGTTTTGTTTGTTTTGTTTTACTGTTCAAATGCTTTATTCTTTCCGCTATAGGTATACGAGGGTCGGGGAGGACCGTCCCTCATCATACCTTACACTAATTTGGTAGTTTACAAGCATCGTGTCATGTTTATGGTAAGTATAATAGCTACATAAATTAACAAACAGAACAATTCAATGAAATCAATTTTAACAATGCCGTTTGTGATAAAAAGTATTATTGATCTTTTGTTAATACAACTATTTTTTGAAGGGGTGTTTCTTTGTATTGGATGATAAAAAATACAAATCTGTTTTTGAAGGGAAAACAAAAAAATATATGCACATATATTAATAAACCATAAATGTATATAGGAAATAATAGTAATTGCCAAAGCCATTTTTACGTTTTAGCTTTGTAATACATATGGAAAGATTTATTCGACAAAAAGATAAAATAATACTTTGACCATTTTTGATCAAACTGTTCAAAGTAATTATCCCTTATTGCTATCCCTTATTGCTAAGTATTTCAGAACTTTAGATTTAGCTATTATGTTGCTATTTAATGATGTTATTGGGAGTTTATTGGTAGTTTTCCTTTATTTGGTCAAATATATATAGTACTTTGTCTCTAGTAGAATAGTCATTTCAGCCATTGAGTAGGAATTGAATAGGTATATCTTCTCATTTATAGAAATGTTATAGTTTGCTAATTTTACCACTGCTAAACTAAAATATTGAAATGACCATAGCATATGTTGAATTGTTTCCATTTCACCACAAACTCTGCAATTAGGATTGTTTGAGATTTGATGTTAAAATGGTATTTCTGTGCTGGAAGAATTCTATGGTTTATTCTGTACTGAAATAGTATTTAAATATGGCATTGTAATTGTTTTTGCCAATCGTCATCTATTCGAAATGTTGGCTCAAGTTTGCCACTGCAGTAGGTTTTTCATTATTTATAGTTTGTATGTTGTATAAATGAACTGAACCTTTTGATTGTTATAGTAGTATTATTGCATTTAGATAGATAGATAGATTTATTTCGGTACAAAGTGTACTCCACATGGCAATAACAACAAGAATCATTAAATAAAACCAAGCCATGAAATGCGTACTAATACCAAGGATAACACGAAAAAGGAAAACAAACGTTTTCCTTATTTCCATTGTGGTCCTTAATGGGAGTAGTTGATTTTGCATTGTTTGCAGTGTTACTGTAGAGCTAAACTTATTAAAAACCTCTTACAACATTTATACGACAGTTAATTATTACAAAGTAAGTATGAATGTCATAGATGTCACAAAATGACTGATAATTATGGAAGTTTCCTTCAGAGGAGAGTAAATCATTTATTTGTGAAATCCCTATTTAAACACAAGGTTTGAAAACACACACATATTTTACCTATTTGAACTACATGTATATCTTTGTTACAGAATAATGATGCTGTCATTAATTCTGCTGCGTTTTCAAGAGTGTATGATGTTTATTGTTTTTGGTACCAAGCTCTTACTCAAAGTTTGAAAAACAGACTTTAATCAACTCAAAATAAAATAATCCGTTTTGTTTTAAACTTAGACGCTAGAGAACACATAGGCACAAATTATTTTAAATACCTCAACTGGTTGCCAGTATCAAAAAGAGTTGATTAAATCACATTTTCTCATGTTTTTAATATTTCAAAGAGCACTGCTCCTGTCTTGCCTAGTGAATATTTTGTTCCTTTAAGCGTTATGCATAACCGCTGTACAAGGTATCACGTGTCAGTAGTTCCTGTTCAAGAAGATTCGCTTTCTTTCACTTTTACAGATAATACTGGACGCTACGACATTCCTAGAGTTAACATCTTTTCAGAGGTGTTTATACTTGTGGAATGGTCTTCCTCAGACTTTAAGACTAATCAAAGTGTCCAGTCAATTTAGATTTGATGTCCAGAAGTCCTTGATAGATAAAGAATAAGTTCAACAATAGATTTTAAAAAATGATGGTGTTTCTGTATTTATTGCATTTCTTGAATATCAGAATTTCTCTTTATTCATTTGCTGCCTTATCTTTATTACTAGAGATATGTTTGTCGCACTTTATTCTTTATTATGATTCTTATGAATTGTTCTGATACTCTGTTGTGTTAATTAGTGAGCACGGTCTAGACATTCTGAAACGGACAGAGTTTGAGCTAAACAATGTTAATAGGGATATTTCTGATATTTATATTTTAAGATAGTATCTGTGATAGGCTTTTTATAATGATACCATGACTCTCTGTGTCTTGCCACTAGAACCAAGGACCACAATGGACATAAAGAAAACATTTCCCCTTTTTGTGTTATACTTGGTACCTAGTGCGCATTACATGACTTCTACAAGTCGCTTTAAGTTTGGTTTGCCATGTTATGTACACTTTTTACCGAAATAGGTATATCTATAACGTTTTGTGTTGACACGCTCGTTATATTTTAACCCGTACTAAGCTGTGAAAAGGAAAAACAACGTCTGGATATATTTGACTACTTCCGATTCAATCAAGATTTTCCTGCCAACACCAATAGTCATGTGTTCATATGCCATTTTAACATAATTTTTATCAGCTAATAAATATTCACAATGTCGTTATTTCTTACATGAACATGCAAAAGGTAATGGGTTAAATAAGCATCAGTCAATCAATTAACCTTTAGAATTATCAGTAAATCAGTCAATAAATTGACCTTTAAAATTACCAGTATATAAGTCAAACAATTGACCTTTAGAATAACCAATATATCAGTCAACCAATTGACCTTTAGAATTACCAGAATATCAATCAAGCAATTAACCTTTAGAATTACCAGTATATAAGTCAATCAATTAACCTTTAGAATTACCAGTATATCAGTCAATCAAGTAACCTTCATAATTACCAGTATATCAGTCATTCAATTGACCTTTAGAATTACATGTATATCAGTCAATCAATTGACCTTTAGAAGTACCAGTATATAAGTCACTCAACTAACCTTTAGAATAACCAGTATATAAGTCAATCAATTGACCTTTAGAATTACCAGTATATCAGTCATTCAATTAACCTTTAGAATTACCAGTATATAAGTCAATCAATCGACCTTTAGAATTAACCAGTATATCAGTCAACCAATTGGCTTTTAGAATTACCAGTATATCAGTCAATCAATTTACCTTTAGAATTACCAGTATATTAGTCAATCAATTGACCTTTAGAATTACCAGTATATCAGTCATTCAATTAATCTTTAGAATTACCAGTATATCAATCAGTCAATTAACCTTTAGAATTACCGGTATATATAAGTCAATCAATTAACCTTTAGAATTACCAGTATATCAGTCAATCAATTTACCTTTAGAATTACCAGTGTATAAGTCAATCAATTAACTTTCAGAATTACCAGTATATAAGTCAATCAATTAACCTTTAGAATTACCAGTATATCAGTCAATCTATCGACCTTTAGAATTACCAGTATATCAGTCAATCAAATAACCTTTAGAATTACCAGTATATAAGTCAATCAACTAACCTTTAGAATTACCAGTGTATCAGTCAATCAAATGACTTTTAGAATTACCAGTATATCAGTCAATCAGTTGACCTTTAGAATTACCAGTATATAAGTCACTCAACTAACATTTAATATTACCAGTATATAAGTCAATCAATAGACCTTTAGAATTAAACAGTATATCAGTCAACCAATTGGCCTTTAGAATTAACAGTATATCGGTCAATCAATTTACCTTTAGAATTATCAATATATAAGTCACCCAATTTACCTTTAGAATTACCACTATATAAGTCAGTCAATTGACATTTAGAATTACCAGTATATCAGTCAATCAATTAGCCTTTAGAATTACCAGTATATCAATCAATCAACTGTCCTGTATAACCAGTATATCAGTCAATCAATTGACCTTTAGAATTACTAGTATATCAGTCAATCAATTGACCTTTAGAATTACCAGTTTATCAGTCAATCAATTAACCTTTAGAATTACCAGTATATCAGGCAATCAACTGACATTTAGAACCAGCATATCAGTCAATCTATTAACCTTTCGAATTACCAGTATATCAGTCAATCAATTCACCTTTAGAATTACCAATTTATCAGTCAATCAATTGACCTTTAGAATTACCAGAATATCAGTCAATCAATTAACCTTTAGAATTACCAGTATATCAGTCAATCAATTAACCTTCAGAATTACCAGTATGTCAGTCACAAATGTATTAAGTAATCCCCATCTAAACCGATGAATGTATAGAGCAACCCCCATCTAAACCGATCAGTTTAAGAATAAACATAGCAGGTGGTTGATTGATGCAGGACGAACATACAGTAAAACCCCTCTAAAATAACTATTTTGATAAAAGCATGATGTTGCTTAAAGCAGGACGAAAGTAATTCTGAGTGCTTATTCGTCCTGCATGAAGCTTCTACAAGCCTTTAACACCGAAACTTAGATCTATTTAGTAAAGAATGTGGTCTACGTTTGCTTTCAATGTCAAGAGAGAATAGTAAAGTCCCTCTACTACTAAAACAGAAGTTTAGTTCTGGAAAATGAGAAAGATACAGTAAAGTGGCCATCAAAGAGAGGTCTTATTATGGGTTCGTAAGGCAAGTGGTAGCTTAATGCTCTTATAGGAGATTTCTGCATTACCTTTGCCATGCATTAAGCATCCACCTGTATTTTAAGAATTCTATATTTAATAAATCAATGACCGCTTAAGACAGGATCTACTGTACTTTCATCCTGCATTAAGCAACCGCATGTATTAATGACTTTCGTACTGTATTAAGATACCGACAGTATTAATGACTTTCGTACAGCATTACGCTACCGCCAGTATTAATGACTTTCGTACTGCATTAAGCTATCTCCAATATTAATGACTTTCGTACAGCATTACGCTACCGCCAGTATTAATGACTTTCGTACTACATTAAGCTACCGCCAGTATTAATGACTTTCGTACTGCATTAAGCTACCGCCTGTATTAATGAATTTCGTACTGCATTAAGCTACCGACTGTATTAATGACTCGTGTAAATTCATTAATTGATCGCTTTAAAGCGTTTCTACGATGGTAGCTTAATGCAGGACAAATGTGATGTACAAAGCTCCATCAGGAACTGTCTGCATTTCTTTCATTCAGCAGTATGCAGCTATCTGCTGTTGAAGACATGCATGTTTAGTCACGAACACTTTCTAATAGCCTTTAAAACAAAGTAGACCAAGATCAGGCACTACTATGTTTGCTGGTAGGGTTTTAGAGATTTTATTCTACAGTTACTGTCTGTGCTCATGAACCATTCTAAAACTTCAGATAATTAATATTCATTATTATTATTATTATTATTATTATTATTATTATTATACCACATTTATATAGCGCTCTTTTCACACAGGATATGTGCGTTCAAAAGCGCTTCACATAAATAATTTGCATGTACAAAACTGAGTATATATAATGCTTGCAGAATATTTAAAACAAATGAAAATTAAGATAGAGATATCGATACAAGTATTAAAAATGGCATTAATCTATGATTCATAGAACAAAAACAAAATCAGTATCATCCTTTTCTGTACGTTTGTATGTCCGTTAATCATAGGAAATAGACGCGCACGGTGACTACATTGTGTCAGCCCACTCATATCACTAAAAACTTTAATGAACCATTACATATGATGATAAAATTTCTTACATGAATATTCATAAGGTAAAGGGTTAGGTATCCACTATAGGGATGTTTTACTGTAAGCTGATAGTTTTCCATAAGGCGTGTGATATTGGGTAAGGATGAACCTTTAACGCCATGACTATTCATGTAGGAAAATCTGACTTCATGAATATTAATTGGAATATTTCTTATACTAGTACAAATATACAAATAGAATCTAGATTTATAACATTTCATAAGCAAACAGAGCAGACCCTGATCAGACAACTCATAGAGGATCCATCTGATCTGGATCTACTCAGTTTTGCAAAGGCGTAGAAAGGCGTATATATGGAGTAAATGGATAACCTTTCACCTCATAAATATTCAAGTCTGATATGAATATTAATTAGCTGAATTTGTATAATGGCATCATGAACAATGGACGTTTTACCATGGCAGTACATGTATATGTTACTTTATTTGGGAACAGAACAAAACCTGATCAGACGGCTCCTACAAGAGTCGTCTGATCTGGGTCTACACTGTTTGCAAAGTGTAAAAAGGTTTCTTTATGGAGTAAAGGATTAAGTCATAAAAATTGTCTTATAAGCTCCAGACAAGAGCGCGTTGCCACACTCGGTGTATCCGTGCTTCGGAAAAGCAGATATAAACGTCACAAAGATGTCATCAAATGTCATGTAGGTGTTTCTATGGTAACAAAAGTGAGTAAATTATGGTGGTGGTTTCATTTATAGTGTCTGTGGCGACACGAAGGCCACGGAATGTGAGGATTTTTTTGTAAATGTATTAACATTCTTTTGTTTATTCTTTCTGTATTTCTTTATTTAAATGTAAAACCGTGCAATAATGTGCTCTTATTGACCCTGCTGTACAAGATATCAGATCTACCTGTCACAGGAAGAAATACGACCGACTATTTATGGAGTGCGTTTTTGAAATACATACGCACTTTTGGTAAGAACTATTTTAGTACAACGTTTTACCTTGAGGCCACTGGGGTAAATTATCATCTGCAAATGTTTTCTTCCTCTTGCGTTTTCAACAGTTTGTGGTTTGTTTGCAATAGAAACTAGCCGTTACTTTATAATTATCTATAGGTTATAACTAGCCGTTACTTTATTATTATCTATAGGTTATAACTAGCCGTTACTTTATAATTATCTATAGGTTATAGTTTAAGCTACAGCCCTCCTTCATTACGGAAGTCGCCAGAAAGCAACTGACAATGTTTGCTTCAATGGCGAATGCGTGATTACCTTTGTAAAACATTTGGATACAGATGTAGTATCTGGACCCTTGCTTAATGATACACACAATTATGTTGTGAGAAATACTTCAAGGAAAATTCACATTGAAACTTAAAACATGATAATGTTTGCAGACAAAACATGTTTGGCGCCAAAAGGTTAATATCCGGTTAATTTCCAGTTAATATCCAGTTATATAATATCCAGTTACGAGCATCGTATCTTAGAACTTACGATAGTTTCAGTCATGCAATGTTAGCCTTAATTGGTGCACAATAGAATGGGAAAAAAACTTTGGATAAAGGAAATTTTAGCCTTAATTGCTCCCCAATAGAATGTGCAATAACTTTGGATAAACGAAATGTTAGCCTTAATTGGTACACAACAGAATGTGAAATAACTTTGGATAAACGAAAAGTAACGATTATCGTTATTAGGACATATGATTATCGTATTCGTACGACCATCCGTAAGACAGAAACTAGATCTGCAGAAATCTCGTTTTTCAGCCAACCCCTACCGTGTTAATACTCGTTAGAATCCAAACCCTACCGTGTTTATACTCGTTAGAATCCAAACCCTACCGTGTTTATACTCGTTAGAATCCAAACCCTACCGTGTTTATACTCGTTAGAATCCAAACCCTACCGTGTTTATACTCGTTAGAATCCAAACCCTACCGTGTTTATACTCGTTAGAATCCAAACCCTATCGTGTTTATACTCGTTAGAATCCAAACCCTACCGTGTTAATACTCGTTAGACTCCCTACCGTGTTGGTACTCACCAGACTCTACTCGGAGAGATAATTCTAAAGAGTACCAACAAGAAAGGGTTTGGCTCAGAAATATAGAAACTAGATTCCCTTAACCCTCTACGTCATGCGCCTTTTAATGCCCTTGTAAACAGCGTAGACCCAGATCAGACGGATCCTGTATGAGCCCTCTGACCAGGGTCTTCCTTATTGCATATACAATAATAAAACTATTATTCTAGGGTATTTGCCAGATCAACCAGTTTCTGTGTGATAATAAAATAATTCATATTCCCGCTGTAATTATTTCTTACATGAATATTCATGAAGTAAAAGATTGTTGCTCCTCCTATCTACAGTTTTGCAAGCGATAATGTGTGTAACATTCTGGGGGTTTTCCATATCAACCAAACATGACTGGTCTTATATTGCTGCCCGCCAAAGTTGTAATATATCCGTCTGTTCATGTGTGGAAAATTGCATGTTTTAATTTATTTTAGGGATTATGTCATTTTAAACCTGCTACATTTTCGTTTAACATGGGATTATCAAAGTCCTTTACTTAATCTTCTCAAACAGAGAATCATAAAAAGTTTTAAATTTTCAAGAGGGAGGAATGCATATGACGACTATTTATGACTTTATTATGAATATTTATGACAATTTGGAAATTTAACTGTCTCGTAATTCTATCTTACGAACTTAATTTTATAACATGTACGTGTCAAGACAATTATATTAACCTTTACTTTTATATAAAATTATTTTCACGCATTTGCAAACAGAGTAGAGCCAGATCAGACGGTTCCTATTGGAGCCATCTGATCTGGGTCTGCTCTGTTTCCTTTTGACATAATATAAGTCTGATTCTACAGTTTTTGTCATTTCCTTGACTAGTTTACATTATAAAACTTCAGCTAACAGATATTCATAATGTCATTAATTTGTAAATGAAGTTTGAACAGGGAAAGCATTTAACTCTTTCACTTCCAATCGCCAATCTGTGATTACTTTTGCAAGCAGTGTGGATTCATATAGGACGCTGACGGGGTCTCGCCTGAGTAGCCCGGGGGTCTCGTCTGAGTAACCCGGGGTCTCGTCATGGTAGCCCAGAGTCTCGTCTGAGTAACCCGGGGGGTCTCGTCTGAGTAGCCCGGGGTCTCGTCATGGTAGCCCGGGGTCTCGTCCGAGTAGCCGGGGTGGAGGTTCCTAGTCTGAGTAGCCCAGGTCTCGTCTGAGTAGTCCGGGGTCTCGTCTGAATAGCCCGGGTCTCATTTGAGTAGCCCGGATGTCTCGTCTGAATAGCCCGGGTTCTCGTCTAAGTAGCCCGGGGTCTCGTCTGGGTAGCCCGGGTCCCGGGGTCTCGTCTGGGTAGCCCGTTGTCACGTCTGAGTAGCCTATGTCTCGTCTGAGTAGCCTAATGTCTCGTCCGAGTAGCCCGGGACCTGTCTGAGTAGCCCGTCACGGCTAAGTATCCCTGTGTCTCGTCTGAGTAGCCCGGGTCATGACTGAGTAGCCCGGGGTCTTGTCTGGACCCATCCTGTTTGATCCTATGATTATGTCTTTTGAAACCAAATTAAAGAATATTCAAAACTAAAAATGAAGCAGACAACAACTATTACAGAAGACAATTGACATCGAAAGATTTAATCATATTTCATCGGGATAACATTTTGTCTTATTCATTTATCAGACAGGTAACGTTTTGAAAAAATAATTCACTGTCGTCAGCCGGTATTGTCGTTTGCACCAATGTTTGTGAAGCAAAAAGGAAGAAAACTCAAAAATAAAATTGAAGCGAACAACACTTTTTGCAGACGACAATCGGCTCCGACAGAGTTAACTAAATTTCATTGGAAACTATTTTGTCTTATTCGCTTATCAGGCGAGTCAGGATAATGTGACTGGGTGGGATGCCCTTGCCATGTGCCCGCCGCAGGGGTATTCCAGTGAGGCAGCACTATAACTTGTCTCAAGCATGCAGGTGCCGTCTGCAGATAACTGAACTACTGTACCCAACTCACTCACTCACTTAACAGGCGAATAACTCTCACTGTAGTCTGCATTAGCCATCCATTGTCGTTTGCACCAGTTCTCAGTATATATTTTTAGTCACGTGGGCTGAGTATTAAACTAATGTCAATGCTTATAGCACGTGTCCAAACTGCGTTCGATAATCTGGCACCACTGGCATACTTATATAGATACAGTAAAACTTGTCGTAGGCGGTCATTAGAAAGGGGTGTCATTATTGGTGCTTGAGGCAGGGGGTAGCTTAATGTAAACCGAAAGTAATGCAGGAGCTCATGTAGTATCAATCAATAACGTGCATTTAAAGACCTCAATGTTCAATTAATAAATGGTCGCTACAGACAGGTTCTGATGTACAGCAGGAATAAGTGAAGGAGCTGAACTATTCACTGTTAACTTGTCCGTCACAAATGGAGGGAGAAAACTTTAACAGTTTTCATGGTGAATATTTGTATAGGAAATAAAGACATCGTGAATATGTATAGGCTGATATGTTGTATTGCTGATATGTTGTATTGTAATACTGTATTGCTGATATGTTGTAATTGCACCTGAACAACGAATGTTTGATCATAGTGTAGACTATAGGATCATATTTGCATTATTTCATAAGCAAACAGAGCATGCTCTGATCAGACGGTTCCTACAGGATCTGTGACTACTCTGTTTACAAACGTAAAAGGCGCTTCTATCAGATAAATGTTTACGTCTGTTTTCCATAGTTACATGGTTATAATAATAATAACAATAATAACGACTTTATTTAACGAGAGAACTCGAGACTGATTTTAACAAATTGCTTTCAAGAAACTGCTTTAAGATCTGGTTGTAATGTTTAAGAAAAAAATGGATAAATCTTAGTAGATCTATTTTGAAAATGAAAATGCGCTTAACCCATTACTTATTCATGAATATTTATGCAAGAAATAACGCCATCGTGAATATGAAGTCGATAGATTTTTTATAATGACACACGAAAATAATGATGAAATATTGACAATGGCAGAAACTGTAGAATTAGATCTATATCATACCCTAAGCAAACAGAAGAAACCGCAATCATACAGCTCGGTTTGCAAAGTTGTTAAAATGCGCAAATATAAGGCAAATGGTTAACCTCACCAATACGAGACTACTTGATGATGGGTTTTCAATGTTTATCGAGTCACCTAGTAGTATTAGGGAAATCTGGCAACATTTCTGACACATTACAACATTACGGGTGACAGTTACTGCGAAATTAATAGCGAACGCGTTAAAACAAGTAATACAAATAGCCATTTTTATAATAATACGCATTACCCAGTCATAAAACACGGTTAAAAGCTACAAACACCGCACTGTTGCTCCGAGGATTCATTGAAATATTTCAAAACTTACAAACGAACGTTAGACTGACAAGGAAGCACTGACACCTTGTCATTAATAACTGATGCGTCACTATGGTAACCTATTTTATTGTATTTGGCTCGACTTTTGGCGGGCGGTAGATGGCGCTTGACCGAACGTGTTTAAGCGGCAGTAATTTTGATGTTAACTGTCCACATGTCGTCATTTAGTCTTGAAACAACCCTGCAGAACACCGAAACACCCATTACTGTCCCTTTTCTAAGATCTCACACGGCGATGTTATATGTGAGATTCCGATAGTTGAGATCATTTTCATGTTGTATGTCTACACTCTCGTTGAGAATGAGTCTGGGTATTTCTGGAAAACTCTCTAAAAGAAGACCAAAACATGACAAGCTAATTTCATTTCAAAGCATTCCTTTACGTCACAATATCTAACGAAACATTTTGGTGGTGCAGGTTCCAATGGTCGAAACGTTATTTCTGTTACCTTTGACTTCAACATGACTCCTTGATAGGATTTGGTACAGAAATAAAGGAGTTTTTCTTGAAAATGTTTTAATTTACGCATCTTAAATGGACCTCTATGATAGGGTTAGTTATATAATTGTTGATCCCCTCTGATACACTTTATGAAAATTAACATTATGTGTATAAGAGTAGGTGGTGGCTTAATCCAGGGCGATAGTTATGCAGAAAGAAACTTCCCGTCGGAGCTTTCCGCATAACTTTCGTCCTGCATTTAGCTACCACATGTCTATAAACCCCAGATTCAGACCTCCTTTAGAGGTCGTTGTAGAGAGGTTTTACAGTATTAGCAAATGTTTATAACACTTGAGATATTCTTGTAAACCAAATGTTTTATGTTTTGCAATAGATAAACAATTCCTACTCTGAATCAACCACGAAATAAATCAATGTGTGGTATACAAGGGTGGCTGGTAGCTAAATGTACGACGGAAGTAATACAGAAAGCTACAACCTGTCCTAATTCATTCCATCCCATTAACGCCTTTTGGCGCCTCTGTAAAAGTCATTTTTTTGAAACCATTGTGATGAATAGAGCATTTGCTCCATATGAGCAAATGCTCTATTCATCACAACGGTTTTAAAACTACACAATTCTATTTTTTTCTTTTCTCTAGTAAATGCTCCTTTTCGGCAGATTTATTCAAAGAAATTGATTCTAAAATAGTCCAGGGTTGGGGATAGGTTACATCCCCACGTATAGACCTCTTTTAGACGTCGTTTATATTGACGTTTTACAATACTAGAGAAGATTCAAACCACTTGAGACATCCTTGTAAAACAAACATTTTAGGTTTTGCAATACTCTTATTAACTGAAAACCGTGAATTGAGGAAATAATGAAATAACTGTCAAATACATCGAGCCAGTCAAAAAATTGAGTAGCTAATGAAAGTTACTGCCCCGTAAATGTACGAGTGTCCTGTGAAATTTTAATTGTTTTTACGTGTTTTGTAGTGGTGAATATGACATTCACTACAGTGTCGCTTAATTTATAAATGTTAGATTGCGAGTTAGTCGTGAAGTCTGACGCCAAGCGCCTGTGATTGAATACCTGACGGGTTGTAACTCTTTACTTTCTGTTTGACTGTCGTCTGCAAATAGTGTCGTCTGTTTCAATTCTAAGACACGTGATTTCTTCATTTCTTTCTCAGACATATACCCAGTGTGTGTAACAGTTTTGATCTTGAGGTGATGTGTAGTTAGTCGACGGCTCATCTGGATCCAAACTGTTTACACTGTTATGGTTAATTTGTCCGTAGTAGGCTATAGGTAAACATACCGATGTCAACAAGAGGCCATCGAGTGCACACAAAGTCCTGAGCCTTCAGCCTGCTATGCGAGACACGGCTGACTTTAGCAAGCAACTTCAGTCCAAATGAGACACCAAGCAATTCCACGTCTCAACAGGGTCCAAGATGCTGGACACTCGGACAATGCCGGACAATGCTGGACACTCGGACAATGGAGTTGAAGTATTTAATAATTTTCTGCAGCAAATCACGAGTTAAATTTCAGAACGATAAGATTTAAATGATATCTACAGTAGAACCTGCCTTAAGTGGCCGCCATCAAAAAGAGTATGTAAGACAGGTGGTAGCTTAATGCAGGTCAATAGTAATGCAGAAAGCTGCTATAGGAGCTTTCTGTATTACATTTGCCCTGCAATAAGCAATCACCATCTTTTTAAGACTCCCGTGTTTGATAAATGAATAGTTCTACTGTACTTCTAAAACGTTTGCTTAATTGATATCTCATTTTTAACTTAAAATTGAAAATAGTATCTCATTTTGCAATTTAAATATGTTGTTTACCAGTAACATTTAAATAACTAACCCTTGTCCTACTGTGAAAAAAATGGTTGCTCACATTTGGATCTGATCAAGCTGGACTACTTCCGATTCGACCAAGCTGTTGAGAAATTATGGACCACGTGTCATGACACGCTTTTGAGAAACATTTGACCAAGTGTCAAACAGCCGAGTTGCTCGGTGTCTCATCTGTATTCAAACTGTTTACAAAAGTAAATGCAGTAAACACTGTCAGTTGCTTTCCGACGACTCCGGCGGTAAAAGGGGCCCTTTGGTTTTGGGTCTGACTATGACTATACGTATCTATAAACCCTTACCGCGGTCTGAAAAAATAATGTCGGTCCAAATTTGGATCTGTTCAATTTTGACTACGTCCGAATCTATTAAGCTTTTGAGAAACCGAGTGTATTGGTCGAGTGTCAAACAGCATCCTGATAAGTACGCCGAGTTACTCGGCATCTCAACTTGATCTAAGTTGTTGGTAATTAGCAGGCAAATCGTGTATAGCGGGACAAGGGTTGAAATGAAAAAAATATATAATGATTTATAACGTAAACAATACATGTGTACTGGTAGATTTATAGCGCAAACGATACATGTATATATTGGTAGATTTATAACGCAAACAATATATGTATATATATTGGTGGATTTATAACGCAAACAATATACTTGTAGATTTATAACGCAAACAATACATTGGTAAAAAAAAAATAAAAAAATACGCAAACACTATTGGGTAGATTAATAACGCAAACAATATATTTTTGTACATTTATAACGCAAACAATATATTGGTAGATTTATAACGCAAACACTATATTGGTAGATTTATAACACAGACAATATTGGTAGATTTATAACGCAAATAATATATGGGTAGATTTATAACGCAAACATTATACTGGTATATTTATAATGCAAACAAATGTTTGTTTTCCAGAGATTCCATGTATTAATTAACACCTTTGTAAATATGTTCGATAGCAATGGGACGCCGAGTAAAAACGGGTGAAAAGATCAGTATCCACTCTATAAAGGACACTTTAAGACCATGTACGTGTACACAACATCATATCGAACTTATCATTAATGCTGTTTGTTTATTTAATTTTCTCCTAACTTCAAAAGCCGGTTCAACGTGGAAAAAAAACAGGTTCCGTTTTACGACTGCAGCTTTATAAAACTATTCAGTTGTTCTATTTCTGCGTGGGAGAATGTTTGACATGTGTTTGTTTATAAGACAAAAGAGACAATAACAGTAAAAAATAGCTAATTCGAACACCTAAATAAGTGTCATTGCAGTTTTTTAAAGACATGCAACAGCATAATACAGGATGAAAGTCGTGCAGAAAGCTGCCTCCATCTGATCAGCATCTGTTCTGCTTGCCGATGGAAATATATTATTCTACAGTTTCTGCCACGACTGATATATCTGGTATGATTATGCCATTATAAATATTCATCTGAAGTACGGATATGCCATTATAAATATTCATCTGAAGTAGAACTTGTCATAAGCAGCCATCCATTTATAGAACATAGGAGTTTTAAAAGCAGGTGGTTGATTAATGCAGGTCAAAAGAAATACAGAAAGCTCTTATCGGAACTTTCTGCATTACCTTGACTTGCATTAGGCTACCGCCTGTCTTACAGATTCATAGCCATGAATATTCATCAGGTAATTAATTATTATTTGAACCTCAGAAATAGATCTTGTGTTAACCCTTTCCTCCATAAATACGCATTTCTACGCCTCTGTAAAAGTTACTTAATGAAACCATTGTGATAAATAGAGCATTTGCTCCTATAGGAGCAAATGCTCTATTTATCATAATGGTTTCAAACTACAAAATTCTAAAATTTTACTTTTCTCTAGCAAATGCTCCTTTTGGGTAGATTCATTCAAAGAGGTGATAGTCCTGACAATACACGCAAATGTTCAATGTTCAATAACATCGTAAAACATGGCATTTATTATATTTAATCCTTCTTCTGAAGATAACCAATTTGAACTTCTATCGAGAATTGGTCCGGTGATACAAAATAACCTGTTTTCGTCATTACTTATAGTGTTTGTTGTGCAACAAAATGTTATCGGCTTAGGTCGAACAGTTACGAAACTAAAACGCAACCCGGATAAATACTAATACATCGGCGAATAACATCGGGTTCTTCGATATTAAACACGAACATTTTGTTTTCTTAACCGTTTATTCGATTGGTTTTCTTGCTATATACTTCTGTTCAGCATACAAGCAAATGATTGGTGTAATTTGAGGCGTTCAAATTAGAGATTATCGCTTCAACAACGTAATTTTACTTTTGTACAATTCGGGTAAAACTTAATTGAGAACGTTTCAGGCAGGTGACTACTTAATGCGGAGTGTAAGTCATGCAGAAAGCTCCCAGACTTCTACTCTGCGTTAAGCTGCCACCTGTCTTAAAGACACTAATACTGATACTTTAAAGCGAGGTGTTTCTGTATATGTTCAAATGATCACATACCGTATACAGTATAGCCTATCTTAGGCCGTCATCAAAGCTAAGTATGGGTCTGAGTCAGGTCTGTAAGGCAGGTGGTAGGTTAATGCAGGTCATAAGTAATGTAGAAAGCTACTATATGAGATTACTGCATTACTTTTGCCCTGCATTAAGCAACCACTTGCTTGTTACGACTGCTATGTTCAATAAAGGTATGGCCGTTTGGGAAAGGTTGTACTGTATGATATAAGTGTACTTAAAACCCTATGTTTGAAGAAAATATAAATAATCCCACATCAGACGCAAAACGGAAATGTATAGGAACCTGGTCTAAACTACAATGACCTCGATTGTCAAAAAAAGTTGGGCGGCATTTGTGCATGCACTCCGCGCAGTTGACGACCTTTTTCATTGGAGTGCAGTATGCTTTTTAATATACACTGTCGCATGATTGACGCTGTTTTCATTAGATCCATTTTAATTATGAGTACAAATTAATCATAATGTCCTTGTCCCTTTTAAATGCAAAGATCTTGCAGAAAAATACAGGTAAAAACGATAAAAATGTGAAGTTTTAATTTCTAAAGATTTAATTTTTTCATTGCTTTGCAATTTAATGGCTTTATTTTTACTTGTTTTTGTTTTTTTATTCTTAGTTTACAACAACTGACAAATAAAAACTTGACTTCAGTTTCAAACACCATACATTTTCCGGGTTTTTTCTACTTAATCGTCTCTATTTGATTAACCCTTTCCTTCACATAACTGCTTTTTCATACCTTTGCAAACAGAAAAGACCAAGGTAAGACGGCTCCTGTAGAATATTGAAGCTCCTTCAGCTTGAAGTTATTTTACGCGTTTGCAAACACAGAAGACGAGCAGGTCCTGTAGCAGGGATGGCTCTGATTAGGGCCTGCAGTGTTTACTTACAGACATGTATTATAGACCTGCTTCTGCTGTTTCCGTCAGTACCAACTATTCCTATGTACAAAATTTAATGTTAATAAAAAAGTTGAGCTATAACATATTGATGATGTCATTTTTTATTATATGAATATCCAAGGGGGAAAGGGTTAATTCTCATATTGCTGTTAAACTTGGTGTCTGATCAAACTCTTATCTGGCTCCAAGGTTATAAAACATCTGAGTCTGAGCCTGGTCCCCAGTAATCTGGGTCCAACGTTATAAAACATCTGAGTCTGAGCCTGGTCCCCAGTAATCTCGGCCAAACGTTATAAACCTTCTGAGTCTGAGCCTGGTCCCCAGTAATCTGAGTCCAACGTTATAAACCTTCTCTGAGTCTGAGCCTGGTCCCCAGTAATCTGGGTCCAACGTATAAAACATCTGAGTCTGAGTCTGGTCACAAGTTATCTGGGTCCAAGGTTATAAACCTTCTGAGTCTGAGCCTGGTCCCCAGTAATCTGGGTCCAAGGTTATAAACATTCTCTGAGTCTGAGCATGGTCCCCAGTAATCTGGGTCCAACGTTATAAACCTTCTCTGAGTCTGAGCCTGGTCCCCAGTAATCTGAGTCCAACGTTATAAACCTTCTCTGAGTCTTAGCCTGGTCCCCAGTAATCTGGGTCCAAGGTTATAAAACATCTGAGTCTGAGCCTGGTCCCCAGTAATCTGGGTCCAAGGTTATAAACCCTCTGAGTCTGAGCCTGGTCCCCAGTTATTAAACTTTTTGATTGAGTCTGAGATCATTCTCAAGCATCTGATTGGTGATCTCAGACTCAGACTCAGAAGTTTTATAACATTGGACCCTGCATCAATATTGGTTTACTTGCGATTGTGTTAAGAAACTACTGATCAAGTGTCAATCAGATTTGATCCAGATTAGACGCTGGGTTTTTTTTATATCTGGATTCAAGCTGTTTGTAAATTCCAATCAGGTCTAGCTTGTTGTGATATGGGCTAAGATAGATAACACATTTAACCGTTTATCTGTGATATGGGCTAAGATAGATAACACATTTAACCCTTGTTGTGATATGGGCTAAGATAGGTAACACATTTAACCGTTTATCTGTGATATGGGCTAAGATGGGTAACACATTTAACCGTTTATCTGTGATATGGGCTAAGATGGGTAACACATTTAACCGTTTATCTGTGATATGGGCTAAGATGGGTAACACATTTAACCGTTTATCTGTGATATGGGCTAAGATAGATAACACATTTAACCGTTTATCTGTGATATGGGCTAAGATAGGTAACACATTTAACCGTTTATCTGTGATATGGGCTAAGATAGATAACACATTTAACCCTTGTTGTGATATGGGCTAAGATAGATAACACATTTAACCGTTGTTGTGATATGGGCTAATATAGATAACACATTTAACCGTTGTTGTGATATGGGCTAAGATAGATAACACATTTAACCGTTGTTGTGATATGGGCTAAGATAGGTAACACATTTAACCGTTTATCTGTGATATGGACTAAGATAGGTAACACATTTAACCGTTTATCTGTGATATGGGCTAAGATAGGTAACACATTTAACCGTTTATCTGTGATATGGGCTAAGATAGATAACACATTTAACCGTTTATCTGTGATATGGGCTAAGATAGGTAACACATTTAACCGTTTATCTGTGATATGGGCTAATATAGATAACACATTTAACCGTTTATCTGTGATATGGGCTAAGATAGGTAACACATTTAACAGTTTATCTGTGATATGGACTAAGATAGGTAACACATTTAACCGTTTATCTGTGATATGGACTAAGATAGGTAACACATTTAACCGTTTATCTGTGATATGGGCTAAGATAGATAACACATTTAACCGTTTATCTGGTGAATATTCATGTCAGAAATAATATCATCGTAGATATGTATTGGCTGATGTTTTATAACTGAATAAACAGTAACGGACAAACATGCCGGAAATAACCCTTTCGCTGCCAATGCCGGATCTGTGATTACCTATGCAAACAGTTTGGATCCAGATGAGACGCCGAGTAACTCGGCGTCTCATCAGGATCCAAACTGTTTGTTACTGTTACTATGTTTTTGAAACAAAAATGAAAAAATTCAAAAGAATGAAAATTTGTAGCAGACGACAAAGTTAGCAGACGACAGAGTTTGGCAGCGAAAGGGTTAACACACGCATTATATTTATATTTGATATAGTACAGTAAAACCTCTCTTAAGCGGCTAGCCATTTATTGATCAAAATAATATTAAAAGAAGGCGGTTGCGGTTGCTTAATGCAGGGCAAATGTAAAGCAGCAAGCTCCTATAGGAGCGTTCTGCATTTCTTTTGACCTGCATTAAGATATCACCTGCCTTACATACCAATAATGTGACATCTTTGATGGCCGCTTAAGGCAGTTTCTACTGTATGGGAAATGGGTGAGCCTCCGCTGAGATTTGAAACCACGACCTCTCGAATGGGAGTCGGGAATATTGAAACACGTGTTTTTTAATATGGCGAAAACTATAAGATTAAACCTATATGATCAATATGCAATAAGAGTAACCCCTACAAGAGCCGTTAGAAATTGATCCCAGTGCAAAAGGGTCAAACGACGTCTATATCATGTAAAGGGTTAACCCTTTACTCCATGAATATTCATTTAAGAAATAATGACGTCATGAATATTAATTTACATAATTTCTACAGTGATGTATGAATCAGAGAAAAAAATTCGTCCTGATGAAGTCTGTAGAATCAGATCTGTATCATAGTGTAAGCAAGCAGAGCAGATCCTGATCAGACGGCTCCTATAGAAACCGTCTGATCTGAGTCTGTTATGTTTGCAAATGCGTAGAAAGACATATTTATGGAGTAACGGGTTAAGTTTAGTTTTGAAGGAAGCTGATGGTCAGTTGATTACCTGGTAATATTTTATGTGTGTCTTTTGAAAGGGTTATGCCTTACATCATGTAGTCTTTCTTTATTTTATCATACACTTTACTACATCGATACGCCTTTGCAAACAATGTAGACCCAGTAGAAGCCGTTTGATCAGGATCTATTTGCGTTTGAAAGAATGCAGATCTGATTCTACATAAGCTACCGTGGCTAACTTATCCCGTGTCCATATTGTTAAAATCATCTAATATATAATTATTCATGATGCCATTATTTCAATTTGTGCAAACTACACCATGCATGCATAATTAGTTTCTGTTAAATTTCGTTACATTTCTTAAATGCAATATTTAATAAGTTTAATAAGAACCTTTGGTATACTCAGTTCAAATATAATAAGACAAACTTGGGGAAATAGTGCAGACCCAGATCATACCGGATTTGAATTATTCAGCTTTACAAGCTGGTGTAGAGGGAGACTGGTTGTCTGAATAAATAAGTTGACCAGATTAGCATATCTTCAGAAAAATATTAACAGATGAAGTGCATTTAACCCTTAACCCTTTACCTTCATATAAACGCATTTTCACGCATTTGCAAACAGAGTAGATCCATATCAGACGGTTTATGGTATACTATATATCCGAGTCTACAGTTTCTCCCTGAGCCGTGATATATCTGTGTATATAGAATATTCATGATGTTATTATTTCTTATATAAATAGTGAAGGGAGAAAGGGTCAAATGCTTGACGAAACTGAAATGATACTGTCTGGACTGTTCTATGAAACTTAATCTTAAAATAATTTGGTAAATAACGGTCTATATCGCCATTCGTATTTCCGTTTTTTCGAAATCGTGACCACATCGGTACAAATGGGAATACGTCGGAGAACTTATCGTTACATCGTAGTTACAAATGATACAACACTTAAATGCAAGTGATTGGGGTTGAATAACATCGGCAGCATTCAGAGTTATGTCCCATCATTCAGAGTTATGTCCCTTCAGTCATTTTACATTTTCACTATCGACAGGCGGTCATAGTTTTAATCAGCTTAGTGCTAGCTCTATATATGTACTCTGATACTAATTGTAATTTATCAAACAGTGGTGATCAGTTATTGAAATTAATTGAAAATTATTACCTCTAGAATATTTCAAAACGTCAACTTTGATAGTTTTAAATCATTTTAATTAGTCAAATTGCCTTTTTACTGAAAATAACTAAACATATTGTAAATGCATTGATGTTTAAAATCATCTTTCCTCAGGTTTTGAATTCACCAAGCAATTGTTTACGTGGTCCCCTGCATCTAACATTATTATACCTCAATTTCATTTACAATGTTACTTTCCCATAGGCCACCGTGACATAGAAATACTGTCAGGCCCAGCGGGAAAAAAATTACTGTCGGAAAAATACTGTCTCCCGCTACCATAGAAACGGAACATCTAGATCAGTGAGCGCTTATTAAATTGTGTACGTGACATCTGACGCTTGCAATTTGATCAACAAACGTCATTGTGACAACTGATTAGTTTTTATGCCCCCAAAGCTAGGCTTTGGCGGCATATAGTGATCGCACCGTGCGTGTGTGGGTGGGTGGGTGGGTGGGTGGGTGGGTGGGTGTACCTTTTGTCCGGAGTATATTTCCTTTGTCACATCAGCTACGGATACCAAATTTGGTGTGTGAGTTCATCTTGGGATGGGGGAGTGTCGCGCACCATTTTCATGTGACTGTGACCTTGACTTTGACCTTTGACCTTGATTTTACAAAAAGCTTGTCCGGAGCATATCTCCTTTACCTTACCAGCTACAGATTCCAAATTTGGTGTGTGAGTTCATCTTGGGATGGCGGAGTGTCGCGTACCATTTCCAGGTCACTGTTAACTTGACCTTGACCTTTGACCTCGATTTAAAAAAAAGCTTATGCCTTACCAGCTACAAAAAGCTTGTCCGGAGTATATCTCCTATACCTTACCAGCTAAGGATTCCAAATTTGGTGTGTGAGTTCATCTTGGGATGGAGGAGTGTCGCGTACCATTTTCAGATCACTGTGACCTTGACCATGACCTTAGACCGATTTTACAAAAAGCTTGTCCGGAGCATATCTCCTTTACCTTACCAGTTACAGATTCCAAATTTGGTGTGTGAGTTCATCTTGGGATGGCGGAGTGTCGTGTACCATTTCCAGGTCACTGTGACCTTGACCTTGACCTTTGACCTCGATTTTAAAAACCGCTTATACCTTACCAGCTACAAAAAGCTTGTCCGGAGTATATCTCCTATTCCTTACCAGCTAAGGATTCCAAATTTGGTGTGTGAGTTCATCTTGGGATGGAGGAGTGTCGCGTACCATTTTCAGATCACTGTGACCTTGACCATGACCTTAGACCGATTTTACAAAAAGCTTGTCCGGAGCATATCTCCTTTACCTTACCAGCTACAGATTCCAAATCTGGTGTGTGAGTTCATCTTGGGATGGCGGAGTGTCATGTACCATTTCCAGGTCACTATGACCTTAACCTTGACCTTGACCGATTTTACAAAAAGCTTGTCCAGAGCATATCTCCTATACCTTACCAGATACGGATTCCAAATTTGGTGTGTGAGATCACCTTCAGATGGCGGAGTGTCGCGTACCATTTTCAGATCACTGTGACCTTGACCTTGACCTTCGACCTCGATTTTACAAAAAAAGTTGTCCAGAGAATATCTCCTATACCTTACCAGCTACGGATTCCAAATTTAATGTGTGAGTTTATCTTGGGATGGCGGTGTGTCGCGTACCATTTTCAGGTCACTGTGACCTTGACCTTTGACCTAGATTTTACACAAAGCTTGTCCGGAGCATTTCTCCTATACCTTACCAGCTACAGATTCCAAATTTGGTTTGTGAGTTCATCTTGGGATGGCGGAGAGTCGTGTACCATTTTCAGATCACTGACCTTGACCTTGACCTCAATTTTACAGTCCTTTTTAACGTTGAGAATGACTTAGGGTCCTTTTTAACTAAGTTTTGACGCTTGGCTCTTTTCTTAGCTATCATAATCGTCAAAGGTTCTGTTTCTAATGTTAAGAACTGACTCCTGTGTCATTTTTAACAACATCAAAATTTCATGTTACACCTGCATTACATTGTATTGTTTTTCCGCCAAAATGCATTTCGGTGTCAAACACTTTGGGGGCATTTGTCACCCGTGACGACTCTCTTGTTGTTTATATATTTGAGAAATGTCGCGTTATTCGACTATTTCAGAGGAGACTCTGTCAAGATTGGACAGTGAAAAGGGCTCCGCCAGTACTTATAACGTGTCATGAATAGAAATGTGAAGCTGTTCCGCGATTTTTAAGCACCGAGTAGCTCTATAACTTTTGTTTAAAACTGTTTATTGCTGTCATTGAATAAATATTTTTGCTGACGAAATTGATTGTGCTGTTCAGTATAATAAAATAAATATCACATCCTATGGAGAGAGAAAGCACGTATTGTCAACCCTCGGTATGGTAATGTCCAACTCGGCTAACGCCTCGGTGGACATAACCAACCTCGGGTTGACAGTACGTGATGTCTCTCTCCATAGGATGTGATATTTATATAATCTACTATAGGCCGGGAAGCGAGCTAACATATATGAGAATATATGTGTTAAGAGTCTGAAAATACAGTAAAACCTCGATATTTTGAACACACTCAAATATGTATCATTAGCTTATTTGAGACAGGTGGCTTCTTAAGGCACGGTGAAAGACGTACAGAAAGCTCCTCTTTTGGGAGCTTTCTGTACGACTTCCACCCTGCATTGCGCAGCCATCTGCCTGAAGAGTTCTCAATTATTCTCTACTTAAACTTTCGAATTAGTGATGCTCTACTATAAATTGATAAATTCAAACCAAGAGATTTATTAACGAAATGAAATAATATAGCCCTTGGTCCATGCTTATAAAGCTTTTAGTTGAGTCTGAGTTTGTTCTCAAGCTTTTGATTGGTCAGATTTGCCAAAGATTCAAATCTGACCAATCAAAAACGAACTCAGACTCAACTAAAACGTTTTATAAGAATGGAACCTGATTCTACAGTTTCTGCAATGGCCAAACACTGTTTGAGTTCATACGTCATGATATAAACAGCAGTTGATTCAAATGCATGATGCCATTAATTTATACATGGTATGATGACTACTCATATAGTAAATGACTAACGCTTTCACCGGCATGGGTGAATCAATGGTAACATTTCACCGGCATGGGTGAATCAATGGTAACATTACACCGGCATGGGTGAATCAATGGTAACATTTCACCGGCATGCGTGAATCAATGATAACATTTCACCGGCATGCGTGAATCAATGGTAACATTTCACCGGCATGCGTGAATCAATGGTAACATTTCACCGGCATGGGTGAATCAATGGTAACATTTCACCGGCATGGGTGAATCAATGGTAACATTTACAAACAGTTTGGATCCAGATGAGAAGTCCAGTACCTAGGCGTCTCAACAGATGACAAACGGTTGACACTGATTATTATAAACGTGACAAGCAACTGGAGAACCCTGCAGTTTGAACTACGAAGTAGAAGACGGAATGATTTATATTTGCGAAGAGGAAACGCTTTTGGCGCCAAATAGTTTTCGTCTACAAACAATGTCGTCTGCTTTCAGAGTAGACTTTCCTCCAATGCTTTCTCTAAAACGGAAGTGATGTGTTATTCGGCGCCTCATCTGGATCCAAACTGTTTGCCACTGTAATCACTAATCACAGACAACCCCCCCCCCCCCAACACACACACACACACACACACACACACACACACACACACACACACGCACGCACGCACGCACACACTCCTTTGCAGCAAGTGCCGCGAGTTTGAAGGTGAAAGAGTTGATACCCGCTAGCGTAAGTGGATAAAATTCCTGGGATTTAAACACAAATTAATAAAATCAGGAATGTATGGACTCTGACCCGGCCGGTGTCCATTGGGTGTGGGTGGTATATAATTTAAGGACAAATTGGGCGTTAAACACTACTGACTAATGTCCGTGGTTGACCACTAACATCAAGGTGTCTCCATAACTGTCTCAAATATAAACATAATCGCTTAGCGCGTGCCGGGAGAAATGGTGATAACCTTTGCTGACGGTGTGTATCCAGATCAGTTGTATCCAGATCTCGAACCACGTGACTCTCGTCTCACCGGGATCCACTCCGTGTCACCGACAACTTGAGTTTCAGAATAGGAAATACTAGGCTATTTTAAAATGAAGCAACGGCATTTTGCAGACGATTATCACTTACAGTATCTATAGTGACCATAGCTGCCCAGGGTCCTATTATAAGTACGGCAAAGTCAGTCTACAGCAAAAGTGTTCTATTTGCAAACACAATATAGTCTCGTTAGTGTGACCATTACTTGAAAACATATTTGCGCTTTTATATGCAGGTGGTTGCTTAATACCAGTCGAAAGTAATGCAGAAAGCTCTTATAGGATATTTCTGCTTTGCTTTCGTCCTTTAAGCTACCATCTGCATTTTTTAACCAAAATATTCTTGGTGGTCGCTTTAGATAGATTTGATGTACATGTACGAGTATGTTGGAGGTCCAGATACAGAGCTTGTCTTTTGATTGAACGCAGAAATCATAAAAAGCAGGTGGTTGCTTAATACAGCATAAGTAATGCATCATATTTGACCTGCATTAAGCTACCAACTGCCCTACAGACCCATAATTATACCCCTTTTTGACGGTCGCTTAACACAGGTTTTACCTAAAGATGAATAAATTAAATCAGTTTTCAAGAATAAACCCTATGGTGTGACCGCTCTTTAGAATCGCATCGACGAGACGATTCTAAAGAGTTTTTACAGCATCGGGTTTTGTTGAGAAATGACGGTTTTAGTATTTGAGTACGCACCTTTATTTGTTGCTCTGTAAATATTTCAGGAAAGTTTTGTTGCATATGTTACATGTTTAATTATTTTCTAAGGAATGCTGTTACTTGTAAGTTCCAGCCAGATAAACCCAAAGGAACTTTTGTGACGTGAATACCACCTATCATGCAGTAGCCATCGTATGACCATTATTGTCAATCATCTCACCCGAAATACCGAAATGAGCTCCCTAACCCTTAGAATAAGGTCTGCTCAATTTAGATTTGGTGCAATTCTGACTACTTCCGATTCGATCAAGCCTTTGAGAGAGTGACAGATATTGGCAGTGTGTCATACAACTTGGATCTTGAAATATCACCGAATTACTCGGCATCTCGTCTGGATCTAACGTGTTTGCAAATGCGGATCTGACCGAGGTTAGCCGGATAAGCGCTAATTGTCGTTTAAGAATTCGATTGGCTCTGAGATAACTTCTCGTCAAATCTCGATAAGCTCGAGACTCGGGTTGTGTGGTCCGTTGGAGACAATTGTCTCGGAGCGAGAGAACTACGGCTGACTCGTACAGAACTTTACTCCGTGTAAACGCTATTTTAGTCGTCATCTGATAAAGAACGACTTGTGCAATTTCACTTTCTCGCTTCTTACCTCACTAAAGTCAGCGATCCTCCCGCACGATGCCATTAAAAGTCCGATCATCTGGCTAAATCACACATCACTGTCAAGCTAGTGGCGGCGAGGTGGCATGGTGTTCAGAAGAGGGTCTCTAAACGACTGTATGTTCTTTATTTGCTAAAAACTTAAGTGTCGTCAGTTTTTTAAGGTTTGAAAATGGTAAGTTGCCCGGTGCAGTGTTATTGTACACTTGGCTGACCCTGACATATATTTCATTTTGACGCATTTGCAAACAGAGTAGACCGAGATCAGATGGCTCTTACAGGAGCCGTCTGATCAGGGTCTGCTCTGTTTTCCTATGTAATTGTGTACCTGTGACGCTACATGTTTTGTCTTAATAGATTGTTGGATCTTTCAAACTCTTACCTCACTGTAAAGAAATAATGTCTGCTCAAATTTTCATCCATTTTAACTACGTCCGATTCGATAAATATTTCGAGTAACTATTGACGGAATGTCAAACAGCTTGGATATCGAGTTAATCGGTGGTTGTGTTGGTGGTGGTGGTAGCGATTTCTGTTGTTATTTTTGTTGTTGTTATTGTTTTAAAAAGTTACAGCAAATGGTGTAGATGCTGGTCAGAAAAGTCCTTTAAGAGTTCTGTACCGTTTACAACAATTTCTGCAACATATGTCATTCTAGAAAACAAGGGGGTAGTGATGGTTCTATACGGCTTGCCTGAATGAATAGACTATATGATATATTGTGTCAAAGGCGATCACTTGATGAATACAAACGCCTTGAACCCATTCCCTCATACAGTTGTACACTAGTCTAGTTTAAGTAGTTTTAGATCCAACCTCTTTGAATAAAAATACCGAAAATGAGCATTTACTAGAGAAAAAGAAAAGTTTAGACTTTTTGCAGTTTTGTAGGAACAAACTACTCTATTAACACAATGGTTTAAAACAGTGACTGTTACAGAGGCATCAAGATGCGTCAATATGAGAGAACGTGTTTAAAGCAGGTGTTTGCTTAATGTCGGACGAACATAACGAAAGTAGGAGGTCGACGCTTTAGAGAGGTTTTATTGTAAAGGCAGCAGATAAGCCTTAGTTTGCCTTCGTGTTAATAAACTGAAGTTACTTCAGCAATTTGGGTTGAATTTCTTAAAGACCTTCCTGCAAAGTTATTGTGAAAAGGTTTTGAAAGTAGGAGATCCTTCGAAAGCAAAAGCAGCAATGCGAAAAGAGAAAATTGCAGACTCGGTTTTATTGAGTCTTTTCATGAGCAGTTATTAAAAGTGCCACACTACTCACACTACTCACGCCCTCTATCACTACCCACGCCCTCTAACACTACTCACGCCCTCTAGCACTACTCACACTACTCACGCCCTCTAGCATTACCCACGCCCTCTAACACTACTCACGCCCTCTAGCACTACTCACACTACTCACGCCCTCTAGCATTACCCACGCCCTCTAACACTACTCACGCTCTCTAGCACTACTCACACTACTCACGCCCTCTATCATTACCCACACCCTCTAACACTACTCACGCCCTCTAGCACTACTCACACTACTCACGCCCTCTAGCATTACCCACGCCATCTAACACTACTCACGCCCTCTAGCACTACTCACACTACTCACGCCCTCTAGCACTACTCACACTACTCACGCCCTCTAGCACTACTCACACTACTCACGCCCTCTAGCACTACTCACGCCCTCTAGCACTACTCACACTACTCACGCCCTCTAGCACTACTCACACTACTCACACCCTCTAGCACTACTCACGCCCTCTAGCACTACTCACACTACTCACGCCCTCTAGCACTACTCACACTACTCACGCCCTCTAGCACTACTCACGCCCTCTAGCACTACTCACACTACTCACGCCCTCTAGCACTACTCACACTACTCACGCCCTCTAGCACTACTCACACTACTCACTCCCTCTAGCACTACTCACACTACTCACGCCCTCTAGCACTACCCACACTACTCACGCCCTCTAGCACTACTCACACTACCCACGCCCTCTAACACTACTCACGCCCTCTAGCACTACTCACACTACTCACCCCCATCCCATTTAGCACCGGCTTAAGCGGTATTCAATTTTAAATAATAAAATTGAACTAATAATCCCGAAGGACCAGAAAATATAAGACAACACTATGAATGAAGTATGGGCGACTTTTTACCGCCGCCACATAAGCACTTAACACCTGATGTTGTGCAGTACATAAGTTCTGAAAGTAGAAGATCCTTCGAAATCAAAAGCAGCAATGGACACAGAGAACATTGCAGACTCGGTTTTGAGTCTGTTGAGTGAAGTCCAGCCGGTAATTTCAGAGAAAGAATGGTTAGGGGGGTTTCATATGTCGTTTATAGAAAAATCAACATGTCCTTGGTTGCCATATTAAGCCTGTCCTTGGTTGCCATATTAAGCCTGTCCTTGGTTGCCACATTAAACCTGTCCTTGGTTGTCATATTAAGCCTGTCCTTGGTTGCCACATTAAGCCTGTCCTTGGTTGCCATATTAAGCCTGTCCATGGTTGCCACATTAAACCTGTCCTTGGTTGCCATATTAAGCCTGTCCTTGGTTGCCACATTAAACCTGTCCTTGGTTGCCATATTAAGCATGTCCTTGGTTGCCACATTAAACCTGTCCTTGGTTGCCACATAAAGCCTGTCCTTGGTTGTCATATTGTTAACGAGTTACAACATCACGGATACTTTTATTTAGAGGGTCACTGTAGAAAACACATCTGCAACAATGAAGGGCAAACCCCTTCTAAAGCAACCACTTTAGGAGTACACGTAGGTGTATGTAGAACTTTGCTTAATACGAGACAATGGTAATTGTAAACAGCTCCTATAGGAGCATTCTGCATAACGTTCGCCCTACATTAATTTATTATCTACAGTTGAGTCCAAGAATCAGACCCCTTGGTAGTCGCCTTCGAAAGGTTTTATTGTATTTGAAAACTAACCCGGTCTGAGGTTTTTAACTTCTGAACTCAAGCAAAATGTCTTATAACCTCGGGATCTGTAGATTCAGAGAATTTATCTCTAGAAAGTAATTCCTATCTATGACAGTCATATTTTCCCACAAATCAGTTTGATAGGGTGTTACCCTAGGAGCATTTTTCCTCTCAAAGTTCATTTTTTGTTATGAAATATGTTTCAAAATTGCAATGTTCACAGTCTAGTCTACGATGTTGGAGGAACACGTTTGTTGGAGGAACACGTTTGTTGGAGGAACACGTTTTTCACCATAATCATGCATGGAACACACCCAGAGAATCGTTTGTTCACGAATTTTAACAGCTTGAAGCATTTAAACAGAGGTCATCATAATTATGATAATTTCTGCCCATGTCTACAAAATTGTATTGAAAATGAGCCAACAGAATAAATTAGTTAAAATGTATGTAAGTATTTGATTTCCGCGAATACTAGAGCTTTATCACGTGCAGCACATTGTATAGAATACCATCAAGGGTATAATCATGCGAAGTCTTACCAATATTTAAATGACATGTTGAACGGACTGACGAACAAGACGGACGGACATTGGATGGATAGACGGACGGACGACGGGCGGAGATCGGTCACAATAGTTATCCTCAGAAATGCCTCTCCTGACAAAAACAAAGTCCGTGTAGAAAATCATAAGAGGGCTGTATTATTAGAGGTCCAGGTAAGATGCGCAAATTAAAGTAGTTTCAAGAATAACTTCTTTATTTCGCCACCAAGCCATATGTTGTTACCACTATTTTGGATCGTCACGAAAAGATGATTCTAAAGATTGGTCACAATATATGGTTTGGTGAAGGAATGACGAATTTAGTATTTGAGCTACGCATCTTTTTATGTTGCTCTGTATGTGTTTACTATTTGAATTACGCACCTTTATCTGTAGCTCTCTTTTAGCATTTGAGTTACGCACCTTTATGTGTAGCTCTATTTTTGTATTTGAGTTACGCACCTTTATCTGTAGCTCTATTTTAGTATTTGAGTTACGCACCTTTATGTGTTGCTCTATTTTAGTATTTGAGTTACGCACCTTTATCTGTAGCTCTATTTTAGTATTTGAGTTACGCACCTTTATTTTTTGCTCTATTTTAGTATTTGAGTTACGCACCTTTATGTGTTGCTCCGATTATGTTTAGATATAAACATTAGTCCACGTGTTCGCCATTTAATGCCTTTGCAGAGTACAGTCATGTCAGACGGTTCATGTTGGAACCATGTGACCAGTCTCTGCTCTGTTTGCTTATGCAATAATATAAATCGGATTCTACACTGTCTACCTTGTAGCCATAAACATTCCTGCGTTCGTATGCCATAATAAATATTCGTCTAAGTAATATTTATTACGTAATAATTCAAGGAGTATACGATTAATGTTTTGAACCATTTGTCTTATTCTATATATTATTGAGTATCGCTTATTCTATATATTATTGAGTATCGCTTACTGTATATTATTGAGTATCGCGTATGTTATTTATTATTGAGTATCGCTTACTCTATATTATTGAGTATCGCTTATTAGATATATATTATTGAGTATCGCTTATTCTATATATTATTGTGTATCGCTTATTCTATATATTATTGAGCATCGCTTATTCTATATATTATTGAGCATCGCTTATTCTATATATTATTGAGTTTCGCTTATTCTATATATTATTCAGTTTCACTTATTCTATTTATTATTGAGTATCGCTTATTCTATTTATTATTGAGTATCGCTTATTCTATTTATTATTGAGTATCGCTTATTCTATTTATTATTGAGTATCGCTTATTCTATTTATTATTGAGTATCGCTTATTCTATATATTATTGAGCATCACTTATTCTATATATTATTGAGTATCGCTTATTCTAAATATTATTGAGTATCGCTTATTCTATATATTATTGAGTATCGCTTATTCTATATATTATTGAGTATCGCTAATGCGAACACATAATTTATTCACAATGGAACCTTTAAAAGCATGTGGTTGTTTAATGCAGGCCAAAAGTAACACAAAAAGCTCTTATGGGAGCTCTTTGACAGCGTTTGTTCTGTATTAATCTACCACATGGTTTAAAATCCAGAATAAGACTTCTGCTCCGTGGTCGTATAAGTGAGGCTTTACTGTACTGTAATAAATTTGTTAATTTTACTTTGTATGGAAGGTAATTTATTTGTCATACTTTTCTGACTCTTGTGTTGTTACAAAGTTTGGCAAAATTATTGCCCTAACAATATTTATGCCACCTCCACTATTATATCTCTTAGCCAACCTTAACCATGTTACTGGGCGAATTGGTTGTGGCATTCGCAAACCGTTCGGATGCAAACGAGGCGCTCATTGGATACTGGATGTCTCTTTAGGTTCTACGCTGTCTGACATTCAGATTGTGCTTTTGAAGAAAAAATATACGAACATATTTTAGACTGAAAACGAAACAGCTGACAGTTTTCTTACGATGTTATAAGATGACACAATGTATATTTCGATGCTTTCTTCCTGTGGGTCAACATCTTTCGATCATCCTTCTGGTATATCTTTATCAGATTGTATCTACATTATAAAAGTTCGCCGTCTTGGTTTTCCCAGTCAACACGTGTATAGCAGGTTCTAGCTAAAGTGACCACGTGATCTATTATCACATGAGTCTTCAAAAACAGATGGTGGCTTAATACAGAATAAGAGTAACGCAGAAAACTTCTCTGGGAGCTTTCTGTACACTTTCTCCTGTATTGACCCATGTGTGCCCCGTGACACTTACAAATGACATAGAAAAATAGTGTAGACCAAACTGAGAGGGCTCCTGAAAGAGACATCTGATCAGAGTCTGCACAGTTGGCTAAACCCATTGATGTCAATGGTTTGTATCAGCAAATATACGTGTGCTGTGGCCCCTCAATAGATTATGATAAATGGATGGGTTCCAAATTCAGATCTGGACTAGTTTTCCTTAAATTATATGGGAATAAATTGGTTAGGCTTCTACATGTACCTGTTTAAAATTTCCAGAATTTAAGTGGTCGTATTAGAAGCGACTTTACTGTAATTTACAAGGCGCACGCGTTTGAGTTGGTCCCGCAGGAGATTAACAAACAATTAACCGATAAGCCAGGGACCTTTTATGATCTTCCATAAATATTTGTAAAACATTAACTCTTCAATGGTCATTTCTCGAGGGCTTCAGTCCGATAATTCCATCACCTGTCGCGAGAAACGACGAGATTTGAGTACATTTACAAGGTGCGCACGCCTTTCGACAACAAAAAGTCCCTCAATTATAGTTCAAGCAGATTGTTTGCCTCTCTCCGATTCTTGATCAATGAAATTTCAGATAGGACAGGTGAAAATTAAATGTAAATGACTCTATATTCCGTATCATATTTTAATATTGTTTGCTCAAATGATGTGTTCAAATAGTCACGTGACCTAGAGTGGCCCTAATGATGTTCATAAGCACGTGGCGTTAAGCTCTTTACATTCTTTATATTGTGAAACCACTTGACTTAAACTCTAATCCTGATGCCGCACATTGTCGTCTGCTCTGAATATTGTTGTCTGCTCCCATACTGTCGTCTGCTCTAAACATTGTCGTCTGCTGTTATTTGTGCTGCGTTTAATAATCAAATTCGTGAAGAATGAAAACAGATTTTTTTACAGTTTAAAACTAAAAAGGCGCTGGGTGAATCTTCCGTTCTGGATCCAAACTACATTTACTTGCAAATCTGTCTTCAGCGAAATGCAGTAAAACAACTTTAAACCGACTTTCAATTAAAAAAAGAAATTAGATCGTTATATGCCAGAATATGACACTCGAGCGGTGCTGAAACGACTGATCCAAGTAACGGACACGGCTTAGCTATGAGCAGATTGAGCAGCCCTGGGTTCATTTAATAGTAACCTATTATAGTTTTATGCAATAGTTCGCAAATGTTACGATTACTGCTCCTGCGTTCAGTTGCCAGTAACTGTTTCAAACCGTTTATTGATGTCATTGAATAAATATTTTGGCTGACGAAATTGATTGTGCTGTTCTGTATAATAAAAAAGTATCACATCCAATGGAGAGCGACTGAACGTATCGGCTAACGCCTCGGTGGACATAACCAACCTCGGATTGACCATTATATAAATATCACATCCTATGGAGAGAGACAGCACGTACTGTCAACCCGAGGTTGGTTATGTCCACCGAGGCGTTAGCCGAGGTGGACATGACTATACCGAGGGTTGACAATACGTGCTTTCGCTCTCCATAGCATGTGATATTTATTTTATTATACCGAATAGTACACTCAATTTTGTCAGCAAAAAAGAATTATTCAATGACAACAATAAACAGTTTTAAACAAAAGTTATAGAGCTACACGTTGCTTAAAAATCGCGGAACAGCTTCACATTTTCATTACACGTTATAAGTACTGGCGGAGTCTATTTCACTGTCCAATCTTGACAGATCCTCCTCCGAAATAGTCCCATAACACGACATTTCTCAAACATATGAACAAAAACAAAGCGATTGTCATAATTGCGTTTGTTGATCAAATTGCAAGCGTCAAATGACGTCAGTCGATGACGTCATCGGATGTCCTCACGCACATAATTTAATAAGCGCTCACTGATCTAGATGTTCAGTGCCTATGGTAGCGGGAGACAGTATTTTTCTGACAGTATTTTTTTCCCGCTGGGCCTGACAGTATTTCTATGTCACGGTGGCCTATGGGAAATTAACATTGTAAATGAAATTGAGGTATAATAAATATAAATATCACATCCTATGGAGAGAGACAGCACGTACTGTCAACCCGAAGTTGGTTATGTCCACCGAGGCGTCAGCCAAGGTGGACATTACCATACCGAGGGTTTACAATACGTGCTTTCGCTCTCCACAGGACGTGATATTTATTTTATTATACCGAACAACGCTATCAATTTCGTCAGCAAAATATTTATTCAATGACAACAGTAAACAATTTTAAACAAAAGTTATAGAGCTACTCTGTGCTTAAAAATCGATGAACAGCTTCACATTCCTATTCATTACACGTTATAAGTTCTGGCCCTTTCATTGTCAAATCTTGACAGAGCCTCCTCTGAAATATTCGCATAACGCGACATTTCTCACATATATAAACAAAAACAAATCACGTACACAATTTATTATGCGCTCACTGATCTAGATGTTCCGTGCCTATGGTAGCGGGTGACAGTATTTTTCCGACAGTATTTTTTTCCCGCTGGGCCTGACAGTATTTCTATGGCACGATGGCCTATGGGAAATTAACATTGTAAATGAAATTGAGGTATAATAATACGTGCTGTCGCTCTCCATAGGATGTGATATTTATATATTATCATGCCTCAATTTCATTTACAATATTAATCTCCCATAGGCATCCGTGACATCTAAATTGTCTGGTGTACAGGGGGTTACTGTAACCCAATGAGAAAAAGTCTTAAAAAAGAAAGAAAATGACAATAAATAACTTGGTGGTGTGGTGTGCGATGGTCTAGTGGCAATGCGCTTGGCTACCAATCCGGAGGTCCGGGGTTTAAATCCCGGTCCCTCTCGGACATTTTAGAGAAGTTTTTTCAGTGTCTCCCAACCGCACCTCCTCCCCACCCAGGGGTTAAATGGGTACCTTTGAGGGTCACTCGCCGGTACTGCGGCTGCATGATGGTACCATATGTTAGCAGTGCTCAATATTGTAGGCGAATGACTCAATGACCAGGTGAGTAAATGTACAGTCGGCTGAGCGGTCATTCGGACTGAAAGTAGACTATAACTAGGTACTTTACTTTTTTATAATCTGTTAACAAATGTTCCCCTGCCACATATTTTTATTTTACATAGAAATTTGTTTCATATTCAAATAAAAAACGCTC